>JAOPTO010001697.1:106908-229624 GCA_033822845.1 Tetrapedia diversipes
GATATCCGCTCGCACGTTTCCGGTTCGCGCCACCTGACGGGAATATTATAATCGTGGACCACGGGACTCGGGAGGAGGAAACTTTCTAGTTTTCCTTCGTCCGTATTTTTCGTGCAAGGACGACCGACCAAGGATGGAGGAATCGGGGAAACAATCGCTGGGAGGCGTTCGAAGGAGATTTACGACGGCGACGATGCCTTCCTTCCATTTCGATGCAGCCGGGGAAAAAAGGTGGAGAGTGTGTGACTCGAAACGGAATACCGGTTGGAGGATTGGATGGCTATACGTGGTGAGGAAGAACGAGAAAAATTCCGGTTTTTCAGTTGGAGCAACTATACACCATCGATAAAGCCACTAAGGATCATGTTTAAGAATGGAAATTTACGATGTTTCAAATTGAACATGTTTATCTAATAACGAATAGTGTGAATATTTAATTTCTGTATGTTGTTTGACACGTTGATTGCCACGGGTATTATCTGAAAAATGGTCCCCAGGCCACGCTATTTCTTTTTTAATCAATTGTCTTGAAAATGATGCATCTTTCCCTTAAAAAAGCTATGCTAAATGTGCACACTGGTATCATACACACGCCCGGAATCAAATTATTATTTGTGTATACAAAATGATACACGCGGTGTACTAGACCCAACAAGTGTGTAACAGTTTCGATATACACGACGGTCAATGGGTTAAAATGGAATAAAAATTTGGAAACTTGATAACATCATTCTTGACCCTTCATCAGTCTGTCTCCGTGTTACATTATATTTCCGAACTTGACATATTATATTTTTTAACCGCACTTTGTAACCAAAGTTCAAGCTTCTTTTAATCGACTTAACACAAAACTGATTAACCAAACAAGCTGAACTGTGATCACAACAAATCTACCTACACGAAATCGATTCTAAAGCCATCAGTGTAGAGAAGCTCGAATTCTCGTAACGTTTCTAAAATAACATTCAACTCGGTAACCAACGTATCTTTTTTCGTTTCCCAAACAGCACTATATCGCTCAAGTAAAGCCCCTGTACCGAAACCGGCTTTCCTAACGGCAACTTCTTGCGCCGAGAACGCGCGAGAGACCTCGTAATCCGTGCAGCTGGTGCACCCGATTGCAGCTCGCACGGCCGCCAATATCCAAGAAAATCTGAATATCGCATCTTTTCCCCGCAAAACGCACTCCCGCCATTCACACGCTCGAACGTACACCGGCGTTAACGTTCCTTTCCCCTCACCGCCAACCCTGTCCCTCCACCCTTCCGGTTCCGTGACCTCCTTCGTTTCCCTCTGCTGTTTCATCTCTCTCCTACCCCCGCAGCACCCACGCGTCCGGTGGATTATTGAATTTCCTGTCATTTCCAGAAGAAATACGCTCTATTTACTTTGCCGTGCTACGAGCACGCTTCCAGCCGGCCTGAAACGTGGACGAGAAATAAGAAATACACGGAGGAGCCGCAACGAACCGAGCCCTCTGAATCAACGGCACGATATTTCGTTTCGAGGGACGGAGGAGGGGGGTGAAAGGTGCGAGAACTTCTCACTTTTTCTCCTCTTTCTGTCGCTCTATCTTTCTCGGATGACCACCACGCGTCGCGTCAGAACATCGAATCAGCCTCGATCCTCGAATCGATCTGTTTGTTGAAGCTCGCGACACTGTGAGGATGAAATTTTGTGTTGTTCGTGGTGAAACCCCTTAGGTTTTAAGGGGAATAAGCGTGAAGATTGTTGAGGTTAGATTTACGGATGTTTCGTGTATAGCGTGGAGATTATTAACACTAGATTTACGAACATTTCTTGTATATCTATTTCCAATATACATATACTAAAGAATAAGGTGTACATCAAACAGAATTTGAAATTGCCGAACTGAGAGAGAAATAGATTTCAGTATATTTATATTGCTCCATCGATAAAAGTTAGCAAAAATTGCTTGTTTTTCGCAAATTTTGCTGATGGATTTTGAAATCCGTCAAATTGACGGGTCGTCGTAAACCTAGCTTTAACAACCTCATAAACGTATCACTGTTTGAGTTACATACACCCTCTTCAACTGAATTGTTTTGATTAGGATTTGAGAAAAACGAAATGTTTTACCTATACGTATCTATCCCTTTTCGCTGCACATTTGATCGGCTTGATTGACTCATACCTGTCGCAAACGCTCTGAAACGTGCTCCATCGCGAGCAGTTCGCGTTACCGTGAACCGCCTCGGGCAATCTCATCCTCGAGCTTGTAAAGGGAAACAAAAAGAACCATGAAAAAAAGAAAACATACACACACGCACGCGCACCGACACACCCGCTCGCAAAGTGGCCTAAAAGTCTCGACGATCGAGGCGTAAATCGACGAAGGTTTAGCTCGCGGGCACAGACCGTTCTCCCCATGGTATAGCGAAAGCATCCAGCGGCGATGGTTCGCGCCGTTTCCCTCGCCCGATCTCATGGCGAACGCGAACGTAAAAGAGAAGAGACAAAGGATGAAAAGCGAGCCAGGGCACGGCCAATCGCGTCCCGGGAATAAAAATCTCATACATGTAAAAATATTCAATCGAGTGTCCTCGCCTCGATATTTCCACCCCTCTTCTGGCCGCTTTCTATCCGGGATTGCCCGAAGAAAAAGGGAAATCCTTTTCCTCCGCACCGTCCCCCCGTCACCTCCGTCACCCTCCACTCCCCCCCCCCCCTCGTTCGTCGTTCTCCTCCTGTTGCCACGATCTGGCGAACGAGAAAGAGGAACGTGCGATTTCCTGCCTTTGCCGCGCCGCTTTATTAGCGATCGCTGTCGAACACGTCGAACCGGGGGCTGCTCGCGATGTAAGGACCAAAGAGAAACGGGGCGAGGGGGGAGGGAGATTGATCCGAGAAGGTATTACAGAATTCGTCAGCCGTGGCGAGGCGCTCGAAGAAGCAGGGAAGAAAAGACGCGAGATTGAGGTATCGATTAGCGGGGGGAACTCTGCTCTGCCGGTGACTTTGATGTAGCCGAAGACGAGCCTGTCTGCGCGGCTCGAACCGAACTCGGCACGGTGAGTTCTAGTTTAATGCTTGGTTGTAGGCGGTGGGTAATGTACGTTTAATTATGGAAATGAAGTGCTTCGGGTAATCGGGAGACCGTTTAGGGTTGCGGGTTTATTGATGAATCGGTGCGAGAGGTGTTCTAAATGTTTAAAGCGGCGCGAGCGCTTCCATGCGAATAAATTGAATCGTATGGCAGTGAATAGACGAATAGAGAAACAAACCGATGAATATGATTGTTGTTGCAAGACTTAGAACGAACGGGATTAGCGGTAACTCGATTACGCGCAAGGAAACAACAACATCTTGTCGCAAACAAGATCTGCAATGTCTGTTAACTTCTTTGAATATAAAAAGGTGAGAAAACTCGTAAGTTTAAAATTTTGTCACGTTGAATTACATTTATGCTTTTATATTATATTTGTATGCTATATAAACCACATATGGTTTAGGGTATTAAATAAATAAATAAAAGACGAGAAAAGTTTTGCAGAAATTTTGGATTGCGTTTTTTTTTTTTAAACGATTCGAAATCATTTCGAACATTTGAGAACAGCAGCAGGAGGAAGCGACATTAGGTAAACAAGTCTGATGAACGCAAACTATTCTCAGGTCGAGATCTGCCGCAAACGAGTGCGCACGCGATAAAATCTCCAAGACGACGTAACGAAGGAAAAGCTTTGCGGCATTTCCAACAATCACGACTACGCTTCGCTTGCGCGCACCCGAAAATAGAATATGACCTACAATTGTCGGTCGCGAGAACGGGACTAAGGCGAAGCCAAACCAAACACTTACACTCTAAATCATTGATCGTAATTGTTGCGCACCCTGATATTCGATTCGCCGTTACAATGCAACGATATGCCACAATATTTATTACTGTTTGCTAGAGACGCAACCGATACCAGTTTCTTTGTGTTCACTTGAAAATTCTCAAGACGAATAAATTCTGCGCAATTTAACATTTGTTTAAGGTTCTCCCTAAATGTAAGAACGAAAAGTAAATCATTTGCATACGTACTACATCTGGTACACCTTTAAAATGTATGAACTTTTCACGAAATAAAGAAAGGAAAAATCGTTAAGAAACGTTTTTATATGCGATTAATACTTCGTTTTTTAAACCACTCTAAAATACTTAGTTACAGCTTGAATATCTTAGCAACTACGTAAACATAAAAATGTGACTATATTATTAACGACGCTTAATAAATATAAACCAGTTGAGATGTAACGTGGTTCGAAGGCAATTCTGATTGCGAAACGTTAAATTTAACGTTATACTCTGTTCCGTCGATAAAAGGAAAAAGTTAAGAAAAACTTCAATTTCTTAAGGCTCCTAATAAAATTGCAAGCCCACAGCACAGGGCGCAACAGTGGCGAAAACGGCGGACGCAGGGGTGCGAGTAAAGCACAAGGGCGACGCGTCACTCGCGGCAGGGATTGCGTACACGTTCCGCCAATAAGAACGGATTTTCAGTCGTCCGCCTTTCCGTGTCCCTCTTTTAGTCACGACTTTATTGTAACGAGCGCCCATTTGTCCGCGTCGACAGCCTGATCTTCTCAGGACCTGTGCATGCACGTTCTCCCTATTTTTTACGAATCGAACACCCTTACCCCTCTCTTGTTGGACTTAACAGACGAATAAATTAAGCTCGCCTCGTTGATATTGTTCAACGGAGGTTTGCCACTTCAACGCGACGCTAATTATCTGCAGAGAGAACGGTTTTCGGTTTCAAATGATGCGCGACTTGTTTGAGCATTCAGAGAGCGAGAGAGAGTGAGAGAGAGAGAGAAATTTCTCGGGCTGTTTGCTATTTCAAGGACGGTTTGATTTAGAATGACAAATTCAGCTAGGATCATGCGGCTTTGACGGTACGTTGGAAGAAGCAAAGAACACGAGGATTGTTTTAGACTCCTCAGAGATTTATCTCTGCCTCTCTTCCTCTGTATTAATCTTGAAATGCGAAATACGTGTTTCGTAGATTTTCAAGCTTCTTCTCGATCACAATTCGTTGGGTCGAACATATTCCTCTCGGCTGCTTGAAATTGAAGCTTAAACGAAGTCGCGAAAAAATAGATCATCGACACAAAGAAATAAATATCACCGGCTTAGAATGTTTCACGCGCATGTTTCCTTCACTTTTTGTAACGTTTCATAATATCTTTTTCTGATCGTATCATCTTCAGAGTATCGATTACAAACGAAAAGCAAATGGAAACGGAAAATTGCATTTCAATGAAAAATCGTCGGCTACGTCTGCGTAAACATTACAAAAATCTTCACAATCGGTATCTTTTGTTGTTGACCGAACGTTAAACATAACCCTTTGAATTTTCTATCGCGGTTAACCCACGGCAACGCGAACAGGATTAAGAGCTCCGCTATTCCCAGCATCCGCGCTACGTTTCTCGATACTTCAGCCACCTCTTTGCTCTCTTTACGGGACTTCCGCGAAATCCCCTTCGACAGAATACGACGAGGACAGGCGCGCCGGACCAGCGCGAACGGCTTTTCCAGTGTCGCGCTGCGCAACGTTCGGTTTATAATAAGATTTTAGTCAGCCAACCGATTTAACGGAACGCGTTGACTCGCGTTGAGTCACGTCCAGCAAACGACGGGCTAATATTTCATTTCTCGCGGAGACATCGGTTGATCCAGCCGAGAAACCTCGTTTCCTTTTCCACTGTTTTATTTTATTTATTTATTCATTTTCAACCGGGTAAACCGTTTGTTAAAACAGAAGGAAGAAAATAAAAGTAGTTCGCACGTGTAAGATGAGCACGCAGAAGAACAAGAAAAAACATTTAAAAAAAAGACAGAGGAAAAAAAATAATAATAGTAAAAAATTCATGAATTACGAGTTACGACGCGCCGCTGTAATTGCTGAACTTTTAAAAGAAAAGACAGAGCTATCGAAAAAATCAATAATTTTACAAAAATTACTACTGTTTACGAGTAGGCCATTTAACACGTTCGTCGCCCAGCGTGATTCGGCTGAGTTTCTTGTTCGGCCCAAATCCGATTGTATAGAAAACTGAGGTAAAAAAATATAAGAACTGCAACAATTTTAACTTTTTATTTTTATTCTATATATATATATTTTTACTTTTATTTTTATTCTATATATATATACTTCAATTCTTATTACACTGAATTCCTTTAAAAATTTCAATTTAAAATCCTATTTAACTTGAAGAAAAAAGAGCGTCACCCAAATATGGGTGACGTGGCGACGAACGTGTTAAGCAATTATAATAGTCATACAGTGTTCGATGCTGGCTAGCAAGAAATAAGTTGTGATCTCTCTACTTTTCCGTCTTCTCTTTCTTTCTTACGTTTCCTGTCTCCCTAGGAACGTGAGATCCACGATCACCGCGAAACATCGCCGAAAATTCCTCGAACTTAACAAGAGCTGCCAGTTTGTCTCGAGACTGTGTGTGCGCGCGCTCGTTTATGCACACACCGCAGCGCGAGGGAACGAAAGACATACGGCTTGTGGAAACGACAAGAAGGGGTTGAAGCGGGGTTTGGAGAGGGGGTTGGAGCGGGGCCAGGAAGAGGACTTCGAGGATGACTCAATTCTTGGCACGGCGGCCCGCAATGCGCGATTACCACACGACCACGTAACTCTCCGCATCCTTGCACCAGTGTCATCCACACCGCGGACTTTCGATTCCTACGGATAGTTTATTCGATTGCTGAAAATGGCGTTGAGAGGGATATACTGCTGATCGGAGGATTTTCGAAACGTTCGAACGAACGTTAGAATGATTGGTTGGTCGAATAATTTAGAAGCGAATCATGATCGTAATTAAATCTACGCAAATCGTTCTAATTTTGTACGATTTAATTTCTTTGATGCTTGAACATCTTTTTAACACATTAAGGACCGCTCACGAGTTTTCTCGTGTTTAGCAAACCGAACGTTGCTAACCGGCCACGACGGAACTCGTGATCGATGCGTTTTTTTTTTTCTCGGAGATTATACAATGTAATTGTTGTTAAGTATACCACAAACTATGTTTCTTCGCTAATAAAACCCGTCAAGGTGTGTTTCCTTTGAAATAAAAAAAAAAAAATTGTTTGACAAACATTGCTTCGTCGATAAAAATGTTACGATGATTTTATTAACGTGCAAGTTTGCCGAAAAAACGTGCGGTCCCAGACGTATGTCTTACAGATTTCTTAGCGGTCCGCAATGTGTTAATAAAACTTAAATATATTCTAATATAGAATTTAAATATTTTTACAATATGTATTCACTTTAAAATCGCTTTAAAACACTCAAATTCTATCGCTGAAACAATTTTCAAACACTTGTCGCGATAAGACTGAAAATTGTATTTCTCGAATTTTCAGTTAAATCTTTTTTTGATTTAGATTCACGAGCTCGTAATACGTTCTCCGAGTGTCATGAGTCAGAATGTACAGAACTGAAAGACACTGGCCTCCGTGGTTGCGTTTGTTTTTTCACAATGGAGAAAAGCAAACTATACCGCGATCAATTTTCATAGGAACTTCGAAAACGAACTGATCAGTGTGTACAGCGACAGGAAACACGTTCTCCCTTCTCTCTCTGCCCCTCTTCCTCTATCTTTCTGAACTGGTCCAAGAGAAACACCGTCCTTGACGGATAAATTGATTTAGCACCGTTGTCTGAGATACCTGACAGCGCTTTGCTCGCAGCCAGACAAGCTAGGCTACAAGGAATCGTACTCTGTCCGTTCGAAGGAGTGAGTCTTGCCGAATTTATATCGAAGGAGGATCGTTTGACCTCAACGCGATGACGCGAGCCTTAAACGAACCCTTTCCTCAGGATCCCGGGACCTTGTGTTCTTCCAGGTTCGGCGGAATTGGACAAAGCAGCTCGTGCGAATCGTGAAACGCTGTTTCATCGCCCCTTTGAAACGATCGACGCGACCTGTCCACGCGAATGGTAGAATAACCGGTTTCATGTGCGTACAACGCTTCGACACTGAACTTTGTTGCTAATCAGCATGGTGATTGCATTATTAATGCAAAAGTAACAACCTGTTTCCTCGTTAATGTTTCAATAATTTAAATTTAGATTGATTATTATGAGATATGCTGGATAAACAACCTATGTTATGGGAGGGTTACTTTATTCTGTTACAAAATGACTTTTTGTCTCTTGAAATACGTTTGCTGTCTTACTAATGTAGTAATACAACGGGAGGAAGAACAACCGGCGGGAATTAACGATTGTGTAAATTAAACGCGTTTTTATTGCCACAACCGCGTTCCTCCTTCGCTCGTCGAAGACTTTCGAATTTTTCATCGAGGAACGGAACATCTATATTGACAGTCGCCGATCGCTGGGGCACCATTCTATTGTTTTTCGCGGCTCGGGTGGCCCAGCTACACTACACTAACTAACTGTGCCATTTTTCTCATGCTTTTATGAGCGCATCCCCACTTCGCACTTTCTCGAAAAACAAACCCGCCGTCGGTGCGGGCCTGGAATGTGTCAACGGTCGAGGAGGAGAAAGTGACCAAGTCTCGCGTGTACTCGGTCCCAACCCTTATTGAGGGCCTTTGATTTATGGGGGCTCTAATGACCACTCTGGCCATCGTCACCCCTGATTATCTGGTTCCTCTTACAGTTACTATGTGTATCATAATATCACATGTGTATGTTACTGTACACAAATGTACGTTAAGAGGACAACGCTAGAAAGATCAAGATGAGGCGAGTTAGATTAGAATTTGTTTAAGAAATATTTCGTTTCTATCTTTCAAATCAATATACGTATATATGATTGGTATGCCCGTAAATAAAACTTCCAGACGATATTTTTTTTTTATACAGATTCTTACACCGTATCGTTTAACCATGGTGTTTCATGTGTTTTAGGGTTTCGAATGAATTTGATACATCACGCGATTTTAAACTGATTGAACGTGATTGGCTTAATCATTTTCATTACACAAAGGTTTCAGATTTTATTGTAGTTAAATAATAATTTCGTTCTCTCGATTTGCACAGCATAATGAAAGTGGTATTAATTAATTGATGGAACACGGCATTCGGTAGGCTCTGTTGGAAAATTTGCACAGCCGTGTATTTATTTACCCTTCTGAATTAATGATTCGACGTTGAAATATTAATGCGCAAATACGTTCATTTTCATACGCGTAATTTCAATACCAAAAATCATTCAAGAGAAAAACAGCATTCATCTCGCTGAAAGTCATAATACTCTTATAGTATTTGTTAACTGAACCAGTGCAAAACGATATTCCGTGCACAACAAATTTCAGTAAGTACATCAAGCATAGCATCGCGTAAAACATTAAGCCGATTTCTAAACGGCAAATTCATTTGGCCGCACCTAAAAGGTAAAACAAAAGGAAACCTAGTCTCGAGACCGATACGAACGGCAACGGTCGCTTTCACCTGGAAAACGCAGCGCCCTTGTTTTATTTTCCGAGCCGATCCTATCTACTTCAAACAAGTGGGGGTAAGAAATTTGGTACTCTTGTATGTGCGTATTTGTACGTCGAAAAAATAAACGGTACTCGGGGAAGACCTCGTTGAGACCGTTGGTTTACAATTTCGCCGCTATCCTAAATCTTTACTACCTACGGGACTGAACACTTTCCCTTTCACCTCAAACCGTCCCTAGCCTTCTATTCGCGGACGAATGATACGCAGGCGAAAACGGGCGTAAAATCAAAAAGCACAGAAGATTTGTGCCGTCGCGAAATATCGACGGGCCAAACGAATCGAGCCACGGGGACGTTCCTTTCGAATGGATCAAATTCGAGCGGGAAGGTTTTATTAATAGGCGCAAGATGAAGCCACTCGATCGGCCAGCGAAATGGCCCCGGGCTCGCGTTTTACCGCCGTCCAATCGCAATTTGTCATCTCCGCGATACAAACGACACGCATCGAGCCGCGACTCTTTTCCATATTTCACCTTTTCGTAATTAAACTGCAATCGATACGCCTTTCACCGTGAACGGAAAATCGAGGAAAACAATGGCGCCAACGCGCTAGGCACCCCTCCAATGTTCGCCGCCGCTACCCCCTCGACCGCCACCCCCCCCCCGTTGTCCCCCGTCAAAGGTAATTACATTTTTATTACGTTCTCCGGGAAACAGTTTTGCGGACGTTCCGCAGCCGATCGGTCAATTTACGCGCTATTAACGCGCGTTCGACATTGCGCGCTGTCTATTTTCAAACGCGCCAGACTCGTCGACACATCCGACCCTCCTCTATTTTCTACGAATTATCGGGGCCGTGTTGATCGAGCGCACGGGAAATCGATTTCTATTATAACCTGTGGATAATTGTAAATTTGTTCCGCGTCAAGAGCGGAGGAATGTTTAAACATAATTTTGTCGAAGCTCGGCGATTTAATTAGTTGCCGAGTAACTGTTAAAATTCCTTTGCTTCTTTTTCGTATCGATTAAGGTGAAAACAATTAGAATAGTTAGCTATTATTTTGTACGTCGCCAATTATGTATTTATTCGTTGATTTAGAAAGCGATTTATTTGGTTTCGTACAGCCCGCGAATTGCAATTTAATTCGTGAAAATGAATCGTGTCTGTTGTGATCGAACCGTAGAATGTAATACTAAATTTCCTTCACCCTTGAATGCACGATTTTTTCTTACACCTCGGAAAAAATATATTGTGTAGACATGTACATGCTAATGCAAGTAAAAATAGGGAAAAAATATTTTTTATAATTTTTTCGTAGTAATTTATTAAAAAACCTTCCGTTGAGTATCTGCAACTTTACTAGAAAATAACAGTGATAAAAATACAAATGCATTATCTCAAAACAAAATAACTGTACCGAAGAAAGCATATTAGTGCATATAAAAATTATTTTTGTACGTTCTTTCCTTTGAAAATCAAATAATTACACAGCAATACAACAATGCGATTTACACATACTTCAGATTTTCGACAGCCTTCGATTTGTCAATGTCAAGTTCACATTCGACATAAAATTGTATTTTACGTTATGCTAATCGATAAATAGCGTTCTACAATAATGACTATAAAAATGAATAGATAAACAATATTTGCGAGCCATAAAATTGCGTGTTTGTCGTCTTAAGCTTCGATGCCCAACAGAATCATTCGCTAATTCGTTTCGATCGGGGTTCCAATTTTCGAAACACAGCCCCGGTGTCGTCGATTCTCCGAGTATCGTGCGAACGCAGGGAATCGCGAAATATCAATATCGCCGATTCGCACGGTCACGCGGAACTTGGCCCGGGCAATTTCAATCGCGTGAAACTTGAAGAGACCGCAGCCCGCAGAATTCGTTTTGCCGGCGCGCGGCCAATCGATATCCAATTAACGATGATACTCGCAACAAGAACAACACCGGCCAATGGCCGCGCGTTCGAGCCAAAGAACCACCGGCAAATACTTTCTACCTGGCTGATTAGCCGTTGATTGCGAGCGACCTAAAAACGAGAATCACGCGCTGCTTTGTACCCGCGCCCCGGTTCACGGTTCACGCGAACAATAACGGGGCGACACGTCCGATTGTTCTTACGTACACTCCCGTTCATAAATCATCGGGGACATCGATCACTTAGGGGATAAAGGCGATTTTATGTCGCAGTCACTTTTCGTCGAAATGGAGATACCTATTGTTTACCGTGGATCACTGGAAGTATTAAGTTATATCGTATCTTTGAGAGGTTATCGAAACAATTAATGTTAGTTGATTGATCGGAGTGCGAATGCTTGTTATGAATTGGAACCTAAACAGGGATATATTTCACCTTGTATATATTATAACGTAATATTGTTACTTTAATACGTATATATTTTATACCCATTTTCTTACATACGAAAATTCCTATGAATATCTATAATGTAATACATGTTCCAAGTTCAGCGATTGCAAATGTCCTAAATATCGATTATGATGAACTGGAATTTTCAGTAGACGGAATAATCATGAGCGTCTTTCTTTTTAGATATGCTATTGAACCCCAAGTATTTTAGTTTAATGATAAATTAACGATTAGAAGGAATTCGATCGAACTATTAATAATTCTATAAACCTTAAACGTCATGAACATCGGCAGGGTACAGTAGCAAACAAAAATTTAAGACGACGGAACGATGTAAAACGCAATTTTATGGTTTGCAAACATTGTTTATCTATTCAATATTATTGTCGTTACGGTAGAATTCTATTTATTGATTAGCACAGAATACAAATTTTATTTATACTCTTATTTCTTATTAATTAATTTATTTATTTCCTTCGACTCTTCGATTTCAAACTTTTGCCCGTTACTTTTGTCCATCGATCGGTCAACAAGCACAAGTATCAGAAATAAATAGATCAAAATTCCAAGAGCGTACTTTCACATTCTCCCGACACAATAGTCGTTCTGCGCAAAATGTACAAGTTAACCCGGGGTGACTTATGAGTGGGAGTGTACAATTTCCGATATCTGGCTGGCCGGAAGTACGGCCGGGGCGAGAACCGGCAGAGAGGAAGAGGAGGATATTTCCGAGCCCCTCTGACCGATCGAAGCGGACGGGAACGTAACTTAATAATCTTCGAATAAACACAGCTTCATCATTAATTATCGACGGGAATCCGGGTTTAAAACTGTTGGGAAGCTACGCGATATCGGCCGATACTGTGTGCCGTGCAAATACACTCGGCAAATATGGGATATGCACGATTCGAGCTTGGCGGCCGACCGTTTCCACCGGCCGAAATCATAGATAAAGCTTCCTACGTTCAATTAAACGTAATTTACCTGGCAACCTGCGCCGAGTCCCGGCCGGATTGATTTGTTCGACGGAATGGCAAACAACGGGATCGGGAGCAAAATTTATTTTAAGTACGTTTCACTCGGTTTTTCTTCTTTCCCGTAGTCACTCGCAGACACTCTCTTAACGCACTGGCTACCGCTGCTGTCTGGGGATAACCCTCATTTTTCTTTCATCGCAGCGTTCGTAATAAGTACCCGCTTCGCTGTTGCACTTCGTTCTTCTGTATATTTTCGTTTCATAATACCTACGTTTCAAAGGAACGCAGGGCGAAGCCCACTTTTCTTTTATCTCGTATTTACAGTAGTGGACAAAAGTTTAAGACGAGAGAACAATACAGATTCTCTATAGAATCTGTACATTCGTTTCTACTGTTATTATGGTAAAACACTATTTATTGATTAGCACAGAATGCAAATCTTGTTTATCATTCCCGTTGTTCCTTATAAATTAGTTAGTTGAATTTCGTTCAGTCTTTGGTCTTAAACTTTTGTTCACTGCTGTACCTTCGCCTCGCCGTATGGTTTGTTTACCTTAAGAATTTCCCTGAATACAGTTGCACAATAGTTCTACGACAGAAGATCAACGATATCTCTTTGTACCGTTTCTACGCAGCGGTCGAATTGCCCATCAAGAAGTTTACCGGAATTACTTCCTTATTTCAAGAGGAAAAAAACATAAAACCACCGCCTTAAATTTTCTCCCGAACCGTGGAGAAACGGGAGTTACAAAACGGTTCGCCATTATTACGCCGTCATTTCGTTACGCCCCTGCCTAGAGACGGCCAGCGTCTGGTAGCGTAACGCGGGGAACGCTTTTCGTGAGAATTTTCGAGCGGAAGAACGCCTCGTCGACGTGCTCCGCTCGAAGGCAGCGAGTTTAACGACACCCTGGAGGGTGGTTCTCGAGCTGCTACACCAGCCTCGCGCGCGAAAGCTGGGCGATGGAAAGGGCGGCGGTGTTCGGAATGCTGAATCGAACCGGCTTTATAATAATCTCATGCCTTTGCCATTTTCGAGAACATCAGATGCTAGAGGAGGCAGAAGAATGGGTAGGACGATGGAACCCCTTGCGCTTCGATTCTATTAATTTCTGTGTATTAAATTCTTGCGAATACAGATGCACGTCATCGGACGATGATTTACGAATGAACGTGAAATTCGTTAAAATTAATGATACCGATGAAATTATCTACGCTATACTATTTTGTGAAACTTAATCTTTCCTGTGATATGCAAATTGCTACGAGTAATAAGAATCACTTTATACTTAAAATACTGCAAAATAAATCACATGAAACGAATATAAGTTGAATATAAAAATGATTGAAAAGGTGGGTAAAAAGTACTAATTGCTGCCGCAGTCGGGTGGCAAAAGAATAGATTAAAAATCTATCAAAAGCAGCAAATACCAAGACGAATTACTCGATAAAGAGAAGAGAGTAAACTAGTTGGCAGTAAAAGAGTAACGAACAAATCGCTCGTCTGTCGGCCGCGACTGCCCATACTTTCTCCCCTTTCGGCGTCGCGACGCTCATAATGGCAAGCCATTAAACACGCTATGACGCGTGGACGGACGCGTGCCCGGTCCTTTCGAGAATTTTTCATTCTGCATCCTGCTAGACGGCCGAGGATCGATAGAACGTCCGGCCCGCGTGTGCATATCTCATATATTCCGGAAATATTCCGGTCGCCTCGGCTGTTCCTTGCTCACGTGTCCCTCGCCTCTCCTGAATTTATTCTCGCGACCCACGGGACGAATAAATAGCTTACCCGCGCTATTTTTGAGCCACGATTTTACATTGTTTCGCTACGCGCTGAGGAAATACGCGACTCCTTTCAGTCACCATGCACGAACAAGATTTCGATTCTCTTTTACTCGTATCTTTAATGGATCTTCAATTTATAGCGATTCGAGGGAAAAATATTCTCCGTTTTCTTTTTCGTAAAAATTACCATATACATTGAATATTTTTTTTTAACGAGCGCAAAGTAGTTATTAACACTTAGCTAACCGAATGAAGAGATTTCTCATTTTTTCCTCAACAAAGCTGCTACTGATTCCATTTACTTTCGTTATTAGTTAGTCTTGAACCAGTGCTGTTCACAATTCATCAAACTGTGTATACCAAAGTACAATTTTTAATCAATTTAACACTAGTCCAAGTCTAACTAATAACGAAAGTGAATAGAATAAATGGCAGCGCTTTGTTGAGGAGAAAATGAGAGATCTCCCCATTCGGTTGGTTAAGCGTTAACTTTCACTCACTCATACATCACCAGAATAAGAAAATTGTACTCTGTTCGATAGCTACAGGGAGAGAAATATTAAAAAAATACCTTTAACCTTGATTTCTATATAATTTATTATACGATAAAAGACATTTCCTATATTATAATAATCTGTGATATATTGTTACCTCCTCGATAAATTCCATTTCACCCACCCCTTAACAAAACAATGGAAACAGGGTTTCAAATATTTTACTCGAACAGCGTCCAACAACTTCGGTCAAACCAAACTACAAATACAATTCGCTCAACGTGCTCGCAACTGATACAGTCGGTGGAATAAAAAATTATTTTATTCGATAGCTACAGGGAAAACCAAATTAAAAAATACCTTTAACCTTGATTTCTATATAATTTATTATACGATAAAAGACATTTCCTATATTATAATAATCTGTAGAATATTGTTACCTCCTCGATAAATTCCATTTCACCCACCCCTTTAACAAAACAATGGAAACAGGGTTTCAAATATTTTACTCGAACAGCGTCCAACAACTTCGGTCAAACCAAACTACAAACACAATTCGCTCAACGTGCTCGCAACTGATACAGTCGGTAGAATAAAAAATTATTTTATTCGATAGCTACAGGGAAAACAAAATTAAAAAATACATTTAACCATGATTTCTATATAATTTATTATACGATGAAAGACATTTCCTATATTATAATAATCTGTAGTATATTGTTACCTCCTCGATAAATTCCACTTCACCCACCCCTTAACAAAACAATGGAAACAGGGTTTCAAATATTTTACTCGAACAGCGTCCAACAACTTCGGTCAAACCAAACTACAAACACAATTCTCGCAACGAACGAAATCACGGCAGCTATTCTTCAGCCTCCGGCCAAATATTCTCGACGACCTTCCCTGCGTTGTCCCCAGGGGGAGGGTGAGCGTGTCCCGCGGGATCCGGCGGCCGAGCATCGTCGGGAATCGGCGTTAATTGCGCGCGAACGATAACAGCAACGAAGACGACGGAGCGTGCGCTTCCACGTTGATGTAACCGCGGCGGAATAAATTCGAAGAAACTTTTGGACCCGGTTCAAAAATGGACGCTGATTTATACCTCGGCCGGCGTATTATTACGGGAGAAGGCCCGGTGCCCGCGAGACAATTTCGCGGCGATGCCAATTCCGTCGACGCGTCGGACGTAAAATCGCACTTAATAACGTCCCGCCGCGACAAAGACGAACTTGAGGACGAGCGTGCCGGTAGCCGCGAAAAATTTACGGCCAGATTTACGCGTCTCACCTCCGCGGAGCATGATTTACCGCGGGGCCTGCAGCTCGCGCGGATCGATCCCTGTTTCCCAGAACCCTCTTCTGCCGCCCGCTGCTGCCGCCGGACGTAAATTACGCACGCCACAGCCCCGCTAGAAACTGATACAGTCGGACACGTTTCTGCTGTGATCTACTGGAACAGAAACGCGAAGATGGCCACCACCACCACCGGAAGGAATGCGGGCCTTTTCGGTTACCGACACTGTTTTCTAACTTCATCGCTCGAGGGCGTGCGAGAATTGTGTTCCGGTTGCAATTCTAAAGCTGTTTAAAGTTGAATCGAATCGTCGAATTTGGTGGTTTAGTATGGCCAAAGGTGAGGCGAGGTCATATACATAGGTGTGATACGTAGGTATCAAGCTTGACCTCTGAAATGGTTATGACGGATATTCGACAACACGGCGATATATATTCGTATAAAGTTGAATAGCGTACAACACCATGTCTAATCCGAATATATTCGCTTGAGTATAATACGCATGTACAGAAATCTTCTTATTCGGTTTCCGGTTGTTGTTGGATGCGTGCGTATTTTAGAGCCGTTTAAGCACGAAATAATCCACTTGAGAAGTAAAAATTTCATTTATATAATTGTTTCAGCGATGTATTTGTTTATTACTTGATTTTATTGTGCCGCAGTATTTTCCGAGTTGTAACGTAGACTTTTTATGAGACTGAAATAGAATTTACTGCAGATAACCAGTTTGAGGTTCAATATACCGAATTGACAGCCTTTCTGTTGAAAAATGTTTTTATGACACCGAATATTGTATCATAAATTCAAATGGTACTTTTTAAAGAATATAATTCAGTTTGCCGAGCTGAAAATATTTCTTCGAATTCTGCGAATCCCATAAACTGCCGAAAAAAAATTAATGTTCGAGTAACGCATTTCCATAGGTGAACGTAATTAATATGAAGATAAAATTTGCATCGAAAAAAAAAAGAAAAAAAGAAAAAACAGGCAAAAGCCACGTTTTGCGAAGAGATATATTTGCGCGTAGATAACGCGCTCGAATTTCGAAAGCGTGACACTCGTATCGTTTGTCCCGACGAAAGCTTTTGACAAGCCCATTAATTATAAACAAAATGTAATAAAACGAACTTGTAACTCAGGCACAGTGATAAATTGAACGGCGAGCATCAATTCATCTCAAATGACTGTAACGATTGTCATCGTGACCATAAAACTGAAACGCGGAAATGTATGACGTTGCTCGCCGGTTTCATCGGCGAAAAACTGTAATAAACGATACGCACACTTGTTGTCGCTTCAAATTCGATTCACTATACTCCACAGAAAATCTCAGTTTCCCGATATTCATCCAACAACCATCAATTATAGCTTAATTATTTCAAACAATTTTTTTCCATCGGTCACCGTCTGTTTAACTTGATCGATAAATTCAAGCGATTCGTTTACCATCGAACAAGCACATTTTCGTCGTTCTTTGATCTTTAAACCCTTTGTGTACGTAGTTACGTAAAAATAAAGATTCAAACAGAGCGCAAGAAAGAAGAAGGCAGTGAAAACACAAACATCGTAACACGTAAGCATAGTAATGATTTATAAAATAATATTAGTCACCACGAGGAAGGTAAATCGCAGCGATAACCGAACTGCTAGAATTCCTAAAGTTGTGCAAGAAAAGGTCAACGCGTGACTTTTGTGAAGAAAGAGTGAAGGAAAAGGAAAGAGAAGACGGTGTTTTGTCCGGGGCCTATTAGTGGACTCATTAAGTAATCCTTACCTAGCAGGCCCGTGCCTTAGATGCAAACGTAGGAAGAGATATCTCGGAACTTGAATTTATAGGAAACGTGTGGAAACTCGAGTACTTTCGAGAAAGGTCGTCGATTGATCCCCTCCTAGTGGCGATGGCAGGAAGTTCGCCACAAACGTAATTACAATAACGTAGGAAACAAAATTTTGTCGGGTTGGCGAGCGGTGTGCAGGTCGCGGGGCGGCTAAGGAAGGGGGATTGATGGATTTGGGAAAAAGCATTATTTAATTTGTACCTCCCCACCTAAAGGTGTGCCGGTCGGGGGCAGGTAATTTTCGGACCGACCCCCGACCCTAGGAGTGTAAGGACGACCAGGAAAGAATAAAGGCGAGTCATTCAGAGGAATTTATAGAAAGCAGACCTTGAGTTGTTCTTATTTAATCCAAGTACCCTTGCTGCCCATCCCTAACACACGTAGCATTTAGCGCATCTCCGCGACTTTGGTTATTTCAATTCAACAGGGATAGTTGACAAATAACATTTGACGAATAGAAGTTAAAAGATGACAGTTGACAAGATGTTCTAACAACTTTCTCTGTAATAACCGATTGTATTCTTGATATCTTTTCATAATAAATCCTACTGCAATACTGTTTAGCAACAACATTTCTCAACGAACATGCTAATAATGGCTCCGATGCGCGCGAAACCGAGCAGCCCCCGATGCAGTTTCGAAGTACACCGTGTCGCAGGGTTAACTATCGGCCACAGAAAGCCCATGCGGGGTCCTTGTCATCCGTGGAAAGCCCGCGTGCGGCAATGCGGGCATGAAAACGCAGCCCGCGAGCGTGCGTGCGGGCGGAACGCCGACTCTCCTCTTCGAATTTCGGTGAACGCTCCGCTGTGCGACGCGCATCGGCGAAGCGTTCTCGTGGCGTCGAATAAATTTGCATTCTCCGGGATTTCAATTCGCTTCGACCGCGGCTAATTCGAATGATAATACGGGTTCAACCGACCAAAGCTGGCCGGGTAGAGCGAGCGAGCGAGCGAACGAGCCTACCTACGAGTCCAGCGACGGCGTATGCAAATCCCTGATTACAAATTAAAATTGTCCCTCGAGGGGGCGAAACCTGTGACGAGGGTTCGGAAGAACGAGAAGCGACCGGAGGCTGGTATTTCGTTTTAGAGAATTTAAATTCAAATCCATCGGGACCCGCTCGCGGTTACGCACGCGTGCATTATACAGGGCGCGTCAAAAGGTTGAGGTGAAATTTCGTCCGCGGGTTACGCGTTAATACAGGAAATACGCAGGCATATTAGGAGATTAGGTTAGATTTCCAACTGTCTAGGTGTGATCCCGTAAGAAGTTTGCACAAGTTACACGCACGAGCGTAAATGAATTGCTTGGTATCATTATACGATTTTGTTTCATTTAGAGAGATGGTAGGGTTTAGGTGTAGGTATAACAAACACTTTCCCAGAATCGTCCCCTTTCAATCGCATTCCTACGTTAATATTCAATATTTAAATAGAACGAAAAGTTGCAGTTTCATCAGCCGAAAGTTTAATACGAAAACTATGAGGTGGAAATAGATGTTCAATGCGTCCTCTGTGAAGTTCAATGTCGCACATACGCGTCTTCCTGTATTGATTGTCGACTTCGTTCGAAGCCGCGCCAAGATTAGCACAAATATTTGCATAAGTTCTCCTAACACGGGAGCAATCGAAATTGCCAACAGAGTGATCACTCCGAAAACTGTCGGGGAAAGAGAATAAACAAACTCACAGCGTTTATAACACCGAAGATGTGTTAAATCTAATCGGATATCTTTGAAACGTTCGCTCTGCGCGAATTACTTGCTAATTCTTACGCGTATAACCCGCGTGTATATCCAAATTTTTGCCCGCTATTTTTAAAGCATCCTGTACAGCGATGGCGCGTGACCACAGTGGGCATCGCGAAACGCGAAATGCAAATGGACAGCGGGGTTCGTCGAAAACAGACGAAAAACGCGGGGAGGTGGACGCATTTCCGGTGAAATACGCGACGTGACTCTCGTTTTTGTTTCGCTGGCATTCTATGCTTCTTTCCTGCGAAATTTTTTTCCCCTCTTTTTTACCTTTTCGGTTGCATTCGGTTACGCGTGCTCTATCTGTGCAAATTTTTTTTGACAGATCCAAAGAACGCGTGTATGGACACGAGTGCGGTTGGATTTTGTGATAGCCGAAAATGTAATCTAGATTTCATTACCATAAACTCAAACCCCGGCTCCCTTGGTTCCGACCCCCCAACCCCTTTATCCGTTCGCACGCCGCACTTTATGGCCGAGATTCTATCATTAGCGTGGTAATGCAACTGCGAGGATAATACCGTGATTCTCTCCGCCCCCCTCCCTTCCCCTATCTTTTTCATCGCGATGGACCCTGAAAACGGAGGTATTTTAACGCTAATAACAGACTATTACGAAAACACGAAGCCACGGGAATGTTATTGGAACGGATTAGCCCGCGAATAATTGGTGTTCCTGAAAAATTGAAAATATTGAGGGTGTTTTCCCTCTTCTAAGCAACGAAGAATTGAACGAGCGACGGAAAGTGGTATGCGATTACAGAATAATAGCAACGCTCTGCATAACACTACACAGCTCGCTATAACTCTGTCCTCAACACTCAATTAAACTTTCTAGAACTCCCTATGGAACTTTCTCTGGAACACCGTGTTCAACATTGTTCTCGACTCGATCTACACCACCTTGCACCCCTTTCTTTGCTCCCACTACGTAAACATTTTTTTAGGATTTTCTGCCTTTCGCTTACTTCTGACAAATCTACGTTTCTCTCTTTTTCACCCTCGTTTTTACCCTACTGAAACTACCTCAAAAATAACGCGATAAATGGACAAAAATTTTGACTCAGCTGAATACAGTAGCGCCTGCTTAATTATCACGAGCTTGTCCCCACCAATTCTTGAAGCTGCCAGCACGCAGCAACCGTCTGCGTTAAGCGCTCGACGAGCGAAGTAATTTATTCAAAACGAAAGTTTCAGACGAGAGGACAATGTGAAACATAATTTTATAATTTGCAAAAATATTGTTTACCTATCCATTTTTATTCTCATTACGATGGAACATTGTTTGTCGATTAGCATAAGAATACAAATCTTATTTCCACTATTATTTCTTATTAATTAATTAATTTATTTTCTTCGACCCTCTGGCCTTAAACTTTTGTCCCCTACTGTAGAATAGTAACCGCTACATATTATAAACCAACGAAACGATGTTTCGTGCGCTGCATGCACCAACGCGCGTAACAGACGGTTAGGTTCGGGTTAAGGGGTTAAGGAAAGATGCATGTGCAGTTTCGCGTATTCCACGCCAACCGTAACACACGCTTCCACCTTCCCAGTTCCCGTCGAACGGAACGGCCAGGGTTTTTAAATTCGTTTCTGCTCCATTAAGTCCGCCCCGTTCCACGCTCTCCTGCCCTCGACCGTCCTCCCCTCTGTCTCTGGTCCCTCGAACTTTCCTCTCCCTGGCTTCTCGAACGCGGTTCCTTTCCGTGGTTCCACCCTTGGAAACGAACGACCTCTCGGGCAACGGGGACGTAAGTCTTGCTGGTAATATCCATTTGCTGAAACGTGGCCGGGCAGGTGGAATGACGATGCCCGTTCACAGCACCGGGACTGTATGTATGGTGTTTCGCGTGGTGCGATGGCTTGCAAAACAATTCGTTTGATTTATTGTTGTTTCTGTTGTTTTTTCGATTCTGTAGATCTTTCAGAATTATTTGTGCGCGACTGCAAATTTTTCAGATGCACGAAGTTTGATGATGTTTTGGAGCAAAGCATCGGTTGTTAGTTTAGGAAACGGAAGAATCAGTATAAAACGTGGTTTCGTTGTTTGTAAATAGTACACGCTTCTGGCATTCATTTGTGCTATGAATAAAATTAGAAGATTGCTGTTTAAAGCAAAGCGAAAAGGGTAAAAGGGTTGAAAGCGAGTAACTGAGATACTGATTAAGTAGCAGATTAGAAAACATAGCGGATATAAGTTTAAAACGAGAAGACAATACCATGGTTTATAAATATCGTCTGTATATTCATGTTTATTGTTAATAAGGTAAAATAGTACTTATTGACTAGTATAGAACACGAAATTTGTTTACTGTACTACAAAATAATTATATTTAATGTACTATAAATTATTTCATTTTCGTTCACTTTCTGGTCTTCAACTTTCGTTCACCACTTTATGTAGGTAATCGAGAAACCCAGAGATTTGAGGATTATTATTGATAGAATAAAAAGTAAATGGACAGTTTTGTAACGAAAATAGTAGTAACACGATAGTAAAATGTTTTTCTTGAAATTGTGCAACTGAACCCACGGTTCTTCCCCAAGGGCTGCGCATGACCGACTGTTTCCACTTGAAGCTCCAAAACATTCAATCTCCGGGACGACCGGGCTTGTTCGCGGGGAAAGACTGGCTGTTGTCTATCCGCTGTGCATGATAGAAGAGGTCAAGGGGTTCTGTGAGGACGGTTCCAGGTCACTTGCGAGGAAACAGATCAGAAACGCAAACACGGCATTAGAGCTCATGCGTGCTTGTGTTCGTTTCTCCTGGATAGTCAACGAAGCATCGAACATCGACACATTTATACCCTGTGCACAGTAACATTGTTGCGTGCAACAAAAAACCATTGCTCCAATTTTGTAAACATTGGATTAAGCCTATTCACCCTCTTGTTCAACTTCGACACGCTACCGTTAACATTTGGTCAACCGAATGGGGAGATCTTCCATATTTTTCCTCAACAAAGCTCTGTCACTGTTCTATTTATTTTTATTATTACTTAGTTTTGAACCATTGTTGTTCACAGTTCATCGAATGTATTTTCTGCTTTTTCAAAGCACAATTTTCAGTAAATTCAACGCTACCACAAGACCAACTAATAATAAAAGGAAATAGGATCAATGGCAGCGCTTTGTTAAGGAAAAAATGGGAGATCTCTCCATTCGATTGGTTAAGTGTTAATTTCTATATTAAAACCTAGAAAAACCTTATTTTAACTTTTAGCAACACTGTCCACCGGTATCGTTTTCTTTTCGATAGAAAAAGTCAGCATAAATATCGGAACTTAACAAAGCTTTGAAGTCGAAGCAACAACGAATCTGTTTTTAAACCGAGATGGCAACAAATTCTACCGTAGCTCCGTAGCACACGGCGTCTAAATCCGAAATTCCACTTTGAAGCGTCGATATAAAGGTGGAAACGGTGTCGACTCGTTTCTCTCGTCCCTCGTACATGAAACTAGGATCGGAATGCGCGAACTTCCATCACGGCAAAAGATCTAGTCGTTGCTTAATCTCTGGGCTTTCTCTCTGGGACGACAAGCGGAACGAGATACATCGTTCTCCGCGTTTACGTCCGCCGTTTCCTCGGCGCTTCTCTCGTTCCTTGGTTTAATGGTCCCGACGAGTATGCTGTTTTTCAGCTTAGAAACGCTTTGAGCACGATAAATTCGACCGGAATTCCATTGCGCCGAGTCGAATTGCGATCCGGGGGCGTAATTTTAGAAAGAATCGAGCAACTGGAATTCTGAAGGTTAACAAATTGGACGGCGCTTCTTCGTGACGATTCAATTTTGGCTCGATTGCTAATTCATAAGGTTTGATTATAACATAGAAAGAGGATTTTTTTTAATTAACAGGATTCGTTAACTTTTGTTCCTCCTTTAAACTGAACTATCTGTTTGTTTAATCGATTACTTATTGTGTGATTAAAATTATGTCCACTTTGTAAGGAAAACGCTCTTTAATTTAGGGAAACAAAATTTTGCGGAACATAAAATTTGTAATCTAATCTTGAAAGAATAAAGCAAACAAAGGTCTCAAAGTTTATGACTTTTCAGCGAAGACGGCAAGTAATTTGAGAATGACCTAAACATTACGGCAAGGTTCAACTTCATTAGATAAAATGAAGCTCAACTTGTCGCATAATTAATAAACTAAGCCTTGCTTGATATTGGTTCTGAACAACAAGTAGAGCGTGCACTTCGGTTAAGCACGCAACTGCCATTTATTCATTGCTAGATTAACTTGTTACGAAAGTATAGATTACAAAATTATCTCGAACAATTGTTGGTAAACAGAGTATTTAACGTGCCGAATATCGATTGTTCAACTTCATCCGGAGTTCGATACCAGTTCAAAGGCGAGGCATGTGAAGTTTCACACGTACAAGTATTATATGAACAGAAATACAAGTTTATGACGTAAACATTCTTATTTATCGTATACTTGATTATATGTATTTAACACTGGAGCTACCAAATTGATCAAAATGACCAATTCATAAATCTACTGCGATCTTCTGTAAAAAAAAAAAAAATAAATGAGGATCTGTTTCTCGAATATATTGGAAACAACTTTTATGAATAATTCTAACTTTATTTCTTTGTCGTAAATAAGTAACGGACGAAAGTTTAAGACGACAGGACAATGTAAAAAATAATTTTATAGTTCGCAAATATCGTTTATCTATTCATTTTTATTGTCATCACAGTAGAACTATTGTTGTATTTATTGATTGGCATGGAACACAAATTTTATTTACACTGTTATTCCTTATTAAGTAATTTATTTATTTTCTTTGGCCCTCTGGTCATAACCATTTTTCCGTTGCTGTAAGTACACTTTAATCGCCGATACATTCAGCATTAACTTATATCCGTGTAATACGAGTTCCATATTGTAGTGTGCCTACATTTAAATTTCCCATAGACGCATAAAAATCCGCAATCTAGTTACAACGTAATGGCGGGTCGGCCCCATGAGCGTCGCTTTTAGGTGAGCTGTTTCGAAGATTAATCGCTGCTCACAGGGGACGCGTTTCGCCGCGGCTGCTGCAACCCCCTTTGACGAACGACCCTGCAACTTCGACGTCGACGTTGTTTATGCTTCGACCCCAGAGCGACCGGCAAAGAACAATTTTGGAGGATGGGAGGATCGGAATGACCGAGCTCTTATTCAGAAAATTACGTTCGATGACGATGAAGATTTTATAAGTTCCTCTGAAAAACTAATATGTACTTTGTTACGTGTTATACTCTTGGAGGGCTATTTTTTGGGGGAAATCAAGATGAAAAGATTAACAATTCTGTTAGAAGTTAGAACTTTGGTTTTTCCTTTTTCTGAAGCATTCGTTCTTAATAAATTGAAGCGAGAAGCTGTGAGTGTTTCGTTTAAAGAGTGAATCGTTGAACGCGAGAAAGATTTTATGAACCATCGTTTGGATTTATTTTACTATTTTTTTACGTAACTTTACCATTACTGAAGTTCTAAAAGAATGTTAGTGGTGTACCATAATACGATTCATATTAATAAGAAAACAAACAACGATGTTGTTATATTTTAAAAAGATTTCTATAATTTTAGCAATTAATATTGAAAAGAATATTATCCAATTTGCGTGAAAGGATTTGTGATTTTCCACCAATTTTCAGCTCCGAAATACCGAAATCTGTTTTGACACGTTATTAGTTACGACTCGCGCAACACTCGCGTAACGAAAAACGGAACACAGAAGCACCGCAATCACCGTTCTCCATCCGGATGCGAAATTGCGGTTCGATGCGGGCTGAAGCGTGCTTCGATCATGTAAATACACCTCGGATCGTTTCCTTTCCGAAGGCCCGAATGTTTCATGGAAGTCGGTCGAGTGCGATCCCGTTTTATTTGCTCTTTCGAAAATTCCGGTACACGACAACAATGCCCCGGCTATTTGCGCCCGAGTTTTTAACCACGTTTCGAATATCTGTCCTACTACGAGATCTATCTATCATCTCGTGCTCTGCAACGAGCAACGTTCGATCAGCTTCGAAGCTGAAAATTCGAACGCAAGTGGTTCGCAGAAACTGATCAAATTTCATTCGACGTTGCCCTCTCTGGCCATTCCCTGGTATCGATCGAAACAGCGTGTTGGTGTTGCTAATGTTCTATAAACGCGAACAAGCTTCGTTCATTTAGATTTTATCGGTATTATTCTACGAGGAAAAATTGGTCACGCGAAATCGTTAAAATCGAAGGATTTTTCTGTTACAAAATTACACGCTTCGGTTCAGAATTAATCAACAAATCAACTGTGCGATAGTGAGTACGAGAAAAATAATTTTCAGAATATACAGTAGCGGACAAACGTTTAAGACCAAAGAGTCAACAAAAATAAATGAATTAGTTCATTAAAAATAGTACGATAAACTAAATTTGTATTTTATGTTAATCAATAAACACTGTTCTACCCTAATAACAATAAAACTGAATGTACAGACAATATTTGCAGACCGTAAAACTATGTTCTACATTGTTCTCTCGTCTTAAACTTTTGTCCGCTACTGGTACCTATTGAAAAAAAAAAAACGGAGGAACCTTAGGAAAAAAAAAGAAATAGAAAGAGCAAAAAGGTTTAATCTCCGGTCAGTACCGTATATGAACA
The DNA here is from genome assembly GCA_033822845.1 of Tetrapedia diversipes. Classification (NCBI taxonomy): domain Eukaryota; kingdom Metazoa; phylum Arthropoda; class Insecta; order Hymenoptera; family Apidae; genus Tetrapedia; species Tetrapedia diversipes. The sequence goes on from JAOPTO010001697.1 coordinate 133,518, forward strand.
TTTTCCCAAGGCACCATAAACTCTCAACAACTTTTTCACTTGCCTTCTATATTTGCTCGACGGCGAACGTGCTCCAGAGCTTAGCTCGATTTTCTCGAGGAAAAACTCGAAATCACCGTGAACGACGAACGAAAATTCTCTCGCGCCGTTAAGCATTATCGAAGGTCGCGTGTTCGGTTGATTAAATCCGCCGCGAGTATGCCAGCAGCGGCGCACCGTTGAGGGAAGAAATCATTAGGAGAGAAAAGGGATTTGTCATCGAGCTTTATTCCACAGCGCCGAGAAACAAATGGGGACATGGAGGATGGAGAAAATAGCCGGGGGAAAAGGATCAGGAGGAAAGGCCACGCTCCTCGCAGTTGAGAGAACGGAAGCGGAAGCGATGAGAAACGGGGGAAGCCGATCGAAAAAATAGCACCGTAAAGTAAACGATGATGAAACGCGTTGCTAAAGAACGCTAATGGCGAAGGATTTTTCTGGACGAGGAGGAACGCCGTTGGCTACACGCCTTAAAACGTATTTAGATAGCATTAATGTGCCATTCGTTGTGGTATCGCGTATTCTTTCTTTTTTTTTTTTTTAAATATGTTAATCCTCGAACGCGTGATTTTTTTCTTACACCTTGAAAAAAACATGTCATGTAGACATGTACACGCTGATGCAAGGAAAAATATAGAAAAAATTTGTTTGTAGTAATTTATTTAAAAACCTTCTGTTGCGTATTTGCAACGCTACGCATTTACTAGAAAATTACATTGATAAAAATACAAATGTATTATCTCGAAACAAAATAACTGTACTGAAGAAAATACTGCATGTAAAAACTAGTTTTGTAAGTTCTTACACAGCGAAACAACGATGCGATTTACACTTGCAATGGCTCCCAAAAGTATTCGTACACTAAGTCAGAAATAAATTCGTTTAACCCTGAAATTCTGAGTCTGATAGAAGTGTTTGATAAAATTTTGTGGGTATGTAGATCGTAATATTATACCTATGAATTAATTTCTTTTTTTCATCTAAATGCCATTTTAAAAGGGTGAAATCAGCGTTGAAGTTTCTAAGTTTTCTCTCATTTTTTAAAGATAACTTTGTAATGGTAGATGATAAAGCAAAACTTTTAAAATAGAAAATGTGTAATTTTTAATAATCTATCGCCCTGTCATAAAAAAAAAGACCACAAAAAAGCTTGTACCCGAAGCGTGAAAAATCGCTGAAACTTTGAGATTCGTTATCAACCTCCTCAAAAGATATTTTGCCGCCGAAAAAATTGCTCCACGCAGTACGGCACCATGCTCTGTTCACGCATAAAGTTTCATTGAAATCAGAATTTCAGAAGTAGATGAATTTCCTTATGATACAGTATACGAATACTTTTTGGAGCCACTGCATTTCAGATTTTCGATAGCCTTCGATTTGTCAATGTCAAGTTCACATTTGACGGTCTTAAAAGAAAACAAGGTGTTGCCATTCAGTAAAATACATCGTGCAAATAGTGATAATTCTACAACAGTATGCAATAAGCGAATACTAATGACTTTGAGGCCGTTTGAATGGTATGTTGTACTATTAGAACGATGTGCATTTAAGGGCTAGACATTTTACACGATTTTACTTACGATCGCATACCATTCGATTCGGATTAACATTTGAAACCGACGTTCGTTCAAAAAATGGTAAGATACAATAAATTTTCAGGAACGATCATCCAGAATTACAGTCATCCATAACAACAAATTGCATTTCCATCATTCTTCTCTGCTATTAAGCCATACTTCTAAACAAATTATCTTTAAGCAGGGACCCGGTATAAATTGACCGTAAATTGTAAGAAGACATTCCACGTCACTGAATGGTAACTACTTGAATCTTAATGCTCCCACACGTGCACTATAACAAGCTCCCCAAAAGGCACCCCGGAGATCCGGCTATCGTCCCGCAATCTCCTCAACCCATTTACCCCGAAAACAGATGGCCGGTTTTACCCCTCCGCATGAAACGTGAATCTTAAACAACTTTTCGATAGCGCGAGCCCCACGGCCAAAATACGTCACGGTGACGCTCTCGAATCCGGGGTCACGCTTTACAAGAACAGAGAAAAAAACAAGAATCCTGCTAACGCTTCAATCTCCGTCCCTTCAGCGGTCCGCGCGAGAACGGGGTGAAAGCAACGAGCGATTTCCGGGTGGAAAGTCGAATATAAAAATTATAAAACGAATAGCAAAACAGATGGGTTGTGTGTCGGTTTAGCTGTGAGATCGGTATGTCGGTTTCGAAAAACTTCCCGACTTTTAATGATATGGCCTTGTGCAGCGAAAAGTTTGCTCTTGATGAGGAGGTCGCAATTGGGAAGTTGTTCTAGTTATCAAATTTGAAACAACAGAGTAGAGTTGTTACAGTTTAATGTGATCTTGTACTCTTGTTTCGTTTGTCTTCGTGCTTGGGTTCGTTTGCCAGAAATTACCCGGTATTTGTACAAAAAGCGATGGCTAACCTTAATCAATCACCGTAGTTTAAAAATATTTTGTGGAAAGGGAGGGTTGGAGGGTCTGATCAGCGTTTTCCTTCTACCGAGTAGACGCGGCTTAGGCAGGTGTTCCCTATATACAAATAAATAAATACTTATATTTTAAAATAAATTTTATATATAAATAAAAATCAATTATTTTGTATATAAAATAAAAATATTGTTAATTTTAACTGAATATCCCTCGTCCCTCGATCAACCTGTCTCTTTCTACACACGACACCGTTACCAGCTCCGTCGAATACCACGATTGCCGGGCGGAAGTGGCCTCACAGAGCTCCGTCCTCGAGATAAACGGCGTCGCGGCCACGCCAGAAGGTAGGAAGCCATCGAAGGTGGAGAGAAAAAAGGAAAAGGTTGATCGGTAACCAGCTGGAACGGAGCCCAGAGAACGACGCGGACGTCGCGGGAAGAGCAAGAACGACGTTGCGCGGTAAAAAGGAGCCGAAATGCGGATCGCGGGAACGGGGAGGGGTTCCGGTTGTTTTGGCGAAGGTTATTTTCCGGATGGACGGCCTCGACCGCTATACATCGGGGAGAAATCTCCCTCCCTCTTGTTTAAGGACACGTTTTTTCCCCAAAGCTTCGGTACTTGACTCCCATGGACATTTATTAGACAAACATTCGCCGGCGTCCTCTTATCCGACCGCGTTTTGTCCCTTTCTTTATTTCCAAACAACCAAGGGGATACCTTGTTACACGGAGTCGCTACACCGTGGCGAATTCACGGAGAATCTGAATCTCGTATTACCGGGGTTTGTTTCGCTTTGTTTTCGTTGTTTAGCAGTGGTCGTTGACGAGGGGATGCTTTTTCTTTTTCAGGGAAGACGTCGTTGATGCTTCTCGTTGTTTTGCTTTAGCAAGAAGACTCGTAGACGGTTCGATGTTTTATGAAAATGCGCTAGATATGTATTGTATGGTGTAGGGGGTTTTATTTTAAAATTTCGGTTATATTTTCATTCGCACACGCAACGAAAAATGGGAATAGCCTTGACGAAATTTTTTTAAGATAACTCTGATACACGGGTATCTAAATTTTATTACTGCAATAACTTACCCGTTACGAGGACCACCATGCGATGTTTAATGCAATTTATGCGAAAGTAATAATATAATTGGCATGATAATAATATAATAGATAATTATAATACACAAATATGGAGATTCTACGATCAACATAATTTATTCCCTAGAACGTAGTATTTGCAGTTTCAAAACTGTATGAAGCGAATAATATCGAACATTATACATGAATTCTGTTTAAATGGCCTCGATTTCATACACTTTAATTAAAACCATAGTTCGTCGGGGCGAACATAGGTTGTCGTGTATATTGCCAAAAGCGATAATACAATTTTTAGAGAAATACCGTGAGAAGACAATAGAATTTAATGTTCCATACAAAATACATTTATCAGCAAGCGATAACACAAGTTTTATCGCTTTAACAAACTTTTCTACGCTTTAACCGCGTCAAATATCCGATGAATCATGGTGTTATACTGTGCAGGTCCATGCGACTAAAGAACCTGAGAAAGTTCGAGAAAACCCAGGGAAAACTAAATGTCTCAGTTAGGTTTGAGCTGCGTCTCAAGCCAAACCCCCTCTTTGCATGCACTTCAAAAAAAAAAAGCGAAATGCAGTCTCGAGAGCAATACGAACAAGTAAGGTCGTTCTCACCCGCGAAATGCAGCCCGCTGTAAAGTACTATTAAAAAATAAATTTATCGTGTCAGTCTTCTCTACCTCAAAAAATTCACAATTTTTCTTAAAGTGTTCATTTCCCGTTTCTACCCTCTCAACTTTAATACGCAGAGAGGAGCACCAGCGTTGCGTTTGTTACGTTTCTCCTATCCGCCATTATCTTTTGTCGCATAAATGTGACCTAATGCCGTAAGACAAGAGGTTAATAACGAGTTGTGACACGCTTGAGAGCAGGGGAACAGTCCCACGCAACGATCGGGGAAAGTTCCGCGCGATAGATCCCTCGTCGAGACGTTTCATCATCCGCAAGTTTCTCCATTAATGTGTCATTCGAAGTTGCGTTACGCCGTGATACATATAGATCGAGCGTGTGCTACGATACCCTGTGGATCACAGTGGGACACCGTGCGCGTGAATAATGCTGTTTGCCGAGAAAACATTGAACGTAACACGAACGACGCCCGTGCCACCGTGAAACGTGGCGCGAAATCTCGCTTCTGTGCGTTGCAATGGCGGCGCGGCGGCCGAATGGCTGCCATGGCGGCCTAGCGACGGCGACAAGCTTCGTTCAAGGTATCCGAATAGAATTTTCATTCGGTCTTTGAGACTGAAAATGTAATTTTTAGCGATGCTTCGTTGAGATGGTTTAACCGAAGTTGATTGTCGAACGATAAACATGGAAAATTTGGATTTATTATGGTATGGAAATCGGAGATCTATGTTCTTTTGTGTTTAACGCACAATTCTCCGTATAAATTTGAAATATTTGCATGTGAAATGCACGAATATCCGAATAAAATTTTTATTTGATCTTTGAGGAAGGAAATTTAATATTTAGCGGTATCTCGTTGAGATGGTGTAGTCAAAGTGGATTGTCGAACGATAAATATGGAAAATCTTGGATTTATTATGGTATGGAAGTCGAAGATCTATCTTCCTTTGCGTTTAACGCACAATTCTCTATACAGATTTCAAATACTTGCATTTGAAACGCACATTGGGCCAATCCGTTATCCTCGACTATGTATTCTATCCTAATCGAAGATATTCGGCTTTGATTTATTTTTCTTACAGGTGGGGTTTAATATTCTCCGTTTGGAAACGGATATTATTGTAATTATTATAACGGATATTATTGAATTATTATAATTCAATGCTTGCTGATAATCGTCAGGTTCGACAATTTTACCCGCACCCTCCTCCATTTCGCGTACAATAACAGTAGAAACAAGACTTCGAACAGGAAATGAAGCTCGCATCGACGTAAACGAAACAGGCAACGCACGCACACTTGCTGACGCGACGCACGCAGCTTCCAACAATAAATCACGGATTCACTTTCCCCGCTGCCTGTCTAATGGCAACAATTGTCCGAAATAACGCGATTACACGGCGAGGCGATGATTTATTATTAGTCGATGCGTCAGGGCATTCCATTAGGAGCGTTAGTCAGCGCGATCTTCTTCCCCTCACAGGTTTCAAACGGAAGCTGTGCAAACAATTAACAGGAAGACGATCGCAGGATGATAATCGTGGACGTGAACTCGAGCGAGATAAAAAATAAAGTAAAAAGGAATAGAGAATTATTTGACAATTTCAAGTTTCACAATCTACACATATAAAAAGACATATCCTGGCTGATTCATCATCGCAGAGCCTAAATTAATGAATCTAAGAATATCAAAATTTGGACAATGGATTCCTTTTATGATGTAGACACCCACTAAGGAAGGATTTTTTGATATTTCACCCTTAAGAGGGTTAAATAGGGGTTGAAAGGTTGTTTGAAAATCCATCGATTTTGAAGCAAGCACTATGAAAACTGGTATTTAGCTCTTTGGTTAGAAATAAAAAAAAGAGTTTCAACGTTTATCGGAAAATCAACCCGCAAGGGGGTAAATTAAGAGATGAAAGTTTGTTTGAACATCCGCCGATTTTGAAGCAAGCACTATGAAAATTAGTAAGTATTTAACTTTCTGGTTAAAATTAAAGTTGAGGGCTTGCAAAATTAGACACCTCTTGAAAATGTTAAAATTGAAATCAAAGTACTTCTGCGCGGGCAACAGCTAGTATAGGTATATCTATACTAATGGCCAAGTTACTCTTTAATCCATCGTAGTTGATAAGTAACTTCCGGCAAAAATTTTAAGCAAAACCAAATGAAAAGCAGTTTAATGGAATGATATTCAAATTCCCTTGATTTAGCTAAATATCTAATATTATGGGAATAGAGTTCTTTAATTCGGCGAATTTCAAAATTAATAAATTACTGTAACACAGTGCTTGTTTATAATTTATTTGCAATTTCTTGTGTACTTTCGTGACCGATTTTCATGGCGTACCGCGAATCGCAGAATCACGTCCCTTCGCTCGAGTTGAAATTAACATTCTCGTGTTCGTGTTCAACAGGACGAGATCATCTGTGAAATAGGTTCTCTCTGTTTCGTTGCCTAATCCTGATGGCTTAACGAGATGCAAACATTGCATCCTTGGGGAAATTGTTTATCTTTTGTCGAGGGAGAAATGATTAGATAACCTGTCTTGTTCTTGTTACTGTTACTGTCTTGTTCTCATAGCTAGAATTTCGGAACCGCGAAAGAAATACAAAGTTCTGATAGTTCAATCGGTTTAACTGACGATTCAACGAAATACAAAAATTGTATTCTTGCTGAAACTTACCGAACTTCCGATTCGACAATTTTAAATAGATCATCGCGTATACATTTCTTAAAACGCTGTAACATCTACTATACTTGCATGGCACAGTGTTCAGTAGGTACACAGTGCAATTTTTTTTTTACAGAAATGACACAAAGGTTTATCACAGATCACGGCATACATTTTACTCCCACGATGGAACGAAAAAAGGCGGGAAAAAATCACGCAACACGGTGATTAATTGAATCGTGAGGAAAAATTAAATTTCGGCTTGCGTGACTCACGAAACGGTGCCGTAACACGACAAGCAAACACGATCCGCGATGCGTTTAACATGAAATCGGTGAAATTAAGATAGAATCGTGGCTGCGGCAATTAAGGCGATTAGTTTGCACCGTTAATATCGAACGCGTTAGCACGTTATCGTAAAATTTTCAAACAACTTCCGTGACCACTCTTCAACTTCTTTTGCCGAGGACGAATTGAAAAAAAGATCGGTTTAACCCTTGCGTACGTCTCGTGGCAGCCGACAAACGGAGTTTCACGAAGGAAGTGGTGGATGTAAACGACTTGTGGTCTTTAAATACGACTCCACAAATAACGGTTATGCTCCTTTTACCTTTGAGAGGTGTTAACAGAGTGCAGCTGTTAACGGTGATAAAAGAGGTCAGAGGAAGTTGTCGGAAAAGTATTTGGTAAGTAAGAACACACTTCAAAATTCTACTAAAGAATTGCCGACAAGACAGTGGTGTACGATAGAAAAAGTTGAAAAATGTATCATTCAGACATATTTCTTTCTATCCCCAACGAGAAACGTTGCAGTTCGAAGTTTAGAATAATTTTAAATTACATCAGCGACGAAATATCATCTATGAAGCTATCAAATCTTTTTGCAATAAACGTAGAATCCAGATAGAAGTCTATTACACAGCTCACAACTCAAACTCGAACGATATATCTGTTCTGAGCCGAGGCAAACGAAGCAAGTAACTTCAATCTGATCTCCGAGTTCCGCAGAACAAAGCGCAAGCGGCCAAGCTTATGATTAATGGTAAGCATCTTGTAATTAGACGTGAAATATGCCGCAGATAAAGCCCAACGCACTGGCCCGCAACGATAGTCTAGGGAATTACACAGGCGACAATAAGTACAAAGTGCACTCGTTTTATCAAATCTGAATTACCTCTCTGTATTATCGTGAACATTTTGCATTGCAAAAGGTCCTACGTAACCAATGGTTTGTGCGTTGCTATGAGGACTTCAAAGATATTACGACTAACGTTTTGTTAATTTATGGGGAACTAATAATTTAGTTGTAAGTGCTAGTTGCAAATTAACATGAAGCTTTCGCGTTAAATTAACTTTATTGAAATTTAAATTATTAATTATTGATAATTTCATGTTATGACTTACAATGTCGATTTATTCGTAACGAATCGATTGCACGCATCAATCCTAGGATCGTGCATAATAATTCTTAATCATCGCATTTTTGAGTACGAAAATCAAAATTATCGACGGTAACAAAGTTTTCTTTCTCCAATTCATAAATATTAGTTATTCGAACGTTTGTTGCTTATTATAGCTTATAAACCAATTTAAACCTCGTTGATCATAATATAAAGGTTCGCGCAGTTTCAGAGTAAGAGAAAACTCGTAGAAACATCGTGGGCGGGAATGATGAACGACGAAATTTATCGAACCATTCATTAAACAGCGATCGATCGGTGCTTTCGAATAACAGATAGTCCGTCGCGGAAGAATTTCGATAAAAATCGCGAAAAAACGTGTATTTTTAACCGATGACACTCGAAACTCGTCCCGCCCACTATAAGCCAAGCTAAAGTAAGCTACACCTGTTAAAGTAGCCGCGATCCATTAATCACGCGAACGTCATAAATATTCTTCGTTTACACTATTTTTTGTGATAATAATAGGTACACCCCGGTTCGCTCTCAACAGTGAACCTTTCGCTATCGACTCTTTACCGAGGCGTGAATCGTTTTTCTGCTCGCGCAACAATGCGACCGGAGGTGCCACCTTCGCAGAATGCAAAGTGTCACGTCATAAATAACGCCGGTATTATTTATGGAGGCTACGGGCGACAATCGTAGGAATCGAGAACAGAGCATTCTTTCGCCAGAACGTTCTTTCGCGGATAAATCAGCAAAAATTGCGAGGGACCAACGACTGTGATACGGCAGTAAATTTTACTTCGCGAGTAGGATTGGAGGTTAAACGATCTCGAAATGGTTGAATCTGGAATGCGACGATATTCACTCCCACGCTTCTGCTTTGTTGCTAGCGGGAGAGTAAAATCGTAAAACTGTTGAAAATACAAGAGGAAACTCGTAATACCGTGGTGGTGGTATGGATCAACAGTTTTACAATTTTCAGATCTTAAACTGATAAAATTTCAACGTATCGGATTTCAAAGTCCGAATCATTTCGGCACAGAAAATCATCTCGTTTAGAGGTACGCAAATATCGTGCATTTTCTCTTCGGTCGTGCATAAGAAATCCAATTCCATTCGAAACTCCGCGCAACAAACTCGAAGACATTAGCCAGCTGCTTCAGATCCAGCGTGGAAATAAATCTCGGGTCAAAGAATCGGACGTCCTCTTTTCTTCCCGACCGCGCCGGCTGCAGTTCATTCTTTCGCTTCTTGCGAGTTCGACGTAGGAGATAATATAGGGGACAAAGAATAGGGGACGTGAGAAAGAGAGAAAGAGAGAGAGAGAGAGAGAGAGAGAAAGTGACTAAACGAAGCAGCAGAACAAGAGAGAAAAGGAGGACAGGAGGGTTCTACCTCCGCGCAAATCGCAACACCTGAGTCCGTCCCACGAGACATCGTAGTCGCTATTGGACGACGAAACGGGTGACGATTTATGGAACTTGCAGCGTCTAATCCTGTTTATCGACTGTACAGGATCATTCGAAAGTAATTTCAGGAAATTGAGCGGGACTTTAAAGTTTAGCGAAGTGTTTCACGTTCCCGAGGCTTTTCGAGCTAACAATTCTAACCCCACCTCACGACTTGGTAGAATTCAGACCATCTTGTTGGCAATTTTGAAAGTAACCAGAAAGTTGCACATCAATCACTGGAATCCTGGAAGATCCTCGCAACATATACAGTTTCATACCCGCGACATTTTTCGAGATATATAAGAAAAAAAATACTTGCATCTACTCTGCTTACGATTAGTCTCGCAAAGCAAAAAAAAAAAAATAGGCGTCACACAACTTCCACAAATGATTACACTAAATTTTCCACCCGATTTTTACGAATCTCTCAACCGAGGTTCAACGTCTCCCTGAACACCGGTTGAAATTAAAAAGCTTTCAACGGGATCTACATCAAACAGAACGATAAAACAAAAATATCCGTGCAGGCGACCGTACGAACGATTATTTATCGATATCACCTTCGCGGCGCATAGATAGAGCCTGCCGCACAAAGGGGGACGCATAATTAAACGTAATTTACGACGGCGGTGGCATCGTCGACCGGGGATAATTTACGAGTCCATTATATTCGATTTTTCTTAGAAGCATCGTAGTATTGGCACGGCTTGCTGCTCGTTTTATACGCTTTTACAAGCTGACGACGTTCCCCGCCTGTTCCGCGATAGGCTTTCGCCGCTCCGTGCTCGTAAAAACCTGCCCTATCTTTAGGGGGAGAAGAAACGTGACTGTGACGAAGGATGAAGAATCGATTTACTCTGTCGATTCGAACTGTTCCACTTATAAAGGCAAACACTATCATATGCAAATCTGTTCACGCGTTCTTGGCGTGCTCCCATTCCGAAAGATATACAGTCCGATTCTTTTATTTCGTAGGAACTAAATTTTGGTAATCTTTTATCATCATAACAATGATGTAGTATCGTAGTCAATTTTAGATTTTAAGGCAACGTGAGGGTTGGACAACAAGAGTTCAATATTCCATATTTGAAGGATTTTCCCAAAGTGCATGATGGAAGAAAGATCAAAGGCCAGCGAGAGATTTTCTCTGGCGAAACGGGGCAGAGTTGAACGAAACGAAGCGTGTAGCAGAGTTGTGTGAAGAGTTAAAATTATACACAGTATTGTAATCATTTTCCCTTCTGAATCAATAATAAACAATTCTTATTTTTGTAATGTTACAAAAATAAATTCTATCAATGGTTAATTTCGAGAAAAAGACTTGTAAAATGCGAAACGCAAGAGAACGAGACTTGCTTCAAACACCCTTTCTAAACTTCTATCATATCTCTCACAAAATACAAATCTTATTTTTACAACACTACAACGACAATAATATACACATATATTGGCTACAGTTTCGTGAACATTTATGTAAATCAGATTATTCATTAATCAACACTCGAATTACTTGGAATCGCTTCGATCGATCTTTACGTAACACTTTCTAACATTTTCCAATTTTTTCCTGACATTCCATGACGTTTCTAATAAGGTAACATTCCACCAAACGATTACCGCGAAACACAATTAATTATTCGCATAAATTTAATTAACTTGGTCCTACCGAACCTCCTTGTCATTCCGTATCCGAACGGACATCGTAAATTGACCCTAAAACACGTGTATCGCGTGAACGTGGTCCTCGTCGCGTCGTGTCATCTCGAAAAGTATAACGTGACAACCCCTCGTGTTTCGTGGAACGTGCGGGTAAATATTTAGCTGGTCGTCGCAACACGTGGCCTCCCCCAAACGATTTCCTTCCCCATGTCCCTTCCGTTTCGTCGCTCCCCGATACATTTTTCCTGTTACTGTGCTGCAGGTGCTCGCATTTTTATCAGACGGAAAGGAATAGGCGGCGAAATAATTCGGTGTTGCGGTGTTACTTTTGAAGAACGCGAAAATCCACGCGAATCGATACGCGACATCGAATTTGTTCGATTGAAATGACGAGCACGTGGAATTATAAATGCAGTAACAAAACGAACAGAAATATATTTTATTTTATTTATAAACAGACCGAAGCCCTTTATAGTTTAGTAAGGAGAAGAAATATTTAACGAGGAGAGACGGTACAAAATATAAGAGTAGACTATTTCTCTCTCTTTGTGCACTGTTCAATTACACGATTAATTCACAACTGACGGCACGAAACACGTAACGTCTTCCGCCTAACGATACTCTATCTCCGTTTTTGGTTGTTCATGTGTTAAAGCCGGAAATTTTGGATTCCTATGACCCACTGCAGGAACAATAAATGAGACTCGAGACATATCACAACTGTGACTATTTTTATTTTTAATTTTTTTAATTTTTATTTTTAATGTGATTACATTTCATGTATATGTATCAAAAATCAAATTTCCGACCATTTGATCGCTTTTCGCGAAAGCTTACATTTTTGTGATAATTCCTCCTAATCCTAACAACGATCACTTCCAATTCATTTTCCTTCACCGTCTCTATTTATGCCTAAGACGTATGCTTCTTACCGACGCGCGCATGCATCGAGCGAAAAGAAAAGGAATAAGATGAATTGAAATCGTTAAATCGTTCATTAACCGTGGTACCTTTTACACGCTAACGCAAGTATAATTGAACGATTGTGTAGCACGAGTGGGCAATAAATTTCAGCGAGTTTTTCAGGTCCATTAGTAGCGATCCGTACGGCGCAGCGTGTGTGCGTGCGCGGACACGTTCTTAACAAAGCTCGACGCACGCAGCGGAATCAGCTTGCGTAACGCACACGCACGATGCACGCCACGCCGGCTGACCCACATGCGCGGTCTTTATTTAAACTGGTTTCCTCCTCGGCGTCCTTTAATACCGTTTTTCGGCTACAATTTCATTAAACGAGCCATCGGTTTCGAATTCTCGCTCTGCTTCGTTTCAAAAATTGATTTTCGAGCGTCATTCAACAGGAAAAGGAATACAACTTTTGTTTCGGTGAAATTAATTATTAACGCGGGTTCTTTGGTTGAATCTCGTACGATTGTATCTTTAACACTAGATTTACGAACATTTCTCGTACATCTATTTCTAACATACATATACCAAGAAATAGATATGAATCGTATAGAATTAAAAATTGTAGAATTGAGAAGAAAATAGATTTGGGTATATTCGTATTGATCCATCGATGAAAGTTAGCAAAAATTGTTAGGATTAATAGTAATTATTTAGGCAAATTTTTCTCATAAAATCTGAAACCTAGCGTTAATTGTGTATTAATTAATCGAATCTTCAACTATTTAACAGTGTGTTTAGTGTAATTGCAAGGATGTAATCTGAGGCGAGTGAAATAAAAGAATTTAACGAAAACTCGTTTGTACACGTTTTGGGAGAACGATTGAAATAACCAAGTGTCTATAAATTACTAAGTGACACAGAATACAACAACTTTACAGTTTTCCTCAAAACGTCAACCAATTCGGTAATTTTATGTAGCACGAAACATTCAACCCGACACTAAACGTCGCTCAGTTTTTGCTCAACTTTATTCGAGGCCCGACAACTGATTCCAGATACTTGGAAGCTGATCAAGAAACAGCCGCTACAATTTTAACAGCACAAACGTGCACAATGAATGTACACCGATACGTTTCTAATGCATTTGAGTACCCTACTGTTCTAAATAATTGTACTCGACGTTAATATCCCTAGAATAATGTGCTATGCAAATTTTTAATTTAGCAACACCCGTTTCTACGAATCGTAGGTATGTACATATTTTTAAACGCTGACTAAGAAATAATAAGAAAATACGATCAATGGCTACGAAAGGTATTTTGCTCGTCACTCCATTTTCTGTTTTTCTATTGGTACTTCTACAAAGATTCATTGCCGTGCGAATGTAATGCAAAATCTAGGACAAGAAAACGCAAGTGCAAATAACACTTTCGTCCATACGAGGTTCACGTACTTACTTTCGAAATTCGAATAGATATTCATTCGCGAACGACACGAAACGTTTTATTTATTTATTTATGTATTTTTACGAGATTAACCGATTAGAGAATTACAATGAAATTTATTACAGTGAGGTATGAAAATATAAAAAATGGTAACAGAGAAAGTAAAAATATACAAATGGTAAAAAATAAGAAAATGGTGTAAGATAAAAAAATTTGACAGACAAGAGCGGTGTGGTAGCTATTTTATAGAGCGAACAGATTGGCTGAATAGATCTAGGGTAGGAGAGATATTGTTAACATTAATGATCATTCTATTGATACCTGAGTAGTATGCAAAGGTGGTTTTATGTGACTGTATACGAAGAAATTTGCATCGTTTTAAATCAAAAGTTGAAATATTAACTGTGAATTTTTCTAAGATTTCAGAGGAATAAAAGCACTTTATAAACAAAAAGAATATCCAAGATTTTTCTTCTTTATTCCAATGTTGTTAAATTAAGTGACAATAGTACAGATCCATAGTTATGACAAGTAACCGACGTATATTGTCCAAACATGCCACAAAACTAAACGTAGAAAATCCATTGACAACGCGAAAACAAACTTATAATCGCCAAGTTTTCACGGAACTTTTTTACGGTGAATCGTAACTTCCGGTACATCTGAATGCCAACAATTTAACCAGTCACGATTACAACGGCCGCCTCCTCTCCCGCTTCTGTCCCCGTCGCCATTCGAATTTATCGATACACCGTCATTAACCTACAAGCCTGCGCGATGCGCCGCGATGCTCGATTTTATCGAGTAATTCTAAGAGCAATCGAACAAACTGTTTACTCCACGTGCCCTTTTCGAAAATAGTTGGGCAACACCGGTGCGACCAGATAGAGCTGTATCCAGTTATTTGCAGCAGCACTCGGTGAAACTGGGTTGCGCGTTAAATCGCGCGTTAATCGTGCATCGACGCTTTGTCAGAGGGAATATTTTTATCGAGCCGGGGCACACGGGTCGGTGGTCGAAAGAAAAAGCGCTGATCGCCGCCCGCCTCGTTTTGGGACAATACGACAAACACGGAAACGCGTCCGACGCAATTTAATCGGTTTGAACGCTTTCAGCGAGAGGGCACAGCGCCAGCAAAATTACATTTCCCGTTCTACCTATTCGCAACGGTATTGAATATTAATTACGTGGAACCGAATTCTGTATTTTTCTTCTTGCCAACTGGGAATCATTAAATCATTGTACTACTCTGCTGCATACCAATTGTAGGATTAAATAATACTGACTCGCATAATAGACTATGACTATCATCTGTGCATGCGAAAATCTATTGAAGTAGCTTGTTTTCGCAAGATTACATTCCTCGTTCTACTTATTCGCAACGGTATTGAATATTAATTACGTGGAACCGAATTCTGTATTTTTCTTCTTGCCAACTGGGAATCATTAAATCATTGTACTACTCTGCTGCGTACAAAAAATAGAATTAAATAATACTGACTCGCATAATAGACTATGACTATCATTTGTGCATGCGAAAATCTATAGAAGTAGCTTGTTTTCGCAAGATTACATTCCTCGTTCTACTTATTCGCAACGGAATTGAATATTAATTACGTGGAACCGAATTCTGTATTTTTCTTCTTGTCAATTGAGAATCATAAAATCATTGTACTACTCTGCTGCATACCAATTGTAGGATTAAATAATACTGACTCGCATGATAGACTATCGTTTGTGCATGCGAAAATCTATAGAAGTAGCTTGTTTTCGAAAAATTACATTTGGCGTTCTCCCTATTCGCAACGATATTGAATACTAATTACGTGGAACCGAATTCTGTATTTTTCTTCTTGCCAACTGGGAATCATGAAATCATTGTACTACTCTGTTACGTATAAATTTTAGAATTATATAATACTGACTCGCATAATAGACTATGACTATCATTTGTGCATGCGAAAATCTATAAAAGTAGCTTGTTTTCGCAAAATTACGTTCCTCGTTCTACCTATTCGCAACGGTATTGAATATTAATTACGTGGAAACGAAAATATGTGTTTGTGAATGTTTTCGATCTTTCGTTCACCGCAACGTGATTGTCAGTGTACGAGTAACAATGCTTCATCTCCAACGATAGCGCTCAGAGGGTTAAGGACTTGTTCTCTGGCGCCCGAGTGCAGTTTCGCCAAATTTTAGCGAGTAACACGCCGTTACGCTGCGCGCGACACAACAGAAAAATTTGACTGAAATTTCCACGCGGTTACCTAGCTATAGAAAGAAAGTTGTTGGTAAATCATCTCCGTAAGCGGCGTCCCAGCGCGGAGCGGCAAGTTAAAAAGAGGCGCGCGGCCGAACTTGCTCGTGTACGAGTCACTGGCTAAAATATGGCTCCCAAAGCGCGGGGTACTCGGTGTACAGAGCCGTTTCAACTATTAAAACGGAATTTAGTCGCGGCCGCCGGCGTATTTCACTTCGTAACTTACGGCGCTCTTGAAACGCTCGCGCCGCTTCTAAATAATACCAGCGCGCGCCCTGGTAACACTCCTGCGATGCAACTTGTCAAATTTCAACAGAACTAACGCGGAAACATCCACCTGGAAACATTCCTAAGCCTTTAGGTGAGCCACCGTTTCGGGAACGAAATATCTCACGTACACCGGAACCAGAAGCGTTAAGCTTCCCGTCAGATTTGACGTTTGGCGTTCATTATGCGTTTCCGAATTCCATTTGCTTGCTTCGAAATGTTGCTACTGTGCGATGCGTTCAAAAATGTGTTCGAAACCGTCGCGAAATTACATTTCGAGAAATTATGAATAATGTAATGATTCCAGGCGGATTAAATGCTTGAGTTGCCCACCGTTATTAACACTATAACTACCAACGATTAGAGTATACTTATTTGTAAATTGGATATTTAGGAAAAATATCCAATACGAGGGAAATAAAACGTAATGATTACAGTAAAAGATATAATAATTTTTCAAAGGTGTAGGTATCACGATAAATTTACCAAGTTTCAATGAAGAATTACGAATTAGTCATTTTGACTGGTCTTGGTGGTTATAGTGTTAGGGAGAATTGTGAAACATGCGAGTTTGATATACCTTGGAAGAGCTAAGAACGTTTAAGACACATTACAAAAATTAATTTGTATATGACTGATAAAGTACAAGTTGATCAATGAAGAAATTTGAATCGAAACTAGACTTCAATTTCAAAAAAGACCCGTCAGTACGCCTGATGTGTGCGTAAAAATATGTTATACTACTTTCATTCGACGGAAAATCGAAAAAGATCCCAAAAATCCACGAACGGATGATTCTATCGATCTCGAACACCACTCGAGCACGGAGAAAGCTGTTACCGCGTCGAATTCCATGAAACGCGACAAACGAAGAGGAATCGAGGTGCAATATGAAAAGAACAAGGGTGAGAGAATCAGGAGGATAGCCTCAACACCGGCCATCGAATGGTGCAATGAAATTCCCGCCGATCCAATCGCCTACGGACACGAATTCCAAGACCTGCTCGTGGAAAAAGGTGAGAAAAAAGGTGGAAAAAGTCACGGTGTAAGCCTTCCGGCGTGTCGTGTCGCTCTTGATGGACGATTCCCATGAGAAACGCCACCCACGAAGCCGGTGTCCCTCATTTCCATATCGCAAACCACGGGCGACACCGAAAGAACAGGCAGTTTCTATGGATAAGGGGAGAATGCGAGTAGAAGATCGCGTCACGTGCAGGCACTCGTGGATCGAGGATCGAAAACAGAATTTGCACGAGTCGAGAGACTTTGGATAAGTCTAGAGACGAGCAAATTTATCGCGCACCACTTCTTCACAAAATGGTTTTCCGTTGATTTTATTGAAACATGCAAATGCGCGCATTTTAATTTATGCAATTTAACCAATCGTTTTGAACTGTTTAATAAACGTGATTTCGCTTTTACGATTTTTATTGGTGTACAAAAGAAATTGATAGGAACTGTTAACGGACTAATTTGAATATTGCCACTAAACTGTTGATCGACGTATCTTTGCATCGGTGACTGTTAAATTTCATAAATTACATACCGAGTTGATGGCTGTCATGCTGCTAACTCGACCTGGATCTGTGTCCACTAGCCCGTTGTCACTCTACAACAAAAAAAGAAAAAAATTGTCGGTTAATATAGGAAACTGCAGGACCATTCTCTAATTGCGATCGGGATTACCGATATCAACCGGAACAATTATGTGTTTAACAAAACGTTTATCATCGAAATGTGCGATATGAATAAATTTAGAAAAGCTTAACCCGATGAATTTTCATTTTCTAACCCTTCAAGCAGGAATTACAATTATTAAAAGGGGTGGAACCATAGAAGGGGAAGAAAGTGGGAAGCATAACAGCAATATTTTTGCGCCGCGAGTTCAGCCAAGAACGAAAGTAAACGAGGGTTAATGCAAGTGCACTCGTCGTTGGGCACACGATTTTGTTTTTAATCGTCGCGTCGTCGCTCGCAATTAAAATTTCGTCTCGTCGAATATGTTCTTATTTGGTCGTCGAGACTGCCTCGTTAAGCCGGGTTATTAATTAGGCGGCGTCGATGCTAAGAGAAATGCTACAAATATTAATACTCCACTGCTAGGCGAACCTTTCATAAGCAAAAGAGGGCTACAAGCAACCGACGCGCTTGGAGATGAAAGCTTTTCAATTTCGACAAAATTCTCCTAAAAATCATTAGACTCCATTAAACGAAATCAATCGCACTATCGTGCGCTTATAGTTTACGAAACGGTATAAATGAACAATATATCTATTCGTAAACCTCTGTTCTCAACTAACCACTGCTTAGATCATCGATAAAACAATCCTTTCCCGAAAGCCGTTCACAGGTCAAACATCACGCAAAACATGCTAAAACTTTAAACCACAGAAAGAAAGCATCTCTTTCTCTCCTTTGTCGTCAAACGACAACGTTTCACGATTCGTCGCGAATATAATCGATCCCTATCATCGCAGAGACCCGGTGCAGTAGCACGTAGCTGGTCAACATTCAGACGGATCACGTGTGATGTCCCTAAAAAGTAGCTCGTAACTCGCGCTGGAAATTCCTCGCTCGGATCCCCCGGAAACGCTGGCTGGTCCACCCTGAAGGCGTCCGCCGCGAGGTCACGCGAGGGATTATCGAGATGGAAACTCTATGCTCGGCACACGGACGACGGAAACGTGCTCGAGAATCATCGAAGCGCGCTGCAGAGAGAGAAAAAGAGAAAGAGAGGGAGAGAGAGGGATAAAGAGAGAGATCGGCGTTGGAATGGCAGGAAGAAACGGCACAAAGGCGACGACGGCGTTGGCCGCGGAACCGAGGCGAAAGAGCCCCCGGGTGCAAGTGTCGTTCTGAACTTTGATCGTAAAACAGCGCCGGACTTCTCAGACTGGCTGGAGCGTGCGTCCGTCTTGAACGGTTGCCAGATCGGTTATGCTTGAATAAATTTACGTGTCGAACCGAGCGTAAATCGTCGTCTTGGTTCCGCCAGCGCCGCCTTTAAAGCACGCACAAGGCCTACTGCTACGCGAGTAATTGATCCGTGCTGTGAAACCAGGCAACGGAGTGATTCCCACGGGATGATGAGCTGCTGAGCGAGTATCGGGTTCGATCGAGTAACCGGATGATCAGAGACAGATCGTGAAACGAAGGTCTAACAGAAAAGAATCGACACCGTTTTATGAGATTAAGACCGGTTTGGGTTGCGCGTGAGTGGACGCTTTGGAATTGTCTGGTGAACGTGTTTCTTGAATTTTTAAAATTTTACTTTAGCATCAAAAATATAATGACGCCGATATTCCCGTTTGCGCAAGTAAAACTTTTATCGAACGGACGAAAGGAATTCCAAAAAATCGCCCGGAAAGTTTAACGTTTCACAAACTATTTCGTTTCACGTCTACGATACACACGCGATACGTGCGCGAACTTTCATCCAACTGCCCCGACATTAACATTTAGCCAAACGAATGAGGAGATCTCCCATTCTTTTCGCAACAAAGGCGCTGCCATCGATTCTATTTACTTTTCTTACTAGTTAGTCTTAAATTAGTGTTATTCAAAGTTCGTCAAATGCATTTTCTGCTTTTCCAAAGCACAATGCTTAATCAGTTCTTAATACGCGATGGACAGTGTCCGGTTGTTAGGTGTAGTACCGTGCAGTTAACTAAATGTTAATAGGCTCTCGGTCGGTGCAGTGTTAAATCATTCCTATTCAAGAACGGTAACGAGAGTCCACATAGGTGAAGGTACCCGCTGAAAATAAGAAACGTCTCTTTCGGATTTGAAGTCGCTTTCGCACCCATGCAGGATTCAACGGTGACTATCATCGATTAATTATAGCCCAGAAGTTCGTAACATGCGGCAGGTCATGACGAAAGCTGTAGCGAGGCGTTAATTACAGTCAACCGAGGTTGATCGACGCATCAGTCATTAGACTGGTTCGCGCGAGACGAATCGGGTTCCAAGTTTCAGTCCGTTTCCGATAACGGTGTAATTTATTAGGTTTCGCTCGCTACGCGATTTCTTGCCGCGAGCCGAGCAGCATTACGGAAGATGGATGACTGGCTGCAGAAGCGAGTCGCGGAAAAATTAAACGAGCGTGGAGACGTCAACGAGGAGTTGAGCGATTCGAGGACGAGACAGGGTCCCGAACTTGGCAAGGTTCAGGAATCCTGAAACGACTGGAGACACCGTTAAGTTCTATTTTGTTTTCGCACGGAGCGACTTCCTCTCCCGCCGGAAGCGCTCTGCCGGCCCGAGAAGCTTTAATGGCTCGCGCCGTTCGTCTGCCAGCAACAATTCCTCGGTTAATCGTAGTCTCGCAGCCGAGGCCCCGTTTATGAGACTCGAAACTTCATTGCGGAGAGACTTTATTCACTTGATACGTGCTTCGAAGCTTTGCTTTGATTATAAATAAAACCAGTGCTCTCCGACCGTGTTTTTAAGCCGAGAGGCGCAGACAACGTAATTCATAGCAGTTTTACGATGTCTGAGGTGTGAAACAAAGGGGACAGCCAAAAAGGATTGTAGCTTCTCGAGTAAATCTTAACGATTGATATATTGCGCTCAATTTAGCCGTTTTGTACATACAGTTACATACTGCGTTTCAAGGGAACGTATTCTTAATGTGCAAACGTAACGATCGAGTAACATGCGTACACTGTACGAAGCAAAATAAAGCGGAGCGTATCGCGACATAAAAATGTGCTTCTATCAAATAATCCTTATTCGACTAAAATCGAAACGAAGATATTTAAAACGGGGTTAGCTTGAACCCTCAACTGTTACACAAAGTAGGTGCGATTATACCAATGCTCTTGTCTTCACAAATAAAGCTGTTATTGAACGAGCAAACGTATCGTTTTCCACTTTCTTACTAAATATAAAAATACGAGAGAAACTCGAAGTTCTAAGAACCCGACTTAATTCCTTGTTTAATCAAATACCCACTTAATGCTCCACTTTTCATTAACAAACGTTCGCTTCGTCGATTAAACTTCACCGACTCGGTCGGGTTGAACGAATGAAAAATGCATTTGGGACACTCGATTATGCTCGCAGACGTAACTCGAAGGTCCCTCCCAAAATGTTCGCCCTCCTACTTAGCCGAATTCTAAAGCCAGCATTGTCCTTGCTGAAAACACGTCCAGCTTGTCGCTCATTGTTATGATAAACGCGGGTCGAGAGCGCGTTTTGGCTTAACCAAGTGGACCAGACGCGGCAATAAAACGGTGGCAAGATTTAAAGGTGCCATTCCGGGCGGT
The DNA here is from genome assembly GCA_033822845.1 of Tetrapedia diversipes. Lineage (NCBI taxonomy): Eukaryota > Metazoa > Arthropoda > Insecta > Hymenoptera > Apidae > Tetrapedia > Tetrapedia diversipes. The sequence continues at coordinate 155,079 of JAOPTO010001697.1, forward strand.
CGGCGAACAAAGCGATAGAACGCAGAGCAGAAGTTAAATCAAAATACGGGGACGTCGTAAAAGAGCGCCGCCGTTAATTTACGGCGGGTGCAACAAGGAAGATCGACCGCTTTTCGTCAGCGACATGGCCCCGTGGTCCATGAAGCTCGTTTAGCAAAGCGACTCGGCAATTTACGAGGGGCCAATTATCGACCTCCGCTGACCTATTTACTCGTGGAATCGTTCGACTCTCCTTAACGTCCCGAATCCCGTAATCTCGATCGACATCGCGACTGTGTGTCCACCGGTGGAAATCACGGACGCGATAAGGCCGAGAGCTTACGAAACGAGGAACGTAGCCGAGGGAAGCTAAACTCTGGTCGACGCAACAGATATTTCACGAGTAAGGGTGACACGCGTGGAAAGAGAAAGATTAAGTGTGAAGAGCTTGGAAAATGACGGAGTGTAAAGTAAGGTAATAGTAAATAAAGTAAAACGATAAAGTAATAGTAAATAAAGTAAAACAATAAAATAATAGTAAATAGAGTAAGACGATAAAGTAATACTAAATAAAGTAAACAACACAATCAGAACCTATGTTTCAATTCAAGCATATCATACGATTACCTTTTGTATTAGGCACGTACTATGCAACGTATGAAAATTTGAGAATTCAGGAAAAATATCTTTCAGACGAAAATACGACAGCTTTGAAGAAGACAATGATAACGAAAGTCAAGAAAATACGAAATTTAAATTTCTTCTCTATACTCTTTCTCGTGCACGTTGAAGCAATTTTAGAGTGTAAAGTAATAATATTCAACAAAGAATCGAGACGAATAACGTTATTAAACGAGGAAATTGTAGCAATTGACAAAAACGAGAAAACCTGAAACTACATTGCAATAAGATGCGTCTTTTTCGAAACGAAGCTCCGTCGAGAGGAGCTCGCTCGAAGGCCTCGAGCAACACGGCCTGTTCGGCTTGTTACAATGTCTAGAGCGCGCAACAGTCGTATTTCAATATTAAGGAGACTCTTCGGGGACGATTTAAATAATTCCGCGAGAATTTCGTCCCGTATGTATCCCGAAAGGTCGGGGAGCTCTTCAATTTATAGGAGGAACGTCGTGGCACGGCTTAGCAGAATCTTTTTCCCTTTCCGCGCTTCCCGTCCCCTCCTCCATCCCCCTCACGGTAGTCGTATCTCTTTTTCTGCTACATTTCTCTGTGCTCCCATCTACTTGTAGTTCGTCTTTCATTCCCTTTATCGCTTCCCGGCCTCGGCGAATCAAAGAGCGCGGTCGTAAAAATGGAGATTCCTGTTCAACGACAGGGCACCGTATCGATAAGGAAAATCAAATTGTAATTCCTCGTACGTGTGCGAACACACAAGCATAGGGGACACGGTCGATAAGACAGTAAGAGGAAGGCACTTATCGCTCGGTGTTTCAAGATCGACTCTCTGTCACCGCTTTTCACAGGGATTTAATGTTACATCCGCTGCAGAGAGTTATTAGTGCATCGAAGATTTTCATAAATATTTCCAACCATTTGAATATGTAGAAATCTGCAGTCTAATCATTGGTGACAGCTTAAGAAAACTGTACGCTTACGTAAATTGTATTTTACCAATACGTTATATAATTCAGATTTTTATAAAAATACAAATAAATAAGAGCAAAACTATGAATTTCCTCGTCTCAGAAATTTACAGGAAAATTTAGTCGCTTAAGATTAAATTTAATTTTTGTAAATGCTCGAGTAAATTGTGAGATTGTTTTTATAGGGAATGAGTGTGAGGTTATGATTGTACGAGTGTGAATGGATATTTAATGTTTGATCGGTTGGTAATGAAAGGGGGACATCTGTAGGTAAATGATGAGAGAATGGATGTGATATCGAACGCATGATCGAGAGTGTTTTGTCTTGTGTGGATGGTCGGGGAAGAAGAAGATGTGTTTTGGGGAGTACGAGAGTTGCTATGAGTGAGCGAGGTGTGGAAATACAAAGAGTGTCGTGCTGTATGATTGAGACTTATATTAAAGCAAACAGTTCTGTATAATATAAGTATATTACATAATATTGTCCACAACAGAAATCTGCAGTCTAATCATTGGTGATAGCTTAAGAAAACTGTCGATAAGACATTTCAAGATCGGCTCTCTGTCACCGCTTTTCACTGGGATTTAATGTTACATCCACTGCAGAGAGTTATTAGTGCATCGAAGATTTTCATAAATATTTCCAACCATTTGAATATGTAGAAATCTGCAGTCTAATCATTGATGACAGCTTAAGAAAACTGTACGCTTATGTAAATTGTATTTTACCAATACGTTATATAATTCAGATTTTTACAAAAATACAAATAAATAAGAGCAAAACTATGAATTTCCTCGTCCCAGAAATTTACAGGAAAATTTAGTCGCTTAAGATTAAATTTCATTTTTGTAAATGCTCGTGTTCAAAGTAGAATACGCTACACGCTTGTAAATTTAGCACCACGACAAGATTTCGAACTTAACAGAGGCAACACGAACGCTTAAGCACGCTTCTTAGCGTAAACTAAGCGAAGTTCCAAATCGTTTAATTTATTGACAGCACTTCTTGCTTGTTGCCCAAGTACAATCTATACAACATCGAAACTACATAACTATTGGAACATTTACCCGTCCCCCAAGTTTATCCCTCGGGAGGGACACGTATTTAGAACGTCGATGCTTGCACATAAAAACAAAACTATCCCATTAACACAAAATTAATCCTCGTAAGCGTGATCCTTCAAAATTAATATTTTCCCTCGACAAACTAATTAATGCCCACCCATACAAAAATCCTCGATGCTCCTCCGAAACTACGAGAAAAAATATAACAGCTTCCCATAGTCTGAATTTTAGATCACCCAACCAACGCCCCCAAAAAAAGGAAAGGGAACAACATCGAGGACGTCCGTCAGAGATTCTTCCTGTTTCGCGTATTCGTTACGTCGACGGGTGAACCAGCGAAAAGAATCGAGTGCATTAAAAACTTGTCACAGTGCAGGGGCGGGTAGAAAGAGCTCGGCCCTGGGCCGTTCTGCAAACGGAAGTGCGCCGGGTGATTGATGGTCGACCGATTGTCAGTGGAAGCGAACGCACAGCAGCGCCGACGATAATTCACAGCCACGTCTTTCCCTCCCTGTCCCTGTTCCTCTCGTTCCCGCCCCTCCCTGTCCTTCCTCTCTCTTTCCCTCCCGCGGTCGACACGCACCAGGGGTGTTAAAAATAGGGAACGGCGGAGATTAGATGGCCCCGGCGTTGTCAGACATCGCCGGCATCGGGTAACAAGAGACAGCTAGAGGAAAAGTCGTACTCTCGGACAAAATCCGCGTCGCGTCGCTTCGTGTCTCCTCGCCGTTCCTCTTCATCGTGCTAGCTGGACGATCGATTCGAACTAGGACCGTACTCTAATTAACGCTTAACCAACCGAATCGGGAGATCTCCCATCTTTTCCCGTTTTTTCAACGAAGCGTTGCCATTGATTTTACTTACTTGTGTTATTAATTTATCTTGAACTAGTGTTGTTCAGAGTTCTGCTTCCCAAAGTACAATCTTTAATAAGCTCATCACCAGTTCAAGACTACTTAATAACCAAAGTGAATAGAATCAGAGGCAGTGCTTTATTAAGGAAAAAATAGGAGATCCTCCTATTCGATTGGCTAAGTGCTAAGCAGCCCCGCGTTATTCGTCGCGTCAGTTTGAGAGAAAAGATTTGTTTTCCTTAGGGAGCAGGTTTTCTGTTTAATTTTTAACGCTTGGAACGCCAACGGAACAGTGTATTACCATTTTGAGAATTTCTGTTAAAGTAATTTTATAGGTACCCGCAATACATTCTTTTCATATTCATCATTTCTATTTCCAAATATATTTAAAACGAAGTTTCTGCGGAACATTACAAATCTTTATTAGACAGACGTAATGTAGGTGCTCCCATCAAAAGAATCGATGGAATTAACGTTTGAGATAAATTATATAGAAAGCACTATGACATTAGACACCGCTGACAAATCATCGAACTGTCGGCGAGTCGTGTCTGAAATGGGAACCGAAAATTTAGATGCCGGAGCGGCGAACGAAAGGTTTCCCCGCTACCCAATGCGCCGGGAGGGACGAATGAGAATCCAGGGCTGAATAATTCGCACCTGTCGCCGGGAAAAGAAATGGAACGAGCAGCGGGGAACGAAATTCACAGTCGAACACGGTCCACGCCACGATAAAATATCCCTAGGACGAGAAAGAGCGCGAAGATCGACCGGTAATATACCCCGGGATACGCGTATGAACTTCTTGATCGATAGGTTAAATAATCCGCGATAATAAACGGGTCTGCTCGTCGGTCGGTTCAATATTTGTGTTGGAACGACGAGTCAACGGGCGTAAAATAGAGATAGAGATGGAGGGAAAGAGAGAGAGAGAGAGAGAGAGAAGCGAAATAACCTGGGACGAGATCTGGTATCGAGAGGACGATTAAGATCGTCCGAGAACTCGATCTTTCTCCAATTAAAGCCGAGGCCTCGACGAGAAATTGATTGACTCGCAAGGTTACTACGAATCGATGTCACGGTGCCCTTAAAGGGATGGAGTAGGCATAGGTCATGGTTGCGAAAGTTACCTTGGAGATGCGGTGCTTGAAGCGATTGGAAAGCAATCCTGTTAAACGAATCGTGTCGGAGAAAGAGGGATGAAGATGGAAGCGTTTCGCTCTTGACATTCGATTTCACTGAATTGATTTCCGGACATAATTAATGTAGCTCTTTTTTTATTCTCTACATGTATAGCACACATCGTACTGTTAACCGTGCTAATGTATAGGTATAAGCTTCTTTATAATAACTACAAGTATTTGATTCATATGGAATAACGCAAAAATATAAATTAGACACAAGGATTGCTTTACATTACTGTTTGACTGTTACTTAAAAAAGAAACAATGGTACTGTAATCAAAATAATGTGTATCAGCACGCACGTCGAAAAAATGTTATGAAATTCGAAGGCGCGGGTAAAAAAATATATTTCGCGTGAGATGTGCCGGCAAAGATAACAGCGGCCGTAGTCGTTATGTTTTTTAATGCACCACCGCGAAATATCTCATTTATATGTTAAACCGAAACGAAATTTATCCGCTGCGTGCAAACCAGCTCTTTCGAACATAATTTACTTTGCGCGGCTATTTTCGGAGTGCAGTAAAACTAGATAAATCTGAGGTCGAGAACACTGGGAGAGAGAAAGGAGTTCCTTCGATCTATCGATCCTTTTTTAAATACCGCTCGCTTATTTTTAGCCGAAACATTCTCTGCCAACGCTGTTATATCAAATTCCGATGAAATTCTCTTCGTTGCACACTCTCGTCGGGAAAATATGCGATTGTAACGTCGTGTCTGTGCTGTAGACGACGCGACTACTGAAGACACGTTTGAAGTAAGGCTGACTGGCACGAGGCAGACAGTAGAAATGTTTTGCATTAGTCAGACAGGGCTACAGTTGCGTCATACGTATACAGAGAGATTTTCCGCTGTTTGCGCTATAACTACACCTGACAACTAAACTAAATTTCTTCCCCAGTACCAAAGAAAAATGCAAGAAACGTTTCGATTGCGAAAATTAATAAAATTATACGTCGCTTAAGGACAAGCAAAACGCATCTCTATATTTTACGACTGATACGTGGTCTGACAAAACTATTCGAAAATTTCGATTAAATTACAGATAAAAGACAAAATGGTAATCAACAATTTGATAATTCCACGAAGCAACGTTACAACAAAAATTACAAAAAAAAAAATCACAAAATTATTTTTCTTAAAATTCTCGTAGTTTGTACATTTATCTCTCTTGACACCAATATATTCGATATTTTATTAATCTTAAGACAACAACATTACAAGGTATGCAAGAAGAGAGTAGGAAAACGGTCAAAATGTAACAAAACAGAATGACACAAGTGCGTTTTACTTTAATAAAGATTCAACTGTTTCACATTCGACTGCTAAGCAAGGAAAGAAAGCTTTCGGAACAACCGAACGCGTTCCCGATCGAGAAAAGCATTAGACGCAGCCAAGGAGAGCACGCGGGCGTACGAACAATAAACAACGACGAAAGACGAGAACGAACTCAGGAGAGCCGTTCTCGAAAGCCCGGCAGAGCGCATTGTCATGCTAATAGCGCGCGGTACATAGTCATCGATCATCGCTGCTTTGCCTGGCACGCCTCCTCTCTCGTACCCCTCCCTCCTCTTTTTTCCCGCCCGCTCGTCCTTTCAAACATTTTCCTCCCCCGGTCCTTTGTCCGGGCATTTTGCCGCCGGTGTTTCCTTAATAACGTAACCCGACGCACACGCGATCCCCACCTATATACTACTCACGCTTACACACACAAACACACACACACATGTATAGCTATACCTAGACAGAGTGGAACGGCTTTTAAGCACCACGTAATCACGCAGTCGTTTCGTTAACGTCCTTTCCAACGTTCGAGCTTCACAGAGACGCGTGGCTGGTTACGTGAAAGCCCTCCTCGTGGACGTGGCGCGGGAAAGAAGGCGTGAGGGGGAGAAGGGAGGGAGATTAGAGGTGAAGATTCAATTTCGAACTGACGGTGTTTGCGCTTGTTACCGTGCAGGGTTTGGATGGGGTTCGACGATGGAACGGGGGTACAGTTTGGGGAATGTAGGGTGAATGTTTAAAAAATTGTTGCTTCCCACAAAGAATCGGATGTTAAAAGAGCATCGTCGTATTCGTATAACGCTCGAAGAAATGTTTCGCGTACCAAATTCGTTGGATAGCGATGGATAGTGAATATAGTAGGGGAAAAATACTTATCATGCTTGAAGGATGTTTGTCAGGTCAAATTACTTGAAATATACTACTTGATCGTGAATTGGAATGGTGGTTGTAAGAGGAACATCTGTAACATTGAAACACATTTGTTCGTTTGAATCATCCGGAATGTAATATCTGACTACGAATCGGAGAAACGGTTGGGGGAGCGGAGTATTTGTAAGGTTTCAGGAATTTTTGCGATTGCCTGGCTGTGATACGAGGGAACGGTCGGCACAGCAGCGTTTTTAATGTACAGAAGATTCGTATTTGTTGAAGTAACTTGAAACGTAACGTTTAGAAAACGATAAAACCTGTTATTCTGATCGAGAGAGAGAGATGAATAAAACGCTAGACAAAGGATAAAGTTCGTGTTCCTGGAAAAAGCTGTGCTTTATTTCAGGATCGTGGCATACCATCTCGTAATCATGCGAGCTATTCTATTCTGCTCCGCGCAGCTAAGCAACAAAACACTTTTATGAATATTTTACCGTACCCCATCCGTGATTACGCACAGTACAGAGATTGTAAAGTATAATGTTCCGTGAAGCAACAAGAAATGTTTCGCGTTACTTCCCATTATGAAATATCGTATGTCTAAATAAAGTTACTTTCGCCTACGATGAGCACAATTCTTCTAACGTTGAAACTATAGATCGACATCAGACACCTACTTTATGTACCACAAAGGCTAATACATGGGTATGACGATTACAGAACAACGAGACGGCCGTAGAGAAATTGTCAGCTGTACACTGAACCTAAGGGATACAAACCAGAACTTATAACGCATAGCAACGACAGATTATCTGTTGCATTCACGTGACAAACTGCCTTACTTCCTGCGATCTATAACTCAATAGCACCACCACGTTTCAAACGCAACTATCGCATATAGATGGAAATATGAGAAAAATATTAATCCTTTCTGTAGAAGCTAAAAATTGAATTGTAATCGGTGAATACTAATTAAACACTTGAGATTACTTAAAAGTCTAAATCTGCCGTTATAACGTAATAAAATCGAGAGAAATTAATAATTGAGCAATTACTGAATTTGAGAGGTATGCCAATAAGTATTTACTTCCTATTCAGAATTAACTGTTAAATTTTTAATTCAGTACCCCAACGCGATAAAACATCAAACAAAATTTTTCAATTTAATATATTAAGACAATACAACTTTGACAAATCTGAATTCTCCAGTACTTCTGCATAAAATATACTACCCACAAATATGACGTGTCCACCACAATAAATTTCAAAATTAACTTTACAAAATTGTATAATCTCTGCATGCGTACCATATCATGTATCTAATGGGTTTTCCATTTAAACAAACAAACAAATAAATAAATATACTAATACAAAACAAACGTTTCGTTAAAAACAATTTCTTTCTTCAAATTCTTCCAATTCGTCGGTTATCAAATACTCTCGAAGGGCACTGCATAAATCAAATCTCAAACACCATTTATATCACAAACACTCGGGAACACCGATCGAAGAATAAGAATCGCCGGTAATTTATTTTCACTCGCTGACGCGCACCAATTTATCCGAAACCGTTCGTCCCAAAACGAGTTAAACCGAGCGGCGATAATTCATCGCCCGATACGGGAAACGCGACTTTCGAGGACACCGGCAAACATGACGCATGTACTAGACGTACGGCCGCATAACCGCACAATTTGCCAAGAAGTTGGTGGTGTGTTAAGCGACAAATCAAGGCCGGCGTATTCTCCCCGTGGCAATTTGCGCTCCGCGTTGCTCATGCTCCGCTTAAAGGAATTATAAATCGCGGCTCGTCCGCCGCGTAGCCGTCCGACACACTTCGTTGGTGTGTGGCTCTGTTCCTTCGTATGCACGAGTGTGCGCGCGTACGCGTGCTCGTTCATGAGTGTATGCGAACGTGTACCGTATAAGTGTGCACGAATCTGGCTTGCCACGGTGTATCTTCTTGGATGCGAGTCCGTTGTACAATTAGATCGTTACACGATGCCGTCGCGATGATCCTAACTGGATTATCATTACACCTATCAAGTTTTCGGGGGCAACATATTTTTTCGTTTTCGTGGAGTTTCGTTGGATAAATATGATTTGTCGGTTTTAACTTTAACCGATGTCTACTGTACCATTTTCTGAGCAAATTGAAACGCTAAATATACTTTAACGTTATAAAGTTTCCATAGTGCAGAATCTTAAGGTGCGTTTTTTAATTATTAACAATAACGAGCAATTGCAATCACGGCGATCGAAAATATAGTCGAATGAAATTTTATATTTCACAATAGATAGTCATTGAGGTAACTGGGTCAACCGCATACCGCGATTAAATTATTCTCCTTGTGACGGATTAATGAACGTTTGAATAGAACGCAGAATAATTCGGAATAATCGCGAAACGCATCTTACTTTGTGCAGCCGTAATTCGTACGAAAAGCAACAGAAAAGGAACGAGACGCGAAATGATAAATGAAGAGGTGTGCGTTAGCTTGTCCGGGGGATAATGCAACACAGATTAAAAGCCTCCGGGGGCGGAGCCTTTTGAAATTCCGTTTCTGCTTCTGTCACTGTCACCGGGCAACGCGGAAATTTCATTAAACCGGGAGGGCTCGACGTAAACTGCAGAATTTTTGCCGCTAATTGTCCGTCGCCGACGAAAATATCCTGCAAAGTCCTTACATTCTTACCGGGGGGGAGAGGAGGGCACGATAAAGCGATATAATTAAATAACGAAATTTTCCGCGTTCCATCCGCTTTATTACGAAATTCCGTCAATAATCACCCGTTAATCGAATCAACAACCCTCTTCCCCCGACCCTATCCCCTCCTCTATCCCTCTCCTGTTAAATCATATCGAACAAATTAATTCGTACCGCGCGGCCATAGCAGGGGAACTCGAAAAAGCAGAAAAAGAAAAAAGGGAAAAAACGGACGAAAAAACGGTCGATCGAAATGCACCCGAACGTCCGATATCAATTTTTCCAAAGGAACGGCTGCTCGTCCGTGATATACCAGGTCGATTAATTAAATGAAGCATCTCCTGCGTGACGTTATTAACCTCTGGTTAAAAATAGCCTGGGAATCAACAGCGTTCGATCGTAGCCGGGTATATGAATGGAACACCGAGCAAGAAAGGGGAACGAAAAATGACACGAAAAAAGAAGGAATAAAAGTGCCGGAAAAATGGGGGATAGGAGCGAAAAAAAGAGAGGGAGTGAGTGAGTGAAAGGGTGAGAGAGTGAGTGAGTAATCGCAGAACAGCGATTACAATGTTACGTTACGACGTCGTTCAACTCGTCGAAATTCCATAGGAAATGTCGAAGCCAGAGCACTACGCATCGAACTCGGTTGCTTCATGGAAAATACAACGTCTGACCGACGATCGTAAACGTCTATCGCCAAGACCAGAAGGTATATACGAGAGAGTTCTGTACAGGCGACCACCGTCGCGCCGACGCACACACACGCGCGCGAGCGCGCGTCATTCGTCGAAACGACGAAAACGTTCTACACCTGCTCGGTCTATAATTCCAAGACGTTCGTTTACATTCCGACAGAGACCCGTGCGTACATACGGGAGCAATATTTTTACGGGGGCCAGTCGAGCAGGCTAGCGCCGAGAACCGGCGGCTGGCGTGTCTATAAATCTATTAATAAAACGACAAGACTTCGTTAATTGAACGGGAGACAGCGGCAGAGGGTGGGGACGAAGGAGCGGAAGGGCGCAATAAGTTCGCGAGAAGCGACGCGTCCATTAGTCGCGGAGTACGGTGGCGGACAAAAGTTTAAGACGACAGGACAATGTAAACTATAGTTTTATAGTATGCAAATATACATCTCAACCTATTTCTTACTAACCAGCATCGCACACTCTACAGCTATTAACAATTGCTTAAACCGCCTACTCGTAACGGGTAATAATTTGTGTAAGGATATCGATTTCTTCGATAGCTCTCTTTTTTCTTTCAAAAACTCACCAATTACAGCGGTGCGTAACTTGTAACTCATAAACTTTTTATTATTTTACTATTTTTTTTTTTTTGCGTGCTCATCTTACTCGTACGATCCACTTTTATTTTATTCCTTCTATTGCAACAAAGGGTTCATTCACCTCGTTGAAAATAAACAAATAAAAATTGTTCATACGCTTATTTTTATCGTCATTATGGTAAAACAATATTTATTGATTAGCATAGAATACGATTTTTATTTATCGTGCTATTTCTTATTAATTAATCTATTCGTTTCTTTTTCACCCTATAGTTTTCAACTTTTGCCAGCTACTGTACACATGGGGAAAATAATGCACCACCGATGCGATGATACCGCGACCCTATACACGAGAGGCGTTTCAGCGAAACGGAAACGGCGGACCATTACCGATGACGCAACTGTGTTGCAGCAGAGCAAGACGAATAGTTTCGTCCAGGTTGTTTTATTTCACCTGGTGTTCCGATCCCCGAGTAACCACGGCGAGAGAACGGATGGCATCGAGGCCGCGAAAATTACCACGGCGCGCCGCCGTGCTTTTCCGATCTATCATTTTCTCGAGCACGCACACACCGCTTTCCCTTTCGTGAAAGCGATTCGGTGGACTGTCGCCGTTCGATTTGCGCCTGGAGCGAGATCGCTATCTCCACGGTGCTTGTCGTTACTTTTTAACATCGCGGAACACAAATGCTGCTGGAGGTATCGCTTTGATCTCTCGAGTCGTGCAGGTTCTGCGACTCGGGAAGCAATTACTAAGGATTAATCCGCTGCTACTTTTAATCCCGGACGGGGGAACGCTGGTATTTCAAACGGTGGCACTTACATTAACGAGGACGATAACTTTTTCTTATCAATCTGATAATGGACCAACGTCGTCCAAACGGATGCTAGCAAATTATTACGCGACAAAACGTTTCGATGTCCATTCGTCTATGGAAACGTGAACACTGCGAGCAGGAATTCGTTTTATTTTAGATTATATTGAAAAGGAATTTGTAAGGATGCCAAAATTGGAACGGTTAGTGGAGAAAACTGAGAACCTCGAGGTGACTCTTCGACAACGTTTGTTCGACTGTGTTACAAATTCACCGTTGTTAAGAACTTCACTTTGTTTTATGTACAACCCGAGCCCTATCATCACTCGCTAAATAAAAATAAGTAAATTTCCTATAGTTCGTTACCCTCGACTATGTATACTATCCTAATCGAGAATATTTATTTGGTTTTGACTTACAAATTCATGAAAATTATATTAATGATTACAATAACCGGCCCGTTAAGTATTAAGCAGCGGTTCAGTGAAATTTTTTAGCAACGTTAAATAAAATCAAACGACGGCGGAAGTCGTTGAACGTCGTCGTCGCGTAAATTCTGGAAACGAAGCGGCGTTAGGGATGGGTTTCCGCCAGGAGGGGAGGAGGAGCTTCGCGAAACTTGAACGAGGTCAAGAAGAAGTAGTAACGTTGTCGGTTCCCGCCACGTATCCTCGCGATAACTGCGCGATAGAATGTTCTCTTAAATTTCCCAGGTGGATCCGGGCGCACTTGCTTTCGCGACGTCTTTATACGGTTTCCAGCGAATACCTATGCGCCTTGTGCCGGCCCATTCAACCGTTCGCGAGAAGCCACGTCCTCCGAGAATAAGCGAATATCGAGGATGTCGCGGGAAAAGTGGCTGCTTCCCTGGCCCGTGTGCTGTCATTTTTCATGTGTGTGCATAACTCGTGCCTGGATTTCGAGAAAGCCAGCCGCAGCAGGTGAGAAACGCGCGATGGAGCGGTAAACTTCTTTTTCCCGGGGAAAAATCATTCGGCAAGAAAATGGAAAAGAATCGCTATTAACGTCGTAACGTAGACAGAAATCATGGTTTGTCTCCATGATATATATATACCTACGCGAGTGAGTACGAAATGCATGAAGATAAATCGCTGTTATTAATCTTGAAGCTACTTCGTTCGTGTCTTTTTCGTTCGTTAAAACACAAATCTGTTTCCTTCTTAACCCTTTGAGTATCGAGCAAATTTAACGAATTTGTTAAGGTTTGGGAAAAAGCTCATAAAAACGAAAGTAAAAATGATATTTACTGTAGTGTTACAATAATAATAATAATATTTATTTATCGATTATAGGAATATAATTGCAGTACTATGTACAAATTTTACTTAATTTACTTAATTAACAACTCTCTACACGGTATCACGTCCAATTCAACTCTACACGGTATCACGTCTAATTCAACTCTATTCGGTATAACGTCCGATTCAACTCTACTCGACCAGCGAAAACTGTCGCTAACCCTTGGCCTTTCTCCCACCACGTACCTCGGAAAAATTCCTCAAGTATAACCATATTTGGGCATTTTTCCGAGGGCCTCGCGCGTCGCCAAGGGTTTTTCCCAAGCAGGTCTGAAATCCCGCTGCTCACACCTTACTTTATCTTATGCTCTAAAATTAATTACGATACTACATTACAATATTCAACAAGAAACGTATTACGGAATAAAAGAAAAGATTGAAACATTTGTAACGTTTTGTAAATTTATTTTGAGATACAGTTCTATCGTGATGCAAATAATTAGGCGTCATGGCGTACGCAACGATGTATCGTCGTTCGGTACTAAAAGGGTTAAACTGTCTGCTGTTATTCTCGATACTTGTATGCACGAGTGAAGGTGAAACTGGTGTAATAATAAAAGCCCGGATAAATTCGGTGAATATTTGTAAATTTTCAGCAAAATTATTGCTGCATTAGACCCGATGTGAAATCTTAAAAATAAATGTTCTATATTTCAACCGTTCAATGAATTACGAACGGCGATCTTGGAACGATCAAGATGACTAAGAATTGTTTGAAAAAAGAAGGTATTTTCTAACGTGATTGAGCCGAGGGAATATCTCGCGGGAAAGTATATCGAGAATAAAATTTGTTCCGTAGGATGATTTTCATTTTTCGAGGATATCGGGTACGAAAATACGCGAACTACCTACCACTTTCGTGGTGTTTATATTTGAGCAGCTCTTTAAACTCTTCGGATACGTTCGAACGTGCGTGTATACACTTTTTTCCTCCCTAACTGTAAGAGATCATAAAAATTTCTGCTGAAACGAAGTATTTTTTGTTTTTTTTATTGCAAGTTATTGCTTTATTAATCGTGCACGAATTTCATGTATTTATAGCGACGTCCATTAGGCTGAATTTTAGTCGAGCCCGATTCGTATTCTATGCATTTCCAAACTCGATTCCATCCTCTACAAGGAAACTTCAAATGGAGGGAAAAATTTCGCTTCGCCAATTCGATTTGCCGTTGTTGTTTTTTAATACCATTTTCGCAGTGCATGATCTAATACGATTTTTTACACCGTTTTCGCATCTCATATATTTTCACAATCTTTACATACTCAGTTGACCATTCTAACAGTATTTATAAAGTCATAAGTAATATTTATCAATGTACAAAAAAGTGTAACAGTTAAATTCACACTGATAAATAGAATAATATCGATAAAAATTTGAGTACAACCAGGATAGACTCAAATTATGCTCCTTATTATGTTTTATTTTAATGAGAATTTTGTCACGGCTGAAGAATGAATGCAATCGGTTGGATGTTCAACGATTCATATGCGCGTAACACAAAATTTCACGATCAATGCAAAAACGAACTCACAGACAGACACGAAAAGAGCAACGAGACGATCGCTCTCAGTAATATGCATTACGTGATCCAACAGCAAACGCGTGTCATTTGTCGTTCCCGCGCCAACTCGTTATTAGTTTGGACTTCGGTGTCCAGGGACGTTCCGGATCGCAGTTTGCGGCCAGTTAACGGTGGCAAAATGCAACAGCTGACACTCGAAAGAAAACGAAAAAAAGTGGAAACGCCGACTAACCAATTTCAGTGCACCGTTTTTCCGTACGTATCTGCCTCAAAGGAACACGTTAACTCTTTCCCTACGAAGGATACAACCCTTAACACTCCTACCTTTAAGTGTGAATATCGACCAGTAACTCCAACTTATTCTCGTCATATTTTGACTTACAAATTTTTAAGCATTAGACTTTAAATGCCACGACAACGTGTAAATAATAATATTAAAATCATCCAAAACAATCTTTATTCATTTCAGAAATAATATAATTTTGATCACAATATTTATATTATTAATTGTATTGGCGGTGCTTGAAAGACACACTTGAAGCCATAAAGGTTAAAGAAACTAAGTACTTGTTTATTTGTTAAAAATGCACTTCGGTATTTCCTCTAACACAGAACCAACTTTCGAAACACATACAATTTGAATTTCAACTATCGACTCCCACGTACACATGAATAACAAGTATCTACTATTGAATTTTCATACAAATTTCTAATTAACGGAATGAAATCTAAATAGACACCTGTTTCACCCTCTTAACGCTACAACCTGCACTTCGCCTGACACGTTTCGCATACATTTGCGTGCGCCATACGATGCGCATTTAAATTTTCCATAAATGCATAAAAGTGTAACTGTCGCGAGATAAATCAACGAACAGTCTGCTTGCAAGCAGCAGTGTAGGTACGCGCTACGAACGCGGTAGCAATAAGAAAAGAGGAAGAAAAATAACGAAGCGTGTCGAGTACGCGGGAAGCGAAGAAGAGAAGCTCGCGCATAAACGCACTCTCTTGCAGAAGCGGGCGCGCGCGCGCCAGCGCCACACGGACAAGTGGTGACTCGCGGTGGTATTTATATAGAGGCTGGAGTGTCGCCAAAATGCTAGAACCGACCCTATCTATCGTCAAAAACACGACACACCTCTCTTCTCCCTCTCTCTCTCTCTCTCAACCCCTCGATCGTTCTGGTTTCTCTTCCTCCTTCAATTTCTCTCTCTTTGTATCTTGGCCAAGAAGGCGGCCGCAACGCTCGACATCATCCACACACACAGACACACATACTCTCTCTCTCCTCTCCTCTCTCCCTTCCTCATTCTCCTCTCTCTCTCTCTCACTCTCTTCTTTCTCCCGCTCACTCTCCTCTTTCTCCCTCTCACTCTCCTCTTCTCTCTCCCTTTCTCATTCTCCTCTTTCTCTCTCTCACTCACTTCTTTCTCCCTCTCACTCTCCTCTCCTCTCTCCCTTTCTCTCTCTCACTCTCTTCTTTCTCCCTCTCACCCTCCTCTTTCTCCCTCTCACCCTCCTCTTTCTCCCTCTCACCCTCCTCTCCTCTCTCCCTTTCTCATTCTCCTCTTTCTTTCTCTCTCTTCTTTCTCCCGCTCACTTTCCTCTTTCTCCCTCTCATTTTCCTCTCCTCTCTTCTATCTCTTACTCTTCACTCCTCTCTCTTTCCTCTCTCCTCCCTTTCTCCTCTCTCTGCCATCCTCAATCCCCTTCTCTCTTTCGCACGCGCGCTCTCGCATTTCCTTCCACGCGCACGCACACGCGTACCTAAAGAGGGACACAGAAAACACCGCACAGGCAGAGAGGGTCCATCCGGACGATAGCTTTCGCGGGATGCCCATTCGAACATCATGCTCCAGCGGCTTTATTTGTCAACCACTTTGTGGCCGCCGCGAAATTAAAGGCCCCGCGTCGCGCCGACGTCGGAGGTCACCGTGCATCGTAATATCGTCTTAATATCGTTGCTGACAAGCAGCCGCTGAACGCCGTCGCTCGTTTCTGATGCTCCGTTCCAGCTGTTGACCACGGGGGCGCGACCATAATTTACCGGTTCGTGCGAATGGACGTGCGTGTTTGGTTCAGCGGTTCTCTGCGCCAACGTGTTCCTCGACTTGATCGGAATTAATTAGAAGGACAAATCCGTTCTGACAAGCGGTTTTTCGGACGTCCCGTTTAACAGGACCACGCGTCAGGGCGTCATAGGTTTTACGGTAGTTCTTAAAATCGATATTCATCGTCTTTTCCTCTATGCTAAGCAATATTTGAGTAATCAACATTGTACATCGAGTGTTTATGTATCTATCTGTTTATAGGGATTCATTAACCCATTGACATACAATGACGAGTCAGGGTCGTCATTAGTTTCATGTGCCACTGTAGGACTTTAACGAATCTGACTCGTCGAGCTGTTTACAGCGAACCTCAGTATATTATCAGATCATTTAATTAATTCACTAATGCGTCGATTCTGTTTTGTTTAGTATGTTCAAAATGTTACCCCTGCCCCCTTTTAGAATAAATTTCAAAACAAAATGTTTTGTTTCTAAACTTGCACGTAACTGTTCAGTTGAGCCAAATTAAACAGTATCTTTCGGACGCATCGAATTTCTTTTTATTTCTATGTCAAGTGGTTAAGTAGTTTTTTCTATGTTGTTTCCTAATCCTTATAACAAGAGTTCTCATTAGTCCTTTTCTTCTCTTTTACTCGAAGCCTTTAGTTTCTAAAAGAATCTCTGTAAAAATCTGTTGGAACCGTTATTCGTTAAGCAAACGTCGAGTAAAAATATTGTTCTGAAACGTTTCAAAGACGAAAAGGTTGAATGTTCCATCGTTTGCACGCAACAGAAACCTTCCACTCGACCAGAAAATGGTAATCGTTCGTTCGAACCAACCGGAATATCACCAGAGGCCGAAGGATTGTTGATGAGATAAAGAATTCGAGCGGGCTGACCGAGCGAGCTGAATAATCGGGGGTAAAGAAAATACAAAAGAGCCGTAAAATAAGATTTACGAACGTGTTGCTGCGTGTGCTGGACAAAACAACCACGACCACAGGACTGAATTTGATTAGAAATTAGAAAATACGAGATCCTATTGCATTTATATTTAGCTAATGAACGTGTCGTCGCACACCCCAGTCGGCGACCAATAAAATCGGTCCATCCAAGAATAATTCATCGAACGTCCTTCGAGATCGTTCGATGCAGTTGTTTGACGAATCAGTAACATCGGGGCAACAAAATGGAGCCGATATTTCAACGTGTCTGGACTCTATGAGTAGCTTTCGTCGATGATTAATCGAAATTATAAAATATTTCGATTAATATAAAAATATTAATATTATAAAAAATTATAATTATAGGATTATAAAAATATAAAATATTTTAATTATAAATATTTCGAATAATCGAAACGTCACCGATAAGAGCTACAAGACCGGTTCCCGATTACGCGAACGGCATATCGAAAATAAGCGCTCATCAACACATTGCGTACGGATGACGAGATATCTCGTTTTAACACTTTCTTATACGCGCGTATTCACGACTACAAATAATTTCATCTGTTTGTTATGTTTGTTACATTTGCCACGTTTATTGTTACACAATAAACCGATATGTAAAAAATATGTACTGACATTTAAGAATTTACAAGTGTAAATCGAAAAAGGTGCTTATATGCATCGTATTCAATTTTTTGGCGAGCAGAGCGCCGTACGCAATGTGTTAATTTGCACCGTATAAGAACGTCGTACGGGTGTTTTCTGCTTTGATAAATGGCCATCGGTGGACACGCGACCCGTTGCACGGTTGATAACGTTGAAAGAACAGAAATCTATCGATAATGAAAGCTCCGCGATACGATCAGCGATATAACCCAACAATCGCGTTCATGTTATTCGAGCCATCGGTAATCTAAGAATGCTGTAAAACTCTGTTTAACGAGACCTTCGTGCGACTGCAGCAATCTGATATTGTGAACGTGAAATGTAGAACACGATGGAAAATCGCATCAATGAATGACACACGAGTGTGTGTACAAACACCTTTTGTAGCCGTTGCACGTTCACATCATACACAGGTATGTAAAGTGGTTCCAACGTATGAAGCAAGGGGGACAATTGATCGGACTGCTAAAACTTTATGATCACGCAAACACGTGTGTGAAGAAGGTGTATCGAATTGCGAACACGATCCTTCAAAATTTTCACTTCGTGAAATTAAATTCACCCGTTCACTCGTACGCTATTGGAATTGGGGTTTTATAGTGCTAAATAAAATACGCTCTTATTTGATATACTTTAATTTATTTTATTATGTAACACGAGGAAGGTGCGACTCTGACCGTGCCCCACGAGCTTTGTCATGAGGCTAGCAAACGCAGTGGTCGAAATTCGTCCGAGTCATTCAGCCCCTTCGGTCTGTTTCTTAACATTTTCCTACATTCTAAATCGCCAGATATGGTTGGAAGAAACCCTTCAGCAATTACGCTAAGAGAAAGCTGGTTATCGGTTAACCCTTTGCGGATGGAGCAGTAAAGAAAATAGTTACGTCGCGCATTTGTATTATAAAAACTAAAGCTGTATTTAAATAAGTTTTTCATAAAATCTAACAAAACTATAAACAAACAAATTTAGGCCAATTTGACTTCTTAAGCTAGTATACCCATGTGTATTTTATACGTATCGTTTAAGACAGGCAAACGCCAGCCGCAGCGCGAGAGTTGGGCGGATATATCCGACACTCGTCCGCAAAGGGTTAATATTTACTTCGTAGTATTTCTATATTCAACTTCTATCTTGAACGCGTTCAAAACTGTGCGATTAAACCTCAGCAAGAACATAAAACATTATTTATCGACAAAAATATACCCGCATCAACTATTGTGATTCACTGTATCCCGTTCACCCGCAGCTCTAACCAACAGCACGAGAAGTAACAAGCACAGTAGTCGGATGGTCTCATACTTTCGAGCGCTTCCGTCGTATCGTCACAGCGATCGTTCCAAGAAGAAGCAAACAAGCGGAAACGATCGAAGTTTCACGACAGAAGCATTAAGTAATCAAACGCAACAACGTTTTCAATTGCACTCGCCTGTGGTATATATATATATACCCCCCCCCCCCCGCACACACACAGAGACGTACACGCAAGGAAACACGTAAATACTTTCCTCGAGCGTGTATCGAAAGGCAGAAAGCAGAGAGAATCAAAGAAAAATCGTCGGATAGTTTATTCTTAGAGGAGCTGGCACAGTCGAGAGAAGAATATCGGCGAATCCAAACGAATACTCCAGCCGTGGGGGATCCACACGATGCACCAGATATCCCGTTGACCACGAACATTTCAAGGCAACGGCCATTCCGAAAACGGCACCGAGAAGGTTATCCAGAGGAGGATTTTAAAGGCGAACAGTCCTAAACGACGATCGGCGTAGTAAACATCCGCCGATTTTATCGGCCCCTTTACTTGCCTCCTCGATAACCCACATCTCGCTTCCTCGAGGATGGTTTCAGATACGCTCTTTGATTTTTCGACGTCTATCCCCGAGCTTTCTCGTTGATGTTTCGGAGACGAGCGGCGATCCATGAGATCGATCGAAAGGAGATACAGGTATGTTCCGTTTTCCGATCCCCTGGATAGGAATAACAATATATTCGATGCAACCATAGGTATACGCGAGCGAGCAAGATTATCTCTGAGGAATTGGCAATCGATGAATGTTTCATGCATCCTGTGCGTTTGCAATTTATTCGTGTTTCGGACTAAATTTCACGCAATGAATCGACATTGTTGAGCAGCTTTAAAGATTAACGAATGAATTTCAATGTTTGATACGTTGTAACGTCGAATATTAATCAATATTCGAATTTGAACTGTATGTTACAAATTAGTGGTTTAGAATTAGACATTTTATTCGTCTACACGAATTCTAACAAGTTCTAAGAATATTCCAAATCGAACATCTTTGCTTCATCTTTCGCACTCCGAATTATTTTTCAATTTTATGGCCAATAACTCCCTAGTGTTTTAGGTGCTTTATTTAAAATCTACAACAATTCTTTCAGTGGTACTTACTTTTTTTATTAATTATATCAAACATAGCTCTCAAGCTTTGTCGTAACTTATATCTCTTTAATTTCGTTGACTCTCTGATCTTAAACTTTTGTCCGCTGCTGTACGTAAAATGGCAACTTTAAAAATTTCGAGTGCGACTCGACTCAGGAGTTACTATAATAAAAACTGACGTCGAGTCACACACGACGAACGAGTGCAAAGGGTGAAATCAGAAATTAAGGGAAAGGGTTCACCCCCGTATACCAGATTAATCTAGGTATTTCTGACTTTGTAGAACCATTTCACAAAGCAATTATCACCTAACCCAAATCGTGAAACAATTAAAAGAACCTCACCACCAACTTGAAACAATAACAGAAACGGAAACAGCCGAACTGGGACAGAAACAACGCTCTTCGATTTCTTTTTCGCGACAAGAAACTGCAAGAAGTAGAACACCCCATGGCTCGAAGAGCGCGAGACAATGGTCTCTTTTTAGGAATTTCCATCGCGTCGGTTCCGCGCTCTCTGCGAACTTCGCCTTAATTTCGTACGCTGCTCGCGGTCCCGGTTGCTCATATTCGGAAGCATTCGCGAAGAATTTTCACCATGCCGTCCCCGATGCGATGCTAAACGCGCACGAAGAAGCACGAATGGCTTTCGATACTCCGTGCCGTCGTCGTCTGAACTCGCGAAATGTTCGCTCGTGCGTGTTTCCTTGCGCGACGAAACATCTTCGGCCCCTCTAAGTGTTTGCAAATGTTCGCGAACACACCGTGCACCGTGACGGGAATACGGAGCAGTTTCGATTAAAAATTCGACGACTACTTCGTTTAGAGTAAAAGAGATTCTTTCTCTTGAGTCACATTGCTATATCGATCATTTGAATTTCACTAATGGCTCTTTCCACGGAATTACAAACACGATTGAAAATAAAAAGAGATTTAACTCTTTCGCTTCGAACGCCGCATATATGCGGCATCCAAATATATTTTGTTTTTTTTAGTAATTTTGTGTTTTAATAACTTTCTAAGTCTATTCATATTAAAAATGTAAATATACTTGTTAGATTAGAGCAATGATCGTTTCATTCAGCACAGTTATTATTTAAGACTCAGAAAAAAGTATATACAGAAACCACGCGCAGTGTGCATATTTTTAACACAGTGAGTTTCCCTTCAGTGACGGTACTTCGGCGGATTTGTCTAGTTCACGAAATTGTAAAATTAAAATGCCTGAATTTATCGATCGAACGTTAGCCCACGATCTTTCGTCATTGGCCAGCTCTTTCCAAACTATCTCATTCGCACAGAATAGCCATTGCACGACAATAAGACAGTGCAATTCGAGCTGAGCGTGGCTTGTTGTTCGTTCTTTCATTATTCGCGAGGATTCTTCGTTAGCACGGCCACTTTCCACGATATTATTTCAGTCGGGGAAAGAGAACGGCATCCTGTTCACGAATTCCCGTTTAACTAGCCGGCCAGCACGGTAAGGACGTCGTGAAAAGTTCGGAGTGGCTGGTGCTACGGCGAGCAATTAAGAGGATCATTAAGGCGAAGATATCGCGCACGCTTTAGAGCGATCGTCAACCGTACGGCGACGTGATAACCATAAAAGGGTACGAGTAGAAGGTAGGAGGGGGAGGTGAGGAGAAGGAAAGAAAGAAGAAGAAGAAGAAAGCTCGTCATTTTGCACGCACGATCGGGCAACGAGAGATGCCTGTCGTTATTGTTCACGTGGACGGCGAACTCTCGAACGACCAACTCGCTGCTTTCGCTTCTGTTTCCACGGGAAATTATTTGTTTCGCGCGAGCACGCTCGATTTGTTGCGCGATTTCACTGATGAACGTTTACGTTCGCTTTCGGTCACCTCGTACAATGTTGTATTGCAGTTGAGAAGATTAATTTATTAAATTAAGAATTTATTAAAAACTGTACTTTGAAAAAGCAGCAAATGCATTTTATGAACTGTGAATAACTAATTAATGTCATGTTCAAGATCAACTGATAACAAAAGTAAATAAAATCAATTTGTGAGGGTTACTTAAATTCTTTTACAAAATCGTCTCTCGTCCGTACAATACGGTTTCTATCTTACTAAAAACTAAAACTGGCTATGCCCTTTTCCTTATGTTTTTATGGGCGCATCCCCACTTTGCATTTTCCCGAAAAACAAACCCGCTGTTGGTGCGGGCCTGGAAAGTGCAAGCGGCCGTGACCGAGCCTCGCGCGTACTCGGTCCCAACCCTTATTGGGGACCTCTGGTTTATGGTGGCCCTAATGACCACTTTGGCCATCGTCACCCCTGATTATCTGGTTCCTCTTACAAATTAAAGCGCCCTTGTTGCGGAAAAAATCTTCCCATTCGGTTGGCTAAGTGTCAAGCAAATGAGGTAAAAAGATAACGTAAGGATTGTGATGAATAGTGTGATTCTACGATGATAAAATGAATCGGGAAATATAAAATAAGTAGAATAGGAAACAATGATATTTTATCTTATATTTTATCTTACTACCGTATACATTCACGGTTGCATCAGTGTTGAACACTCCATTCGGTGTTTAGGATAACAATCACTTTTTTTGTCTCAAAGCAAATAAAAATTATAAACGATTAAATTTATCAAGATTGCTATCGTGTACGTGTTATACACTTTGGAAGATAGAGAACGGGAGCAATTATCGTACAGTTCCGTCTGTCCGTAGGCGTCCCCTGTTCGCCGCCCACAAACTAATGGTTCAATAATTGTTTTACGACACTATTACATTTCTCGACGGCGTATTAACGGAGAGGAATAAGCAATGAATCCCCAGTGCGAGTGTTGGATGGTTTGAAAGTTTTAAGACGTACACCGGCGACGTGCACAGTGCGAAGACAATAGTACGATGATACGGTTAGAAAAAGAAAAGCTGGTTGCATAGAGAAGTTTCGCGGGGACTCGCTTAACCAGTTAAATGTGTTTGACGACTATATCCGTCATGGAGATATGGCAAAATTTTATGTCATGACGACTATATCCGTCATGCGTAAAATTTTGTTACAATTTGATATTTAAATTGTAATTTTGGCGAAAACTAAATTATATTCGTAAAGTTTAATATGTTTAAAATGTTTAGAGGTCAACACGAAATAAAAGAAACAGATGAAAATTACAAATAATTTAAGTTGGATTTATAACTATATTCGTCATCGCCTGATTATCGCGATACAGACTGGGGGGTGCTTTGTAATGAGGTCGCCACACTTAACTGGTTAAAAGTAAATAAATACATATGCTCGAAAATAAATAAATAAACTACGATATATTACGCTCAACGCAGAAACGATTAAAAATCCAGAATACAACGCGGAAAATACTCGTAATTTTTGTTCATAATCGCATCTCCTTGTTTGGCGCAAAGATAATACCGCGCAAAAAACAATCGCGATTTCTCGACGGTGTATTAACGGAGAGCAATAAGCAATGAATCCCTAGTGTGAGTGTTGGATGGTTTTAAGACGTACACCGGCGACGTGTACATTGCTACAACAATAGTACGATGATACGATTAGAAAAAGAAAAGCTTGTTGCATAGAAAAGTTTCGCGGGGACTCGCTTAAAAGTAAATAAATAAATAAACTACAATATATTACGCTCAACGCAGAAACGATTAAAAATCCAGAATACAACGCGGAAAATACTCGTAATTTTTGTTCATAATCGCATCTCCTTGTTTGGCGCAAAGATAATACCGCGCAAAAAACAATCGCGATTTCTCGACGGTGTATTAACGGAGAGCAATAAGCAATGAATCCCTAGTGTGAGTGTTGGATGGTTTTAAGACGTACACCGGCGACGTGTACATTGCTACAACAATAGTACGATGATACGATTAGAAAAAGAAAAGCTTGTTGCATAGAAAAGTTTCGCGGGGACTCGCTTAAAAGTAAATGAATAAATAAACTACGATATATTAAGCTCAACGCAGAAACGATTAAAAATCCAAAATACAACGCGGAAAATACTCGTAATTTTTGTTCATAATCGCATCTCCTTGTTTGGCGCAACGATAATTCTGCGCGAAATACAATCGCGATTTTTCAATGGTGTATCAACGGAGAGCAATAAGCAATGAATTCCCAGTGTGAGTGTTGGATGGTTTTAAGACGTACACCAGTGACGTGCACAGTGCGAAGACAATAGTATGATGATACATTTAGAAAAAGAAAAGCTTGTTGCATAGAAAAGTTTCGCGGGGACTCGCTTAAAAGTAAATGAATAAATAAACTACGATATATTAAGCTCAACGCAGAAACGATTAAAAATCCAAAATACAACGCGGAAAATACTCGTAATTTTTGTTCATAATCGCGTCTCCTTGTTTGGCGCAACGATAATTCTGCGCGAAAAACAATCGCGATCGTGACGAGCGCACCAGAATTAGCAGCCGTTTCTCACCGACAGATCCTGCAGAGCAATTTGCAATGCAGTTGTCTAATGTCGCGCGTGCTGGCCGTTACGCATTGTTTCGCATCTGCGATTTCGTGACAGGGGACATTCGTTGGCAGGCCGCTAAGACCTCGAGACGGTGTCGTTGGTATAGCGCACCGGCTAAGTTGATTAGGCCAGGCAAGCTGGCGCTTTGCGCGGGTTTTACGTTTTGCACGCCACCGAAGCACCGAGAACTCCATCGTTTCGCGTTCCCGCTAACGCACCGCGTTTCCACGAATGATTTACGATTGAGCCACCCGGCACTGCGACCGACCGAAAGCCGGGAAAAAAGAACAGTCGAATGACTTCATCGCTCCAGTTTCTCCTAACCGCGGGCACAGCGGCGCGGAACAATTGTGTAAATACAAGGGAGGAGAAGAAATTGAAGAAAAAAATGTTGGGAACATACTGCGTGAGAATGCTTGAAAATAGCTGAAGATACGTGGAGTATTAATGTATCTCTCTTTTACTACTTTTTCCCTCTTTTTGGTATTATGTATATGTTTATTTAATCATTATTATGTTTCTATTTAATTATTAAGTTTATCTAATCATTATGTTTCATTCGTATTATTTTTCTAAGATACGCTTTATACTACTTTTGTGTCCTTTATTGTTCAAATATCGATTAATTCAACCTAGAATTAATAAATTTTCCATTATTCGAAGACAAAAATTGTATAACAGCTACACAAGATATTTACACGCATTTCTAGTTTCGAACAACACGTTCCCGCATAGTTTGTAAATTTCGCTTCGACATCATCAAACGTTTGCTATAAAACGAAGCTACTATTAGAAGACAAGAATTCGAGCACACGTAAATCGAATTTTTGTGAAGAAAAATTTTTCCAAACGGTGTCAAAGAAATGTTGAAACCAGAGAAATCACTCATAGAATTCAAACCAAATTCGTTTCCAACAGAAGTCACGTTCGATTCTCGAAATTGCGAAGAAGAGATTAGGACGTAACCTTAATGGCACCAAAAACTAGGCCGGCCATTTAACCGCGTTAATTAAAGGACCTGAGATATCCGAAGCAGCGCCGATATCAATCAGCCTGATTATCACGTATGCATCAAATGGTACAGAAATATCCATCGAGAAGACGAGAAATGAGAACAGCTGTCGATGCTTGGCCCCGATGCGCTCACTATGACGTTTGAACGCACGTGACAGCCGTATGTCACGCGCATAGTCGTGTTCTTTTTCGATTTCAAATAGACACATGCACACGCGTACGCGGATCCCGCGGCTCTACACGCCTGGAGTCAAAAAAAAAAAAAAAAAGTCAAAAAAAAAAAAAAAAAGAAGAAGAAAATAATGAAATGGTGCGCATTCGAATCTATTGGATCGTAGCCAAAGGAACAAAGATACTGTCGCATGATACGACAGTAAAAAAAAAAAACAACAAGAAACGTTGAAACCAGAATTTGAAAATGCTATAGTCGATAACACGAATAATACGTACAGAGTTCTTCTGATGTACACGGATAGATTTAATATTCTACCAACAGTAGCGAACAAAAGTTTAAGACCAAAGGGTAAAAAAAAAACAAAAACAAATACATTGATTAATAAGAAATAGCAGGATAAACAAAACTCGTATTCTATGCTAATAATAAATAGTGTCCTACCACAATGATGGCAAATATAATAAAACTGTTTTGAAGTTTTGTTCGATGCTGTAAAAATTATATAACCCCAACTATTTACACCCTTGAAATTTTGTTTCATCTATTTATCTCTGGGTCACTGTACTTTTGTTCGTGATATTTACCAACTTTCAATTCCTGTCACCACAATAATAAATTACTATTGATCACAATTGTTTTCCTCCGCTAATCACAACATTAGACTAACTAGTTAATGAGCCAAGGCATATTAATACATTTTCATATCCTTTGTTCAACCTTCAGGCATTCCAATCAACAGATATCCATACCACCCCCAAACCCCCAATCCCCTCCGATCCGAACTTTTATCTGTACCCACGACAAAGCAGTAATTACGGCTGTTTATTCAAGAGAAGAAAAAAAGAACGCAACACCGAGAAGTCGGCAGCTCTTTAATTCCCATTCCCTATTCCGTTCCGAACGTTGTTTGCACGAGGAACATCGCCGCCCTCCGAATCGTGCCCCGTTGTTTCGCGTTCCGTGTCTGAGGCTGACTTCAAAGGAACCGTGCGCGGCGCTTTTAAATCTGATATTAAACGGTTTAATAAGCGAAGCAATTCTCGATACAAAGCGCGCGTAGGCATACACACGCCAACGGGCATCTCTTATTTCACCGCGTCACGTGCACGCGATAACCGCCCCAAAGCGCGAGGATTGTTTTTCAGAATTCCTGAAACACAGTCAACGAAGGGGTGTGGAGCGAGTGAAAAAAGGGAGAACAGACTCGTCTTGTCGAAGCTGCGAGTTAATTCGCGATTCGCGGAAACAAAGAGAGAACACCCGAACTGCTCGAACGAAAAAAAGGATCGACCGAGGGTGGATTTACTCACCCTACCCTTCCAACACTCTCAAAGCGATTGACGTGTCTATTTGGACCCGAGTAACGTTTACGTTTTATTTATTTCCTTTTATCAATCTCTTTGACGTTATTTTTTTTGGCATTTCTTATATACTTTGCGACCGATTATACTTCATTGGTGTTTTATCACTAGGTTCATTAAAGCCGGACAAAATTCGCGAAAACGATTACTATTATTCCTAGCAATTTTTATTAACTTTTATCGATGTAGTGACAGGAATACACTCTAATCTATTTCCCTCTCAACTTTGCAGTTTTAAATTCTGCATATATTTATTTCCTTTTATCAATCTCTTTGACGTTAATTTTTTTGGCATTTCTTATATACTTTGCGACCGATTATACTTCATTGGTGTTTTAACACTAGGTTCATTGGACCCGGACAAAATTCGCGAAAACGATTACTATTGTTCCTAGCAATTTTTATTGACTTTTATCGATGTAGTGACAGGAATACACTCTAATCTATTTCCCTCTCAACTTTGCAGTTTTAAATTCTGTATATATTTATTTCCTTTTATCAATCTCTTTGACGTTAATTTTTTTGACATTTCTTATATACTTTGCGACCGATTATACTTCATTGGTGTTTTAACACTAGGTTCATTGGACCCGGACAAAATTCGCGAAAACGATTACTATTATTCCTAACAATTTTTATTAACTTTTATCGATGTAGTGATAGGAATACACCCTAATCTATTTCCCTCTCAGCTTTCTAGCTTTAAATTCTGTATAATGTATTTCTGTATAACCTGTTTCTTAGTATATGTATATTAGAAACAGTTGTACAAGAAATATCCGTATATCTGGTGTTAATAACATGGCTTTCGATTAACAGATAAATCCGTCTTTAGGTATACGATACGTATATCCGCCCACGGTATGTATCTTGGGTCCGAAAAGATCAATCGACCGCTGTTCGCGTAATTAGCGATCGCCTTGCGAGTATTAATCTCCGTTCCTTCTTTTTTCCGCGTTCACGCAGCACCAAATTTCTCGTCCGTGGCGATTTCCACCCTGAACTCGACCCGGAACCCATCGAAATCAGTCAAAGCGACGCGGAAATATTTATCAAGGGAGGTGGGTCGGAAGGGTTGGAGGGGGGAAAAAATAGGAAGGAGGCAAGCGAGCGGAAAAGCCCGGCTAATCTGAAACTCTGACCCAGGCAACCGGAAATGAATCACGAGTAAGATTCCCGATACATAATGGAGGGGGAGAAACATCGCCGGGATAACCTCCTCTATCCGTTTGCATCGTTCTGTATTTTTATATATCGACGGATGCGTCCGGCTTTGAAATTGTTTCCGTCCGTTCCATTTTCTTGCGGAACGTTCACGGACACGAACAGAAATAAATGTGTACAGATCGATCGGACAGACGCGAGAGAGTTTGAAAAGATCGGTTCGGTTTTGCGGAAGTTTACTTGGGAAAAGGAGAGGTAGAGGTATCGATTGCAAGGGAAATTAATTGTTCGCGATTCCTGAAGATATATGCATTCGAATGGCGAGATGGTGAGACAGGAAGACGGTTCGTTTGTTTGTTTGACTTTGGTTCGGTCTTATGGCGCGTGTGTGGTTAATGGCCGCCGCGCCGCTGTGCAACAGTGTAATTAGTAGATCAGGACGACGATGGACAGACAAGTAGAACAGGACGATAACTGACATACGAGAATAGTCTGGTGCCTCTGCCCACGTTCGTTTACGATTTACCCGTTAGCATCACTTTTGAGAACATTATCGTATAGCAAGTATAACAGGGTAAATAATGCTGTAATAATTGTTGATACTTCTAAATTTACAACTACAAGCGAATCTTAAGGTAACATTAGAATCTATTTTTATTTATCGATGAACGAATTACTTACTGTTATTTATGTATTGTTTATCAACCTGCCAGTTGAACGAATTAACAGATAATAATAACAGTTCGATTGTTGTTTCAAAGATACAATTTTTCAAGAGAACAAGGATTAAATCACGTGTACGGTGGGCGAACATTTGAAAATATGTGCGATAGCATTTCCTAAAATGCATTGCATACAGCGTGTCCGTGCACGTGTCTCGCGATAAGAAAATCCAGAATCAGTTATAAACTGTATCTCATGAATAGAAAACGTCCAGTTTTAACGAGGGGACGTTGATCTATTTCACAGAGAAAAAGAAAGAGAGAGAGAGAGAGAGAGAGAGAGAGAGGCACGGGGCAAATAATTGTGCGACTTATTGGGGAGGAACGGAAAGAAAGGAACCTTGTTGAGAAACGAAAATAAATACCTATACCGAAGGCGAAAGTTTCAAATAAAACATCCACCAAGCTTCTAATGAAATATCGATAAACTCAGAAAAGAGTGTTTACACCAAAGGTTAAACGCTTACGCGCTATATTTATTTATTTGTATTATTTAAGCTCCTACGTTCGGGTCAAAATTAAATTTCGATTTTCTTAATATTATCTTCGTTGAAAAATCTTGTACTTCTGTTGTACTTTCCCAAAACTTGTCTTATTCGTCAAATTTAAATTTATTATTTTCTTCACCTAAATTAAAAAAAAATTGGAATGCTTGCAATTGATACAATAAGTATTAATCCTAATATGTAACATGGTTTTTTAACCTTACAATTATCTATAATTGCGAAGCATATTGCACCATTCCAATTGTATCATTAATAATAGACTACACCGTAATAATAAACTGAAGCGACAGAAAATCATTGGCTATTGCTATGATAGACTGACAATGATGCTGTAAAAATAAACGGTAACATATATACTACGATCTATTTTAAGCGACACGATTCTCGATTAAGAATTCTGAACACAAGTTACCGTTGAATAAATACACGAAACATTCGTTGCGAAGATTATTTTCTTCGACCAATTCCGAGGTTCGTTTCAGAGGCTACAGCTACGTCGATCAAAAGAGAGCACCGAAGTACCGTACGGTTCAATGTTCATACAATGACCACTTTAAAGACTTGATCCTGTCCCTCTGACCTTTTCAAGGCACGCGATACATGCTGAGAGTCAATTATAAATCGACAACACCATCTTCGAAGAAGCTACACGCACGCTATGCGAGGCTTACTAATCGCAATAGTGAAATAGTGGACGAAATTATGCAGCCTCCAATAACACCGTACAGATACAACAAAGTAGTCGAACTTTTAGAAACTCTTCAGAACCCTCTTTATAGAAAATCGGCGAACCCGTACAAGACAAAACTAACGGTAACCTACGACGTAGCTTCAGTAGAGAAAGAGCACGATAAATACGCAAACAGTAGATTAAACCGTCGTCGTCAGACATACATCGCGCCATCCTCCTACACACCGTTATTACACTCTCTCCCTGTCTCCTACATTTCTTTGCACCTTAATAAAAATCTTCGACAAAACGACGACCGTACCCTACGAAGAAAGCAATTACGCATCCCAAAGCATCTTATCGACTGCGATAACGTATTTTAACCCTTTGCACTGGAGGGCTTTTCTCCATTTAAAATTTGTCTTCGAACTCGAGGACTCCGCTATGGAGATAAAGCGAATAATTTTCAGTAAGGACAAAGACAAATCGTAAAAACTATTGTGTATAGGATATTTCGCTCTTGGTGACAAAAGACGGTCGCGGCTCGATATATATAATTGTTCGTGTATAACATTTGTATCCATAATCAATTAAAAAAACAATAACATACAACAATGATTTTTCTTTCAATGCGCATATCATTTACTTATATGCGAATATGATCTTTCCATTGAAATTGCTTCGAGTTGCTGGTAATATGAATAAAAAAAAAAAAGCTTCGAGTCAAAAGGTTAATTTCTAAGGGGAAATATTGTTCGGGCGTTTGCGTTGATGCCCCTTCCTTGATCGTTACTTTGACTCTTAACAGCCGGGTGTCGCGCATTGTTGTTCTGCTAGTATGCTTCTTCGTTTTTCTTCTGACAATGTACGAATGCCTTTTGAGGATTCGGAAAAAGTGGGAAGAATATATGGTGGGGAAAATGCGAGCCCGAGGCAGAAAGAGTTTTGACTGTGAAGACGGAAAGAATGATACTCAGAAAAGTAAGAACGACGTAGTTGCTAAAGTCGGTTAACTTGTTATCATTAAACTATTTTAAATGTACATTTATCACATTCTAAGCGCTTCATTTTATTACATTCACACCTGAGCCCTATCACCTCCACTCTACTAAATAAAAGTAAAACAGAACTTTCCTATAGATACATGAATTTCTTAGTTCCCTCCCGTACACCTAAGGAATCGCCCCCAAAAAATGGAAGAAAAATGCGGACACAGCCTTTTACCCTGATACAGCAGCGCGAATCAACGAAACGTTCGAGCAACGAATTACAAACTCTGTGCGAAAGTTTCGCGAGCAACGGAAATTCCTCGTAAATATTCGACGACGACGTTCCGATTCGTTTCGACACGGCAGCCGCGCACGAACGTTCGAGTGGCCGCAGCTAATGCCCGTCAATCAGAAACGGCACGTAGTACAGCCGCGATAAATAAAAGTGTTCCCACCGCCCCGGCGCGCGTGTATATTTACCGGTGACTATTTTAAAGCGCCACGCGTGCAAATGCGCGCCGCAGACGAGGAAGTCGATGATGCGCGCTCTGAATGAAGAATGCAACGAATACGTTGGATCGCGACACGGGAGGGCCGGTGATATTCCGTAATGATCCGCTGGTCGGTGATCTCTACCCGGTTAAATCACGGGGCACGATGGGATCTTGTATTTATAAACGTGTTACGTTCTGAATTGGGGTTTTATATTTGTTGGTATTGTGGTAACGTACAGATTTAAGGGTTAGTATTGTAAGATGGTACACGTTTGGTGTGTGTCTGTGCGTGAATGTGTGTGCGAAGAGATCGGTAGAGTGGGGCCAAGTGTTTTGCCTTTTCGGATCCCACTCGATCGAGAGTTGAAGAAGTCAGAAGCTAAGGAGTCAGCGTAGAGCAAAGAATTGTGTAGTTTACGAAGCATAGGCATAGTTTGTGAAGCATAAGCGTAGTTTGTTATTTTGTGTTCGTTTGCGTCGTTTTAGTTTTATCAAATACACGTATATTTATCATTTTATTCACTTTTCTTTCTTTTCTTTTTTTTTCAATTACAATCTTTCCTGTAGTATGCCTTTGAAAGCAATATTATGTATTTGCGATTCAACAGGGTATACCTGCCTAATCAGTGGGTACACGGTATTAGGGAAGAGCTGATCAGCCACTCTCCCAACAACATTTTAAACCGTTCTGATTGGTTAGGGTCTAACCATAACCTTTTGTACAAATACCAGGCAATTTCTGGAAAATAAGCACAAGTACGAAGCCAAACGCAAGAGCACAAATATAAGCGTTAAACGGTAACAACCAAACTCTGTGTTTGAATCAATTTGACACCTGGGACAACTCATAAAATCAAACTCTTCATTAAGAACAAATTTTCGCTGCGCAAGGCGAATTACTAAAGTCGGGAAGTTTTCGAGAGCGATATACCGATTTTGCAGCTAAACCAACCCGCAAATAAAACAGGAATAGGCAATGTTATCCGTGTCGATCAAACATTTCGAACGTTGCAGTGGTTAGAACGAGGTACTAGTAAAGATGGATTGAATTACGAACGATTTATTAGTTTTATACGATTTTATAAAACATATATCGCAGCTGTTGGCTGAAGTTTAATCATACTTTCACTAGCCTTCCCGTTTTTACATCAAGCTTCGTAGCAACGATCGCTCCAGATTACACAATCTTAAGCGCACAGTAATCGTTCTGAAAGTAGAAATTTTTAACATCCTGGAACTAGATTAACTTTTTCCAAGTTAGATAATGGAGAAAACGAAGTGGTTGGATTAACGCAAACGAAAGTTCGAATCATGCCCCGTATCTATGATCAGTCGTCAAAGTTGAACGTACCGTACGTAATTTCCACAAGTTGGAACACAGCAACCAAGAGCTCGATCTTCGATCGAAACCTCGTTTCCTTTACAAACAACACGTACTCGTATTCTCGCTCTCGCCGTGTACCACCACTCCGATTCCTGCTTATAACCGTTACACTCCGAAAACCCGATTTCTATCAATATTCATCGACACTTATCAATGAGTCGCTGCCGCTGCGGCAACACCGTCGAATCAACCAAGTATTCGTTCCCATATTCATGAATCGATTGTATCTGGATCGTGACGACCTCGTTGCATCGGTTCCTCTTTCAGAGGCCACCGGGAGGCACGACGCCGCACGAAAACGAGAGCGGGTAGACCAGAGGAAAGCCGGCGACGCGTCGCGACGCAACGGACGTCGCCGCCGCCGAATCCAGGTGGCGACCTTTAATTAAAATCTTTCGATCCGGGGGAACGATCCGGCCGCTTGAAATGAGGCGAAACGACAGAAACGGCTGCAGAGGAACGCGCTCGAGTAACGTCTCATTAGGTACAGATTGACCTAATTACGAAAGGAAACGTCTGGCGCACTCGAGAGACGGTCGCATCTCTCGGCTGCAGTTGGTGCGTTGCCTGCCTTTCTGTGTAAAATTGGAAATCGTTCTCTATTTATAGCGGTTTTCCGATAGGGTCACCGAAGCCGGACGAATATGGAACAATGCGCGGAGCAACAGGGAGCGTAAAACAGCCCGCCACGCTGTTACCCTCTTCGTTTCCATTCTTTTCACCCCCTACCCCTCTATCGATGCTGTGTCCCTCTTTGTAGAGGTGTGTTGCAATACACAAGAGAATGTTAACACAAATTTAATCGAAGGAGAAAAAATATTCGATGATTTTTGAAGTTGGTCAAAACGATTAGAATAGACGTTTGATGTATTTGAATTATATAAGGGATCCTAGATAGGTCGAAAGAGGGTTTCGTTAGATTTGTACATTTCAAAAAGTTTACGTAAATTGGATTTCGAATTTTTTTACGATACTTTTGAATAAAAGTGCTTCGTTATTCTCCTAACATGTATACTCTCCTTTAATCTCTTTATTTTAATCATTAATTTATTAATTTAATCAGTTATTTATTCTTAAGTTATCACTCTTTAGTTATTTATACTAATTACTTAATCTCTTTAAATCTTTAATTTAACTCACAATTAGCTATTTTATTTCAATGAAATTAGAATTTCAGATCAATGTCTAAGCTCACATCTTGAAAGCCTGCTAATTTAAAATTACCGAAATTTCATCAAGACCAGTAACTATTAATTTCAAATTGTTAAGAGAATTCCCTGCCTCTTAGCTTGAAAAATCGACGTTTCGCTATATTATCATTATTTAGTAATAGAAATTTCATCAGGACTAGTAACTGTTAATTTCAAATTGTTGAAAGAATTCTCCGCCTCTTAGCTTGAAAAATCGACGTTTCGCTATATTATCATTATTTAGTAAAAGAAATTTCATCAAGACTAGTAACTGTTAATTTCAAATTGTTGTTAAAAGAATTCTCTGCCTCTTGGCTTGAAAAATCGACGTTTCGCTATATTATCATTATTTAGTAATAGAAATTTCATCAAGACCAGTAACTGTTAATTTCAAATTGTTGTTAAAAGAATTCTCTGCCTCTTAGCTTGAAAAATCGACGTTTCGCTAAATTATCATTATTTAGTAAAAGAAATTTCATCAAGACCAGTAACTATTAGTTTCAAATTGTTGTTAAAAGAATTCTCTGCCTCTTAGCTTGAAAAATCGACGTTTCGCTAAATTATCATTAGTTAGTAATAGAAATTTCATCAAGTCTAGTAACTGTTAATTTCAAATTGTTAAGAGAATTTCCTGTCTCCTAGCCCGAAAAATCGACGACCGACTCGCCGTATTATTATTCTTTAGTGGACAGTGCTCAGTGAGCAACCTTGACTCGGTATCGATCTTGAAAAAGTCACGAGTCACCAAACATCCGAGCATTGGAACTCCGAAAATGTTCGCTCGGGGCTTGTTTACGCCACCGGAAACAGAGCCAACAGCAAATCCGCCGGCCGTTGGAGAGAAACGACTGCTGCCACTACTGCTCACCGAGTCTCTTTGCTCCATGGTCCTCACGGTTTTAAGCTGCTTCGCAACGGAGCAGCCCCGATGGAAAGCGAGTTTCGTTGTTACGCGTCGCCGAGCCGCGGAACGAGCGTTCGATTA
This sequence comes from Tetrapedia diversipes, assembly GCA_033822845.1. NCBI lineage: Eukaryota > Metazoa > Arthropoda > Insecta > Hymenoptera > Apidae > Tetrapedia > Tetrapedia diversipes. Next base: position 190,760 of record JAOPTO010001697.1, read on the forward strand.
ATCACTTCCCGTTCATTCGAATGCGCCCGGACCGATATCGACTTTCCAGAAAGGAAACGCGATTCGACGTACGTGCATCAGTTTGGAGCGGTAAAATCACCAGCTCCTTCCAATTTTCTCGAATATTTTCTCTAAACAGGGTTAATTCCAAGCGTTCATTTTGTAGTATAAACGCGTTTGCATCGGATCACCCGTGAACGTTAACGTGAATTATGATACAATAATTGCTGAAATATATACGATACTTGAATTCGAAGTTAATCATTGACTGTTATATATATTTGACTTTACTCATCCACGAAGAATAATATATTGATTCATTTTATATTCGAATTGTTCAGAGCTTCGTTGTTAGCTGTCAAAATTTAACACGCAACAAAACCGAATAACTGTCAACATTGCATAATATTCTTCTTGGTACCTTGATAACACGATGGCAATGAATATCTAATAAAAACAGAAAGGTAACAGCTGCGTCAACAGCATTAAATTCGGAAAACTACGTATATACAATTTCGATACGAGGCAATAAATGTTGATTGACCTGCTTAATATTTGTTGATACATTCTAAACAAACAAAAGTCAAGAAATTATTTTTCTTCCTTGTCCTAATAAAGCTTGTTGTTCTTCAAACAAGATAATACTTCGTGTGATAGCAAAATGCTGAATGATTAAATATTGCGTAACATTACATCCAGCCACTGATTGTAAGTAATAGTCACCGTAACAACGAACCACTTGAACAGATATACGAGTCATGGACAACGAACATTTCAGTGGAATCGAATCGACGAGTTTTTTTTCTACGTCAAAGCACGCAAAAGTAACAAAAGCTGTGTAACAGGCTCCGACGAGCGACGCTGGAAAGAGTTAGGTCAACTTTCCAAGTTCAACCAGTCCATCCAACATCTGTCATCCAACAACGTATTACGAGGTCCGCGTTTCCCAACCGTAACCGTGTCAAACGATATTACGATCGATCACTGTCCAACACGCGATCGACAATTACGTTAATCGACGTCGACTACGAGTTCAGCCCTTTCTACAACTGTCCGCCACGTTTCTGCATTGAACTCCTATAAAAAGGTTCTGCTACACGCACACACACGCACACACGTATACTAGCATCGTATTACACAACGTAAACACAGCCAGTGGAAAAAGTTGCCGGCACGATTCTAATTTGTTTATAGAAAACACTGTGCCTCGCGCGAATCTAGCAGGAGAAAGAGCAAATACGCACAGTAGATTGAACCGTCATCGTCAGACCGAACGTATCGCTTCGATCTCGCACACGGTTATATTTTCTCTCCGTTACGTGTCGGTAAAAACTCTGTACTCTATTTTGAAAAAAGTGACCACACATCTCAAAACAACTTTTTTAATCGCGATGTTCTAACGAGGGAGGCTAAATTCTTAACCTCTTGTTGTTGAACGATCACCGATCAGTAAAAAATTGTAAACACGCACAGTGGATTAAGCCGTCATTGCCAGACCAGACGCGTACCGCATTAACCTTTTACGCACAGTACTATTTTCCTTCTGTAGTAAATAAAAAATCTCTACGTATCACTACATTCGGAACGCTTTGAAATGACGATCCCATTTTTCACTGCAGTTTCCCAAGAATCGAAAATAAGTTTCAGACTCTCTCCCGTCGAACGAATTCCCGCGAGAAAGAAGAGAAGGAAAAAGGGGAAAAAATGAAATTTAAAAATCGCGTAATCAGCGCGCGCGCACGTATCCACGAAATCCGCGGCCGGTCTCGTTTGCGCGCGTAAATCACGCGTAACGCCCGCCCCGTCGCGTCCATTTGGCGCGTAAAAAGGCTGTTTCGCTGGTATTCACATTACCTTGTCAACGAAATCGTCCGGTGTCCCGCCAGCCAGCCGGAACAACAAGTTTCTCACATTTTCGGCCCTCGTTTTGGTCTCTCGTTCCTCCGCTGGTGCACACAACAACAGCACAATCCCCGTGCGAGCGTGCTCGCACGCGACAACGAAATTCACGGCACTGGGCGCGATATTTTCCAGGAAAAATACAGAAAAAAGAAACGAAACGAAAAACGGTAGAACCGGAACAAACGATGGAACAACAGAGGGAGGCGCGGGCGGGCGGTAAGAAACGGCGTGCGACCGGCTTCCGGCTCTCCTCTTCCTCTTCCTCTTTCCCGTCTCACACTGTGATCGCGTGCGAACGCATCCCGTTATGGCGCCGCTGTCGGCGATCAGCGACGCAACGTTCACCGCGACGCGCCACGCGCCTACCAATGCCCATTTCTTCGTCGCGTAGCAAAACACCACTGAATGTCGATCGTGTCACACGGCGAGGGAGCCCGAAGACAGCTCTAGAGAGGTTCGATCGGGTAAACAGTAACGAAACGATCGAGCCACACACGCACACACACGCGAGAACGATCTTTACTCTCCTTTCCTCTTTTGTTTTGCCTTTTCTTTCTTTCTCCCTCTCTCTCTCGTTCTCCCTCCCCCACCCACCCCCTTTTTTCTCCTTACTCAAACGGGACACCCAGTGCACCGCACGGTACCACACCGGGACACGACTTCTACTACCACCATTCACATAAAGGACGACGACCACCGACGACGACTTTTAGTCACCCGGAACACGGCTACCGCTACGACGCGACGGTCAACACTGGTAGAGACGTATGAGGGTCGCGCGACGAGGACGAACAGAAAACGGCGCGGCGACGGTGACTAGGAGGACGCGAGACTACTACGACGACGACGGCGGCGGCCGGCTCGCGAGGACCTCTTCCGCCGCACGATTCATGACCACCGACGGAGAGCACGTCGCTCTCGTGGCGACCACTGCGCCACTGCGCGGTATCTCGCCGAAACGATCCGACGGTTGGCACGCGAGAGGGGTGAGGGCGGAAGGTCGGCGAAAGAGAGAGGGAGGGAGACGCCGGAAAGGGAAGGAGACAGGCAGATCTCGATGTGGGCGTGCATGTGGTAATAAGTGGGCTACAGTGGCGGATTACACGTACAGCGGACGCGGAAATTGTTTATTTCGGTAATTTGTGTATATTCGGATTAATTTGATTTAACAGGAGACTCTATGCTATCCGATGTAGACGAAAAATAAGATGACAAAAAAGGTATTTGTAAACAATTAGAACCCTATAAAAGAATCCTGTTCACTATTAATCCTTTTCCTCAACGTTATCGTTCACCAAAACAGATCACCTTGACGTACTTATTAATTAGCACAAAACATAGTTCACTGTGCCGTTCGAATAAGGTGAACTTGTTTCACACTGTTTCTTCGTCTCGATGTTTTTCCGATTACGTATACACGGCAAAAAGAAAAAGATGGGTATATATATATGTGTGTGTGTGTTTGGGTACATATACAGATTGATGTGTATATGCTCGACGGGAGAGAGAAAAGGTTAGAATCGCAAAGCGAGAGCGCTGACGCGTGCGACGAAGACGCATCCAAAACTGACGGTCGTTCGATGTGCCTTTGTATCGTCGTAACGACGTATCGCGCCACGAACGGATGGACGCACACGATGGGACGGATTTTTGGCGGTGGCCGCTGCGTTTTAGTTGTTCGTCGCGTAGTGCAGCGGCGCTCACGACGTCGGGACGCCCACCACCTGTGGTGCTCACCCTCTTTCCCTCGCGGAGAATCGTCCTTCCACGCGCGCGCGCCAGAGAGAATGGCGCGCGCGTGTTACCGTGGTCCTGTCGAGCTTTATCGTCTCATAAAGTGGGGAGAGTAATTTCGAAATTTTTCCTTTTGCTGTCGTCACCGTAATAAAAATATACATCTTTTTACAATGCTATCTGTAACTGACTTCTTGCGGATTCCATATTTTGTGGGTTAATTTTCGTTGAAAGTAAGGGTTGAAGATAAGGGGGAGAAGAAAGGAGGGTGTATACAGAATTGTCACAAATAATTTTGTTCGCCAATCTTTCAGCCAAATTTCTCAAGAAGCCCAATTCTATGATATATTATTCCGATTCTCCTATTTAACCCTTCTAAAAAAATTCATCATCCCCTTGTTCACGTCCTTCTATTTAATCCTTGCCTATTGGCTTAGGATACGTCCAGTTTCCAATTTAAAAATTTTACATTTTATAAACTGACGAACCTATTGAATTTACGATAAATGATTTTTTCTTAACTTTATAACACCATCAGTTTTTCCTTCAATTCCATTAACAACTGCACGATGTCTTTATGTTGCGTCTTTAATTTGAATCTTTACCGTAGTATTAAACATCTTTGCTTCGTTACACCACTAAACGGTCTTTCCATTAAACTAAAGAACCACAACCGCTTATATTTACGAACGCGTATTCATTCAGTCGAAGGTATCCTCGTTTTTTCAATTACGCTGCTCTCAATCACGCGCGCCATGCCGAACGTAAACAGAGAAGAAGATAGATACCAGCGAACAAAACCATCTTGCGAAAACAAACAGTCCTCGCAAGTTATCGATTTTTATGCGAAGCGCCGGAAGAGCGCGTTTCGCGGGCGCAACAAGTACAGCGCGCGCACGGAAACGGGGTCATTATTTCCAGGATAGATATAACCCGGGTAACGTCGGGACAAAAGGAACCTGGAACGAACCCCTGTTACTATACCCAACAACGTTATCGCGGCCTGTCAGCGTAAGGTGCAACATTTTAGCACGGTTCCTTACGCGCTACCGCCACGAGCGTTACCTCCGGCTCGTTTACGAAAAAATGCAGCGTCTGGTAAGCTTCTCGTTTCTTAACGGAGAGATAGAGGAACAGGGGATATACCGCAGCCACGGCCCTCCGTAAACACGGATTAAGGGAAATGTTCCGGTGTAACCTTACTAATGGCCGTGGAAAAACAAATCTATTTGACGTAGAGCTTCTGTTAATTGTCAACGCGGACCCGCAGAATTTTCGTTATTCCGCTGTGTAAATAATTTACCAGCCCGGAATTATCCGCTCATCGTTTCGCCCCACTGTCTCGCCGAACGTTGCTCCGTATCCTTGTTATTTCGCCTCGCCTGCTATTTCGCTTCACCTGTCTTCCATGTTTCTTTGCGCACGCCAGCAATTTCCATCGCGAAAGAAACGAAGATCAACACAGAGAGCAGCCATCGTTCCCGTTTTGTTTGCTGTTGCTTCCCCTTCGTTTTTCTATGCCGATCTCGACCTACTTATTCGGGACAATCATCGCTTGGAAAGCAAATCATTCTAGCTTAACCAGAACGATACGTATCCACGCGGTTGTTGATGTCATAGGGTTCTATAATACTCGCTGAAAAGGGTAAAACAGGTCTGATGGGTATATATATATACGTCCTGAAATCGGTGTTTTGGGACTACAATTTAATTCTTAACCTTTCAATTGAACACAGTAGCGGACGAAAGTTTAAGACCAATGGGACAACGAAATTAAAGTCACTAACTTGTAAGGAATAGCAAGATAAACAAAATTTGCATTCTGTACTAATCAGTAGTGGTAGTGTTCTACCATAATAATAATAATAAAAATGAATGTACAGACAATATTTGCAAACCATAAAATAATGTGCATACGAAAAATACAAACAATAAAAATGCGATTTTATTCCCAAATTGGAAACAGCAAAAATTAAGAACTTTATGCCATTTTCAGTGAGAACTATAAACTTCTAAAATCTCAAAACGCTTCCTTTGCAGTCAGTATAAGTTACTTATAAATACGAAATGAATGAAAGCAACGCGTATCCCCGCTGTTCTCGATACCATCCCACTTCCTCGATTTGCCTGAAACATCGCAGAATATTAAGCTCAACTGGAAGACGCTAATGCATTCGTGCGCGTACGACGCTTATCGCGATCAACGTTGGCTCTTGTCGCGGTTTCAAACGCGCAAAGAAGCAACGACCGACCGGTTGCAGGAAGTCGAGGCGGAAAGTTCTATTTCTGCTGGTCGATGGGATTCGACGGAACACGTCAATAGGAAAGGCACGAGTTGACGATGCTTAAAGAGCATTAGCCGTGGAAATTACGATCGGCGAACGTCGGGAGCATAACGGGAGCAGAAAATCGGCGCCCGTAAATCGCCGTAATGGCGCCGCGGGGGGATCGCGTCCCTTTTTGCCTGGCTTAGTATAGTTCGATGGACTTTTTGCGAGATACACACGGGAGACGATGACGATGCACCGGGGCTCAGAATTTCGAGAGTGAGCGCGAACGGATTTACGAAGTGAGGAGAGAGCACGACGCCATTTGTCTCGCTCACCTAATTAACTGCCGCCAAGAAACCAAATAGAGCCGGCCGATTTAATAACAATTTTGCCGCCGACGATGTTAACGAGACCTCGGTCGTATCATTAATTTCGAGGAGGGGAAGGGGGAGGAGGGGGCAACTCGTTCTTATTTGAATGTCATTTGTCCCGACTATTCGCTTCCAGCTTCTTCTCTTCGTGTCTTGTAAGCGATACTATCCGTCGATATTTTTAGAGAGGCCACGCGCGAAAGCTCGGCGAATCGCACGATACGAAACAGGGAAACACAAAGTTGGGTTTAACCCTTTTAGTACCGAACGACGATATATCGTTGCGTGTCCTATGGCGCCTATTTGCATCGCGAGAGAGCTTTATCTCAAAATAAATTTATAAAACGTTATAAACGTTTCAATTTTTTCTTTTACTCCGTAGTATGCTTTTCTCGTTGAATTTCGTAAAAATCATTCTTACTTCCGTCCTTATGAGCTTTTTCCCAAACCTTAGCAAATTCGTTAAATTTGCTCGGTACTAAAAGGTTCAAACATGAGCACTATTTGGATGTTTAATCTATTAATCGAGACGATTTTTCTGTTGGTCGACCCTTAGAAATTAAAAAAATTGCAGAGAAAACAAAGAAATACAGTATATTCCATGATTTATGATTGCAACTCGGAAATTATTGTTGCAAATTTCTATTGCCACAGAAAATGTGTGCCACATAGTTTGCATCGATTAGCGATTTCAGAAGACTTTCTAAATAATCATTAAAAACGTTTTCACATGCCTAAGGACAGGGCACTCTGTATATGCAGGAAAGCATTGAAGTCAAAGCTTTTTTCGGATACTACACAATTATGGCATTTCACGCGCTAACAAATCAAAGAACATAGAACTTATGCAGTATCACCTAATAGATACGCGAACAGTTGCCAACCCGTTGATCTACGGTCTCGTGTCGAAATAACTTACGCGAAACGGTTACATTTTTGCGCAGTTGCACCAGGAACTGATCGTTCCAAATTGGATTAATAAATTTATGCACGTTACACGGGATAAAGTGGGCGAAATGCAGCGAGCGGGGACGCTCGTAAAGTTTTGATCTTTATTCGAGAAAATTAAGGAAGCGACGATGCCAGTCTCCCCGCAAGACCACGCTTATGTATTCATCGGCACAAAAATTAATATGCAGAGATGACGTGGCTTTGATAGAATTTCGTTTAGCAAGAATTATTTTTAAGGTTCTTTAAATAAACTCCACAATTCGTTCGCAGCAGCTTAACGTATCGGCAAACTATTCTTCTATCGAACTGTTAATTAAGTTACTTCTAAGTCGAAGATTCTTCTCAAGCAGGAAATTAAACGTTAATGCAAAAGAAACGATAAATCTCCCGTTGAAAAGGCTATAATTTCTGCTATAAAACTAAAATAATCCTAGGTTACATAGAGTAGACTCGAACAGTGTTAGAATCGACTGCCGCTTCGCATTTTATTTTTACAACCCCAAATTTTTATGGTCCAGTAAAACTGCTGCTGGACGATGAGGAAACACAATGTATACATGGTTGAGTTCCGCCAACCAGCATGTAAACGCTAAAATAAATACAACGGTATGCAAACACTTTTTGTGTCTGCTGTATTTTTAATTTTTTTCTTTTTTTTTTTAATTTATCAATTTTTATAATAGAATAAAAGTAACTATAATAGTTGAATTGAAATGAGAAGATTGAATACAATAAAGAAATCGATTAAACTTGATTCGAGTTAAAACTAATTACGCCTGAATAGCTCGATAGATTTTACATTTAACAACATTTATACCTCGTTTAACATTTAAAAACGCTTATCACTAACAGCTAAAGCTAAAGTATTGCAACATTAAGGGACTGTCGAGGGGGCAAAAAGGTTCGAAATAATACAATAAGAATTTGCATTTTTACAAGTATTAATAAGCATCCCTCTTGACAGGCGTACGTATTTGCTCGACGTCTCGGTGGCGTCTTGATCATCGCGATAGAGGCGCATCTTTTTAATTAATCCTCGAACGTTAAACTTACCGGGGCCGGGGCCCGCGGAAGATACTTAAAGAATTTTTAACAGCGTCGAATAAACTGCACGTTCCTCTGCTATTTACTCGGTCGCGTTTTAGTCTTTCCAAGTACGGTAATAAATCTCCTCAAGGCAGTACACTGCCTCTGTATATACTTTCTTCCCTTTCGCCGAGATTCTCCGAGGACCTGGATTTAATTAAAATATTCTATGCGCTTCTTACGTCGACATGAAGTACGCGAGCACCGTATTCTTTCAAGTATAATATTCATTTTACGGAACGACGGCGGACGAGGAGAAAAAAGGGTGGGAAGGGGGAAGGGAAAGAAATTAGCCCGGTGTACTCCGACGCATAAGTGAATGAAAATATCGTATTAATGCGGATTAATACCGTGTATATATGAAAAGTGGCTGAAAACGGGACGTAAGAAACAAGAAGTGGAGTGGACGGAAACTGGTGACCCTTTTAAGTGTAATACGATATATGTATACCGGGATACGTCGCGCAGAATATTACTTTGTTTCATAAATCTAATAAAAGATCAGAATCTTTCAAACTGTCGCGCGTATCATCCGACTGTTTCTCAATTTTTATTTCTGTGGGAATTCGTATCCCAACGGTGAACCTTCTATCGGAATTCCCAAATTCTCTGTTTCAATCGGTCACGTTCCTATTTCGCATTTCCTATAGAACATAATCGTTATCCGAACAACAGACGTACACACTCGTAGACAAACCTCATCCTGAAAAATATAATCTCCGTTCTACATTTCACATACGCAGATACCGGCGTTATGCGCATGAGTATTATCAAAATTGGTAATCAAAGTAGAAAACACACACTCATATACAGATGGAGATCCATATAGAGGGTATCAAACCGTGCAAATGGCCGGTACAGTGAATGGATCAGGATGAAAATTCGGGTATCGCGATTCCACGTCACACCACGATAGGCGTTCGAGCCAAAACGCGTAAAATGGCAGCACGATGTATTGCACGTGCACACACGCGTACGCACACACTCGCGCGTGTACATTTATTTCTAGAGAAACGTCACGACCACAAGATTCCGTCACGAAATTTCTGGCGAGGGCTCAACGATAGCGGACGGAGCCGCCTCTTTGGCAATCGAATCGACGTATGTGTTCAACCGAACGTTCTATAGATAAAATGGCGTTTCATTCATCGTGGATCATTTTGTTAAGCCCACGTGGCTTATGCCGGGCATTCATGTGAATCGCGGAAGCAGGGAGCAAGCTCTGAAAATCCATTCGAATATCGTACGCCGTCCGGAAAGAGCTTAACGGACTATTACCGGAAATTTTCGCTGACGTACACGTACGTATATACGTATGTCGAGAAACTTATAAAGAGAAAAAAAGAGAGGGGAGGGGTGACTATGAGAGAAATAAAGAGAGGGGGGAAGAGAGAGAGGAAGAGAAATACGGAGACAGAGAGTGTGTGAGAGGGAGCTAGGGGGAGAGAGTGTGTGTGTGGGTGAGAGAAAGAGAAAGAGTTTGAGAGAGGGTGAGAGAATGTGTGTGTGTGTGTGTGTGTGTGTGTGGGTGAGAGAGAGAGAAAGAGGGTGAGAGAGGGAGAGAGGGTGTGTGTGTGTGGGTGAGAAAGAAAGAGAGGAAAAGAGAGTGTGTGTGGGTAAGAGAGAAAGAGAGAGAGAGTGAATGAGAGAGTGAGAGAAAAAACGAACATTATATGTATGTCGAGCGTTGCACGCAGAGGAGAGGGAGCGCGCGTTAAACGGCGCGTTCTCTCGTTATCCCTTGAAATATGGTGTTAATATTAGCTGGTTAAAGCGCGTGTAAAACGGGCTCGAAATTGAACTACGTTCTCGACAAGAACGTCGAAACGTTGCGTATGGATCGCGTTTCGCGGTGAAACCTGGATACCAGGCGGTGACTAATAAGCGGGATATTTTTTGAACAAATAGACCACCTACTACTTAGATACGGTAGCTAAATGCGTCTTTCGAAATGACAATTTCGGTCGTTCTTTTGACTCTAACAATTTTCGAAGCATTGAGTGAAATGTGTTTACTATTCACAACCTCGAGGAAAATTTTTACCCTTCTAATACGAAACAAAGGCGACGAATGTTTTTTTTTTAGAATTATCGTATATATCAAGGTTTCATCGAAATCTATGGTTTGTAGTTCAGAATATTCTCAAAACTCGTAATTATGCGAGCGACCAACGTTTCACGTTTTACTGCGCTTTCATTGTAAAACGTAGGTAGATACTTTATGCTATTGTTAGCATAAAGTGACTCATTACTAGAATAACCTGATTTCTGTGTTACGCTGGTTACAAACGTACACACCATAAACCTATATTATTGGAGCACCGTTTAACAACTTTTGAAGTCGTTCGAGTAACAACAGCGAAAGAAATTGTTCCATTCCTATAATTTAATTCTGTTCAAAACATTAGCATCATTCGAACAACGTTCTCAGCAAAACAGATAAAAATTTTCGTATTGTGCAACAATTTTTTCAAAAATCTTCACCGCAACCATCACTCCAATCAAGTTTAAAAATGGAACCTAATTAAATTAACAACAAATTCTTTTCTATTCTTCGGCCACCTCCCTCAAACACACACACACACACACACAAACACAGAATCGTTTAACCTTCCACCTTTTCCTAAAATCACCTTACATTTTTCCCGCAAACAACATCCATCTATTATTATAAGGAGGTTACAAGGTCCTTAATTTCGTCTGGCACACGAATAATAAAGTTTCGTCAAGTATGAGTCACCGTGGCGAGCAGTTAAGCTCACCGTTTCGTAGCTCGCCATTCACGCACAGTTGCCCGTGTACCATGGCCCATTGTTCCGAACGGGGTAACTTAATGCATCATCTACGGGTTGATGATGCAGCTCGCGGATAAGTCTAATTTGAGTAGCTCCGCGTAGCCGGTTCCACGAAGAAAACTTTGCATGAGATGGAGATAATAGTGGCGCATATTATTCCACGTATATCGCGTGTACGAGACGCTGAGCGCGGTCCGTAACAACCTCTACCGCGAGGCTCGTTGCCGGAAGCCGAAATATGACGGGGATCCAAAGGCGAGACCGCATTCAGAACGAAGATTTTCCCCCGCTGATTGCCTGCAATTACGTTTGAACGTGAAACCCGAGCATCAGCCTTCGTGCGGATTTACATTCGGAGTTAAACACGGTATTCTGAACGCGCTTTTATATTAACTATCTGCGGTCATTTTTCAGCGACGGTAAACAGCTAACGGGGGGGGGGGGGAATTTTCGTTGAAAATTATCCTTTCGTGTGGTAAATTGGATTAGATCAGATTTATTACGATTCTTGTTACAATAACTTAAGAATCTTATAACGGTATAAATTATTGCCGCACCATGTTTATCGATCCTACCATCTAGTTCTCTTTAAAGTTCTTCTTCGGTCGTGCAACAGCCTTGACCTTAACCCTTTGACTGCTTATAGGCGCGTATATGCGTCTCTGGCGAAAGTTACTCCTGCAAACTACAGACGCGTGTATGCGTCTCCGGAGAAAGTTACTCGCGTGGATTATGGACTCGTGTATGCGTTTGTCAATTTTTCTTCGCTCCCATTTAGAGCAACACAATTGTTAATACAGTATCCTCCACGAGAAGCACTTTGACCAGGAGTATTTAGCACACAAAGGGTTAACCCTCTACTGTCCTTCTTTCGACATCCTCCTTGCCCATCTTTCAAATTCTCTCGCACACTCGCAGATTTCCCGTCATTAGTGATTTCCCTTCCCTCCTACCTTTTATCTCTGAACGCGAATGAACGTCCGTCCTCCTGTCGCGTCGAGAAGAATCTCGTATTTACAAAAAGAACGGCTAAACTAACAAACCACTCGCGTTCATCGATATCCCCCATCAACTTCACCGAACTAACAATACCACACTTCACCGCTTGATAAATTAACCGTACGTATCAGCCGCTCAACCCCTCGTCCCCCATCGAATCGGAATCGCGAACTCTGCCAAAAAGCCCCTCGAAATCGGCCAGTTACCGCGGAGAATTATCGACTGTCGAACCCCCTTCTTGTTTCCATTTCCTATCAGCCGCTGCCAAATGACGTCGAAAAGTCGAGCGAGGCACCCCCCGGGCTCGCGTTATCGCGGGCGAAAAATAAAATCGGAGAGTCGGCGGCAGAGGTCGTTTTCGAAATTTCCCGAGCCCCTGGCAGTCCTCGAGGCGGAGAGCCAGGAAGAAGGCCAACGAATGACGGTCGGCGGCGAGAACGGAATAAAATAAAAAAAAAAAAAGAACGGAAAAAATATACGTAGCTGACAGATGATCGGTGTTACCGTGGGCCCCGTTTGGATTACGGTGCACCCCGATGGAACTTCGGTTTTGACGGACGGCTCTGTTATTACTGTCATTCCGGCGTCCCCCGAGCTTCTGCCACGTTAATCCTTTCGTCATCGCGTGCGTCCCGTCCATCGAACTGTTTTAATGAGATGCCCCGCGCCCGAACCCCGTCCCCGCGACACGCAAATGGAATTTTTAATCTCCCTGTTGCCCTGGGAGAGGAGCCGTCTCTGTAGTTTTCTCTTCCTTTTTTTTTTTTTGTTATTTTTCACCGATGCTGTCCCGAGCTTGACATTTTCGGCTCTGCTGTTTCGGTAATTACTCGAGGCTTATCGGCGCCGCGGTCCTGGACGGTGTGAAATTGTCGGACAACGGTCACGCGAGCCTCGTATAATTATAGATATTTACAGGGAAACCGGGCCGGACTTTATTTGTTCGCAAAGAACAGAGACGAACTTGTCCACGGATTGATGCACTCGAGTTTAGTCGACTGTTTGCCGGATGTGTTTGCGCGCTGGATTCATAGTTTACCGTTTATCGTAGTGGGTATAGGATTAATAAAGCGAAGTGTGTTATATGCCCGCGTGTATACACGGCTGTATCATTCTGTTAATTGAGAATAAATAATGTGACGGTGTAACCTGTGGTGCGGTTAATATAACATTTCCAGAAATTATTCGGAAACAATACAGGGTTCGCTGTGATTATTCGACCGGAATTCTGTAACGTTTCAAGTTTCCCTGAAATTGTTGCCGACGTAAGCAGTCTGTGGTTCTCGATTCTTATTGCTACAAGGTTTTGCCTTAATTTTGTCGAAAAAAAAAAAAAAATAGGCTTCGACGGAACGAGCCGGAAAAAGAATAACAAGAGGGAGCACACGGGAACACATAAATTACCTGTCAACTACGTTATACAGATCCGCGCGAAAATAGCCGTAACAGAAGAAATAATCCGAGATAAGACGCGAGAGGAGCAAGTTCGTTGAGATAAAAACTCCTGGCGTCCATCACCAGCGGAACGTTCGTTTCGGTAGATTTAAACCATTCAGCCCCCGGGTTTGGTACGATCCATGCTAGGAATTAAGTCGAATAAAGACAAAGTATCCCGCTCTGAGACGAAATAAGCCGCCTACCATCTCCGGGAAAGGTTCGCTACACAGTACGTTCTATCAGCAGAAATTTATGGTCTACTTAGTAGATTATCGAAGCGATCGTTCGAATTGCACAGAGAATTTTGCGGACAAACGTTGCTTCAATCTTTGAATTGCAACGTTTAACATCTATTTTGTCTCGATCAATCGCCAAGCGAGTTTAAAATCGAACGTACAAAAGGAGGGTTCGAAATCGAAGAATTCTCCTTTCTCTCAAAATTTAAGCTCTCCTAAAACATACCCCTACTTACTAAAACACAAAGATCTACATAATCTAGAAAATACCTTACAAATTAGCTCGTTAAATATCGATCGAGAAGCATTAATCTTTGGTTACTAGGTTTACGAAACCCGTCAATTTGACGGGTTTTGTACTTCATGAACAAAAGTTTGCAAAAATAATTGCTATTATTCCTAGCAAATTTTGCTGAGTTTTATCAATGGAGCGATACAAATATACTGAACTTTGTTTCTCTCTAAATTCAGCAATTTCAAATTCTTTTCGGCGTATACCTATTCCTTAACACTTCACCGAACACTGTCCATCGCGTATTAAGAATTAATTAAAAATTGTGCTTTGAAAGAGCAGAAAATGCGTTTCACGAACTGTGACCAACAAACTAATAACAAACAAAAAAATAGGAGATCTCCCCATTCGGTTGGCCAAGCGCGTTAATATACGAATATTAGAAACAGATATACAACAAACGTCTGTAAATCTAGTATTAAACTGTTGGAAACCAATAACGAGCACACTGAAGGATGAACCGAACGTTCTACGCTACCGAAACCTTCTTCACTTTGATCGTAAGAGATCGACCATCGGCCAGGCATGGCCTCTGCTTCGGGTCGTGCCATTTTCCAATTAACGCTTTGATAAAAGGCTGGTAGGTTAGCCGGTTCCGTATCGGAAGCAAGGGGCGGCCAGCCCTCCCAGCACGCGAACACCGAAGGAGTAATTGGGTTACATCGCGCGAGGATTTATTGCGCGAAGAATACAAGAGGGATTCTGATTCTACAGCCGCTCGCAGACGGCGTGGCCTCGCTCTCGCGGGAGCACCCCCGGTGCAAATCGAATTAAAATTCCGTAGCATCGTTAGAACCCAACCATCCTCCCGCGAACCTTCTCCGTACCTTCTCCACCTCGAAGGAACGTCGGTGCTGGAATACATACCTAACGGCGTTCCGCGTGCTTGCGTGACTACCGGAGTTTCAGGGTCGTGCCGAACACTTCTCCTCGGGAGCGAGCGCAGGGTTGAATTGCTCTTTCTTCTCCCTTCGTGTTCGCAGCCGTGCTCCGACACTACTTGGCCGGTCAAAAGTCCGTGCCTCGCCTGGTGATTTCGGGAACGGTGACGCGGGGGGAACGTTGTCGAGTGTGGAGGGGAATGATGAAGAGTTGGGTGAAACGGGTATTTTTCGAAGAGATATATGGTTAGTTGGAAAATTTCGGCACCGGTATGACATTGACTTTTGGGTTTTCTTTTTGTTTTAAATGATGAGCGTTGAAAGTGGTTTAAAATTGTATCGCTTAATTAATTTTTCATTTTACGAGTACAATTTTCTCAAGTAGTAATTACGTGTATGCAACAATTGAATTGCTGCTTTTAACCACTTAAGCACGCGAACCAAGTCGATTCAATTTCAACGTACAATTCTCATTTCAACACTTTTCTTGCCCATGAAACAGTTAATCCGATTGCGAGATTTTCAAATTTTTAGTGATAAACCATTTTACCACCATTTGAAATAATAACAAAAATATTCGTAGCTTGTTGCAACGGTTGAACAAGAAGGTTCAATGATTAAGTATTTAAGCAGTACACATTACCATGAAAAACTCCTCCACTTAACTCCACTTACCTCGCCATAATTAATTTTTCACATAACATACCTTCCCACCAGCTACAATTCTTCATCGCCCCTTCAACTACGTTCCCGGTAATACTCCACGAAACAGCAATCCATCAATTACCCTCGAATTAAATTTCAAAGCGGAACGTAGCAGTCTGAGTGCACAGAGGGAAGAAATCGAAATTCCCAAGCGCAAAGACGTGTCCACACGAAGAAAGTACACACACACACATTTACTCAGCGAGGTGTCCGTCGATCAAGCAAAGCGAAACGTTTCTCGAGTCGTTTCCCGGGCGAAAAGTCCCGAAGTTCCCAGCGTCGTTTCGAGGAACGAGAGAAAGGACAATGGCGGAAGAGGAATGAATCGAATGTTTGTTTTTCGTCGTCGAAGGAGAAGGCCGTCTCGCGACTTGGAATCGGTCTTGCCGGTGGCCGCTGCTACGGCTAAGAAGGATCGATTCGTCTAAGGGCACGGGCTATCCGTTAACGGGACGGAATAGCCTCCGGGGAGAGATCCTGAAGCGTACAGAAACCGAGCTCGCACAGCACGGCACAGCGTCTCTCGCGCGCCAACTCAGCCCCAAATTAATGCCTGTCCCTCGCAGTAACTTATCCGCCGACCCGGTATATTATGGCCCACGATCGCCGTTCGCTGACGAATGGCCGACTATTTTCTTGCGGGGCTTTTGCTATTTCTCCGACCTGCTCGTCCCTCTGATCGGTTCAACCGATCGTGGAAGTGACCACTGTGGATCATGTTTCAACTGACACGCTAGTAGATTCATTGGAAACCGTTAATTACATATCATCGCTGTCACTCAGTCTATTTCTTGTAATTAAACGTGGCTGTGAGTAATACTTAGATCGAGATTTCTTATTTTAAACGCGAAAGACCAAGTAGTTTACGGTGTTACTTATTATTGAAATAATTGAGGTCGAGGTTAGAAAAATCTGAGAGTAAATACAGTTTTATTTTAGGCGCGTAATTGATTTTTATGCACTCGGGAGTACCGTAATTATAGTATACTAGCTGTTACCCGCGTTTTTCTTTTATAGCGCTTGCTTCAAAATTGGTGGATTCTCAAACAAACTTTCAATCCCTATTTAACCCCCTTAGGAGTTGAATATCAAAGAATCCTTCCTTAATGGGTTGCCTATATCATAAAAGGAAATTTCATGTTTCTGCAATAGTTTAGGCTCTGCGATGACGAATCAGTTAGTCAGTCAGGACATGTCTTTTTACACGTATAGGTTAGAATGTTAAGCTTAAAACAAACACGGACGAACTCTTTCTTGGCATCCGAACGGTGGTGCGATTTTGTACCGAAGTATTAAAAACATGATGTACAGCTGAATTCCAGCATTATCAATCGTATTTCCGTCGGGCTAACGAAAGAATCGGCCTTGTTCATCGGCGTTCCATCAACTCTGTTGGCAAAGCCCGAGATCGATGGTTTTGAAACGCCATTATCGAGGCTCATCTCAAACGTCGTCGTGCAATTCATTCTGGCTGCCTGGAAGGTGCCCGGTCGTTGTATCTTTAGAAACAATTTTGGAAAGTTATCGGCTGTCAAACCGAGACAATCTACGTTCCTCCCGTCAGGTTAACGTCCGTCTAGAGCAACGATATATCACAGGAACTCCGCCCGGTATAGATATTATGGTCCAGTATTGCTGACGCTGAGGGATGGCCGACTATTTTCCTAGCGGGCGTTCGCAATTTCTCTGCTTGTCTGCGGTAAGAATGATAGTGAAGCGGGCTTAACGTTATGGAATCGCATCCTAAGCGACTGGTCGGCTTCACGGTGCACCAGCGCGCCATAAATGCATTTACGTTAAGAGCTAATACGGACAACTTTTGTGTTCGTCTACAGAATATCAACTTGAGCTTGAGATCTACGTTCCTCTACCTGTTGAAGCATTATCCATAATATACCGTCTTCTTTCGTATTGTAGTCGTATTAGCGAGCTGGGCCACCCGAGCCGCGAGAAATAATAGAATGGTGCCCCAGCAATCGGCAACTGTCATCATAGATGTTCTGTTCCCGGATGGAAAATTCGAGAGTCTTCGACGAGCGAAGGAGGAACGCGGTTGTGGCAATAAAAACGCGTTTAATTTACACCATCGTTAATTCCCGCCGGTTGTTCTTCCTTCCGTTGTATTACTACAGTATCAAACATCAAAATCGTTAAATTTTTTCAGCAAACATTTTAACATTAAAACTATCGACAATTAAAGTGTACTTGTTTCCAGGGAAAAGATCAAATTGAAAATTGTGTGAAAAAATACCAAATATATAGAAAACATATCTTTATTTATACGTTCTGCTGGAAATCATAGCGGAATTTCGAAGCTTCACCACAGTGAATTTATAAGGTTGCTATGAGTAATCACCAATCGGTCATTTTGACTGATCTGGTAGTTCTAGCGTTAATGCACTAGATTTTAACGCCAGAACTACCAACAATTAAAGTATACTTATTTGCATAGAAAAGATGAAATTGAAAATTGTATGAAAAAGAAGCCATTCGTAGAAAACAAATCTTTATTTATACTTTCTGCTGAAAATTAAAGCAGATTTTCGAAGCTTCACCACAATGAATTTATAAGGTTGCTATAAGTAATCACCAATTGGTCATTTTGACTGATCTGGTAGTTTTAGTGTTAAAAAAATCATTTCCCTTTACAACCGTCTATGAAAAATACGGTATACATCCGAAAGCTGTGATCTTGAAAAATTAACTCGATCCTGAAACCTCCTTCAATATTTAACTCGCGAAACAATTACAACGTCATCTTTTATATACCGAATAACGTATGCAAAAACGCCTTCAGCTTCGCGCGAGATATTTCAGGGCGTCCGGATAAACAGTCACAACGAATTGCACAGCGTGCCGCTTGTCTGAGCGAAACAGTCCTCGTTATCGTTCCGTGTCCGAACGGATAGTGTAAATCGACCTTAATCCGTCCTGACCCCCGTGCACCTCCGCCTCGTGTGACGACCTACCAGACTCACGGTCCGCATTTAGATTTTTACGAGCGATTCCGCTCTGCGGGCCGCGTTTTACGAATTTTCGACGCGAACCCCATTCGATTCAAAAGGTTGACCGCCGCGTCAGTTATTTTCGGCCGGCCGAGAGGTGGTCTGTTGGATAATTGGATCGGCCGTGTTGCGCTGCTGGTGAATGCGAGCGTTTCATTGTTAAAAAAGGGAAACAAAGTTTGATAACGAAGGTTCGTGAAGTATGCGTGTATTGGAGTTACACGCTATAACTACCAAGACCGGTCGAAAGGACCAATTCGTAATTTTTCATGGAAATTTTGTAAATTTATCTTACTTAGATACCTAATCGAGATACCTTGCGATCAAACGTCAGCTTTTGTTCCATTTTTCCATTCTTATTTTTTTTTTAATCGTTAACAACCCTTAAGAAAGGTTATAAAAAGAACGTATCTCATTTATAAGATAAAAAGACGGATTAGTTAACCGTTTCTCAGAAATTGTGATCTACGTTAACCGTGAAAATCTCGTAAAGGATTTTAGATCGTACGGATTTCTACATGTCGGTCATCGATTGTACTATTAATTCCGTATTCGGATAGAATAATCGCGTGACAGGATAGATTCCACAAAACGCCATCATTCACTTGGATCGTTCACTTCAATTCTAAACGCAGTCTAACTCCGTTCCAACGTTAAATTGGAACGCAACAGGGCCTCATAAACCGGGCTATAGTATCGTAGATTACCCGGGGAGTTTAAGTGCGATCGAGCGACCAGTAAAAACTCCGCAGAGTCTCGTAAAGCAAACAGTAAGTCGGTCAACGATTGACACGGTTCGTGTACAACTGTTTTACTGTTGCTTTAAATCCAAAGAATGGTAGGTACTAGTCTGAGGAAGCTCAGTTTGAACAGCTGAAGTTTTCTATAAATGAGTAAAATCGGTATCAAAAGCATTCGAGTAATCGAAAATTGATTTCAACTCCCAATCACCCCTATGGAATGAATTGTATTTTAAATATAAGATACAACCAGTATTTCTGATAAAGTTTAATTTTCGTTTCAACTGTGATTGCGCCATACGAGTCCAAGGATCGTTAAACACAAATTACATCATATAACATTTTTAATATTTTAAGCTTAATACATAGTTAACACTCAGTCAACCGAACGAGGAGATCTATTTTTTCCGCAACAAAGGCGCTGCGATTAATTCTATTTACTGTTGTTATTCAAGTTAGTCTTGAACTAGTGTTGTTCTCATTAAATGCATTTTCAACTCTTCCAAAGTACAATCTTTAATCAATTCAACACCAACTCAAGACCAACTAGTAATACTGTTAGAAATATACATTGTATATTGCTGTGATCGGTTTATGTTTGAATGCGCACGTCTCCCCACCAGGACTCGCAGCGGTGGGATCGCGCCGGATCGTATTCTTTTGTTTTTAATTGTTATATAATTGGCAGGAGTTCTCGACATAGTGTAGTCCACACACGTTATTCTGTATAATAATAACTAATAAATAATATACCCTTTAATCCCTCTCCGTCTTCTTCTCTTTTTGACAAATACAAATAAATAGAATCAATGGCGGTGGTTTGTTAAGGAAAAAATGGGAGATCTCCCCATTCTTTCCTCTGTCATCGATTCTATTTACTTTTGTTATTAGTTAGCGTTGAACTAGTGTTGTTCACATTAAATGCATTTTCAGTTCTTCCAAAGTACAATTTTTAATAAATTCTTAATTCGCGATGGAGAGTGTTCGGTTATGCGTGACACTCTGCGGTTAGCTAAACGTTAATAAGCTTCCGGTTGGTGAAGGGTTAAAATTGATTGTTCGAGGTTTCACTGAAATGAATTCTTTAGAAGACTCATCGTATTTCAGAATTCTGAAAATAAATACTGACTAGATTTATCAAGACGGTACACAGTCACAATTCTTACGCGATTACTTCAATTTTTATCTGCCACAACAGCAACAGGTTAATTTCTTAATTCATTCAACACCGGTTCTCTTAGAAACCAGCTCAGTTTATTCCTTGTTAAAAGAACTTTTTTCTTAAACTAAAACTTCAAACTTCGCCGAGAGAACGAAACGACTTCTAAATAAACTGTATCGATGTCAGCGTGCTTTTGGAGATCTGATTTAAACGGAATTAAACGTTTCGTAGATAAAGCTTCGTAAACAGTTTAGATCTTTTCGAACACAGTGTTCCGTACGGATCAGCAGCGATCTCGGCTCGTCTGTTCCAGACGCGGCGTCGCTTTGCAGCTCGGTAATTAACTTGGGGCTGTGCAAACGAATGGAGGGCTAGGCGGCGCGGCGCAGCAATGGCGGTGGCCGCTTCTGCAAACGCGCGAACGAAGTCGATTGGCCTAATCGTAACTTCAGCGGGACGAACGGGCCCTGCAGGACCAATAATCGTTTCACGGTCACTGTAACCGTGGAAATTGCCTACCGGGTTAACCGTAATTAGGATCGTTCGTTATACGCGGATCAGATGCGAAGCGCAGTCATTAACGGTGCTCGGGTAAGAAAGAACAGAAGATCGTTTTCGATCGATTTCCCCTTTTACAGCCTTAGTGGTTTCTTGGTTTAAGGTATGTAACAGATTAATTTACTTTTTGGTAGCAAATGTGAGAAAAAGGTGGAAAAAATTAACAAATGTCTATTAACCTCGGTCTAAATTCTAAATATCAAATTTCAACGTTTAACAATCTTCGTGGTTTCTTGGTTTCGAAGGCAGCAGATTAATTTACTTTTTGGTTGCGAACATGAGAAAAGGGTGCAAAAATGTACAAATGTGTATTAACCTCGATTCAAGCTGCCTGATTTAAATTCTAAATATCAAATTTCAACGTTTAACAATCTTCGTGGTTTCTTGGTTTCGAAGGCAGCAGATTAATTTACTTTTTGGTTGCGAACATGAGAAAAGGGTGCAAAAATGTACAAATGTGTATTAACCTCGATTCAAGCTGCCTGATTTAAATTTTAAATATCAAATTTCAACGTTTAACAGTCTTCGTGGTTTCTTGGTTTCGAAGGCAGCAGATTAATTTATTTTTTGGTTGCGAACATGAGAAAAGGATGCAAAAATTAACAAATGTGTATTAACCTCGATTTAAGCTACCAGATTTGAATTCTAAACATTAAATTTCAACGTTTAAATTTCAAACCTGAAGTGTCAGGTTTTAAATTACAAATTTTTAACATTCTACTACAAAAATGATACTTCAATTTTCACTTCTAAAATTCTTGTTTTATACTTTTATATCACACTACGACGAAACAAAAGACGTATAATCAACGAACAAAATCAAAACGCAAAACGACACTCCGTTATACAACATTTCAATCTGACGAAGATCAAACGTAAAGAAGATTAACGAAAGAATCTCGCCTAGGCGCCTCTCTTCTGTGCGCACAATACACACCACGTGCAATGTTATTTTCAACCTCTGTACACCACACGCTCGTGCATAAATCCCAGAACACGGCACAGTTTAGTACGTACTAAATATCAGAGCGGGGCACGGAGCAGGCTCGCGAAACGCGGGTATATATCGACGCGGCGGAATAAGAACGACCCATCAACGATAACAAATATTTACGCGAAAAGCGTGACCAAATTTTTATACGACCCCGCCCTGCTCGCGTGCACCAGGTCGCAATTTTCGCACGGCCGGGGAAATGAAACACAGGCATCGGCCGCGCATTAATTACCGCGAATTCGACGGTGGCCCCGCCACGAAGAACGTACATTATGTACCTAATCACGTAGAAATTTATCAGGGACGCAGGAAGGGCGGGAGGGGGTGGGAGCTGGTTGCGCGGCGCGCGGAATTAATTATAACGTGATCCAGAAAAAGCCTGAAAAATCTCCGGCAATTTACAATCCGGAGTCGCTGCGCGGCCGCGATACGCGAGTCCGCGAAATAATTGCTCGCGTAAAAATTTTCCGCTTCTTCCGCGGCACGAGGGAGAAGCGCACTCGCCCCACCATCGCGGACGCGAAAACGTTGGCGAGAGGGGGGGAAAAAAGAAACAGGGAACGAAGACAGAGGAGGAAATGGAGGGGGAGGCGGAAAAGAGAACGGAAGAAAATAGAAAGAGGAAAGGAAGAAAGAAAAACCGGCGGTGGAGGCGAGGCTGGTGTGTAAAAGGAAAAGAAAGGGTTAGAACAAAAGAAGAATCGCCGCGCTCTGACCGCGCTTTTTCCACGGCCGTTATGCAGGGAACACCGCCGTCGCGAATAACGGGAACGTATCTCGAGGTAAGTGGGTCACGATGCAAATAGTCGGGCGCAATTTGTGCAGCGTCGTGGCACACACGTCGTGACGCCGCGCGCCGTGTCGCTTCTCGTTCGTGGTACGCGCGCCGAAAATACGCGCGAATCCGCGACGGAACAATGAACGTTCGTTCGGTCGGTCGCGCGCTCGAACAGAGGCCACGAAATAAAATTTCAATTTTCGCCCACGGTTCTCACCCGCCGCCTCAACAGTTTAACGCAGCGAGGGGGTGGGCGGTCGAGGAGCAAAGGGGCGAGGGGAAGAGGAAGAGACGCGAGAAAGCAAAGTGGTTGGCGAGACGCGGGGATGGCGGAAGAGTACAAAGGTGAATTTTTCGCGGTGCTCGCGAAATGAGAAAAAATTGTTCCCGCAAACGTTTGCCTTATCTGACCTGGTTTCCGAGTTACAGCGGTTTTCGCGTTGTATCAGCTCCGACCCTCTTCGCGGCGAGTGTTGTTTAAAAAATTTCCAAAGCTTGCCCCGCTACTGACAACACCACGGAAAATTATCCGTCGATCGTTAAGAACGGTCAGTGAGATAGAAAGTTTGCGTTTACCGTGATTCGCATGGAATCGAACTCGGATCGTGGATCATTTTTGCACAGAAAAAAATTGACTGATTATGTAGCTAGTAAAATGTGTAGATATCACAGAAAACTTGATATCTACAAAATTCAGCGATAAAATAAACAGATGGAATGAACGATGAACAGAAGAATTGTTCAAGGAACTAAAATTTCATCGTGAAAAATCTGCTATCTCCCTTGGTGACTACGTCAAAGGAAGAAAAACGTCCCTAACTAAAACGAAAAAAGCTAAACACCATCGCCGAAAAACCGCAACAAACTCCGATAACCAATTTCCACCCCATCAGCCTTGACACCGTCAATTTCCAATTACACGCGGAGACATAATTTCCCCTCGACTAACCTTTTCCGCGAGTGAATCGTCGCGTTAAAGGGATGGTGCGCGGAGTTAATCGGCCGAGGCGCGATAAATTCGCGCAACTAGGCCACTCGTCGATTCCTAATCGGCTCGCCTGTGTAATCCGCATTCTTCCCGCGTCGCCGGCCAAATGCAGCCGATTCCCCCTCCTGTTATTGGTCCATCCCCCTTATAACTATGAGAATTTACGCTCGAACAGAGTCACCTGTGCACCCCGTCGAGGAAACTCGCCGCCTCTCCCCCCGCGTACTACGCCATTCCGGACACCTTAGTACCGGTTTGTATTATAGATGTTCGTACGCGTGCTGGAGTCCACCAGCGCCGAAAAGCCATGCCCCCTCCTCCCCCCGCACCAGTCATTTATCTGCTCTGCACAGGGCTCGTGCATAATAGAACAGGGCGAACGGAAGGGGGGACAGAGTGGTCGGAAGAGGCTAAGGGCGAAGTGGAGGCGATAGGGTATGACCATGGTACGGGCACGCGATAGTAATGGCCAAGTTACGCCATTGTGCGAAGTTTGCTTGCACCGGGCGTCCTGCAGCCTCGTTGCACCGCGTGCAAATGCAGGACCATCCCTGTAAGGTGGGTTCTTGGGTGCTGAAGAGGTTGGGGCGTGCGGCCAAGGGCGGAGACGGGAAAGACGAGGTGGTTTTACCGGTTGGGTACAGAAACGTTCACCTCGAAGTATTATTCGACGGGGAAAAAAGAAGCCGCGAAGAAAAAATAATTGTGAATACTCTCGCGTAGCACATATGCGTTCTCTGATAAATATTACGGTTAATTCACGCGAAACTCTTAACTCTTACGGATAGGTATAATTTATCGTAACTCGTGTCTTCCTCCGTGTATTTGGATCGTTGCACGACAACACACAAGGAGATAAAAGAAGGTCCGCCAGAGTTGACGCGCGATCGTATTTCTTTCGTTTGACGGCTGCCAACTAAAGTCGACGAGTGTACCCGAAAAAGGTTAAGGGTAGAAACGAACACGCGCGCAGGGATAGTAGGGACAAGGGAGACAAAGAGAGGCACGGACAGAGCACGGGGGTGTGAGGATCGTCGGTCGAGAGAATGAAAAAGGGGTTATAAAAGGGGGAGGTGGCGGCAGCAGGCCACGCTGCAGAGGGAGAGAGACGGGGATAACATGGCGGGGGTAAAAGCGGGAGGGACAGCGCAGCGCGACCGGAAACGGAAGCTCGTGCAGGCGCCACCGGAAGTGACCTCGTAATTCTCCCTTCCAACCCCTCTTCACCTAGTGTGCACCGGCGTTCCCTCCATCCGCCGGCTTTCTCCGTCCTACCCCTTCGTCCATCCACCCATCAACCCTGAATTATAGGCCGCCTCTAAACCCTTTTGTCTGCGCTTTTCCTGTCGAGAATTCGAGGTCCGTTTCCCTCCCTTGCTCCCTCTCTCCTTCTCCCTCTCCTTCTCTCCCTCTTTAACCCCCTCACACTCTCTCTCTCTCTCTCTCTCTCTCTCTCTCTCTCTCTCTCTCGCCCTGCTCGTGATTTTCGGTTCGCTTTTGTTTTGCTTACTAGCGGAACGCCTGTCTTCCTCCTCGCCCTCCTCGCCCCTTTCCTGCTTTCTCTGTCCCTTTCACGAAGAAAGCGCGGTTTTATTGTTGCGAGAACGGTCCTCGCTCATCCCCCTCGCTTGCCGGGCTTCCAGGGACGATCGAGGTCTCGCTTAAATCGTCGGATCTGTAGCGTGGAAACTGTTGTTGCTTGGCCACGGTTATCGAGCCACGACGAAAAACAGAGTAATAAAAAAAGGAACAACGGATGTCCTACGAATCAATCGACGCCTTTGAGGGTGCTATGGAGTGAAAAAGAGAGGAATGTAACCAGGAGTCAAGAAGTGTTTCTTCTGGCGTTATTTATTATGGTTATTGTTCCCTGCGGGTGGCAAAAACGATGAAAATTTGCGATAAGGGGGCAAAAAAGTGAGAATAATGACCCTTTATGGAAATCTTGATGAAAATACTTGTATGCGAAATATTTCTTTATTCGAGAACGATTTGAAATGTAATTACAATGAAATGGAAATGGTGGAGGATGAAGCAATGTTTTAGAATCCATTGATAAATTTTTAATTTTACGGATTAGTTCAAGTATAAAATTTAGCCTCTTTGACAACCGAGGAATTCGATAACTGTAATTTCAAAGATTTGAAAAACTCAAAAGTTCGTATCCGCTTTCGAAATTTGTTGAAACCTACTATTAATTAAACGAACTGTCAAAGCAAAGTTCGCAAAAATATTCCGTGAAAGAAGACACGCGAACGAACAGCAAATAAAATTGCAATCACCGAGGTTTGAAGTATCGCGATCGTGCTCTAATACGCTGACATATCAATTACCGCGAGCAATAGCGAGCCGGCTTTTAAAGTAGTTCTTTAACGCGAGAATGCAAACGCAACGAAGCTTTTCCGCTACGGCACCGAAAGAGTTTTCCATCGCAAAAGTCGCGTTCAGTTCACGAAACTTAATCCTTTGCGATGAACTTCTTTTTTGCACACAATTGAAAACGCTTTCCCGGGCTCTTCTACCGCGACCCAGATAAAAAAGCTGGCGAACCCGAAGAAAGTGGCTTTAAAGGGAAACGAGAGCGGTAACAAACACAAACAACCATTTTCCACTGCACGTTCATAATTTAATTCATACTCGTGTATCACAGTACTTTGTAGGAATTATAAAAGGTGAAGGAAAAGAAATTTCAAGAAATATTATGTATCTTAGAAACAATGGAATTATATTATTATACTCGATGCGCAAAAGATCTTCCAACTAATTTGAAGGTGCAACTTAAAAGTAATTACAATACAAGAAGTACAGTCAATGTTATACAATCTACATCACTATTAATAATAACAAATAGTTTGATTTAAGAACGAATGCGAATTCTTTCCTTATATTCCGGTTGCTTGTTCCTCGTGCATACCAACAAATAATTGTCCGCTCGGTTTCCAACCAGCGACGCAAACAAGCGCCATTCCAGAGGGAGAACGCGCGACTCCGCTTCGATTTCCTCTGTTCCCGTGTAAATTATTAATTACCCGCGATCGTTCTCGGCCCACTGAGCTTCCCATTGAACGCGCTCAATCGACTCGAAATCCGAGCGAATTCCACGAATTTACAGCGCTCACGGACGATCATCGCCAACGGGAACCACCCCTCCCGGCTGGACGAATCAGTCTACGAAGTAAGACACAGTGCGCGCGAATCGCAGGAATTCGTCGTCGAGGGACAAATCGCGCGAAGAAAAGCCAAAGGGAAGATCGAGGCTGAACGAAGAAAGGGAAAAAGCGCAAACGAGGCAAGGCGGGGGACGATGAGATAGAGAGAGGGTGGACGAAGATGCAGAAGAAGCAGCGCGGCGGTGGAAAAAGAAACGAGAATTAATTTCCGTTAATTGCTCCGAACTGAAGTTTGCTGAAAGCGTTTTATCGAATTGAAAGCCTTTCAACTTCGCTCTTTCCGAAGCTTAGCGGGGGATGAAACGCCGAACAGAGAAGAACGACCGTCTCTATACGGGTGCACACGCGCGCATTCCCGGGGCGTCTATGTGCGCGGAAAACGTAAGAGGGAAAGAGGAGAAGAGGGGCGGAGGGTTAGGAGAGGAGGGACAAGAGAGTGAGAGCTAAACGCCGGCAATTCGGAGCACTCTGTTCCCTGATTGCATTTAATTACACGTGCCCAGCCCCACGGTCCGCTGCAATTGCTACATTGTACGCCGCGCCGGGACAGCTAAGCTTCCTACAGGCACCACTCGTCGTCCACCAGGCCCCCGATAGATAGCTGCTGGACGCACGAGCCGTCGACTGTAAGTGCGGCGAACTTCGGCACTGGCCATCGTCCGACATTCCGGAACCGCCGACCGGAAACGTATCTCCCTATTTCGCGCTCGAGTATGCCGCTCCTAGTGTCCCTTGGACTGGCTCCTTAACACGAGCGCTAGCGGCGAAGTGGAAGCAGCGGTACAGTTGACGAATAGATCGATGGGGTGGGAGGTTTTGAAAATTTCAAGAGATGGGGAACCGTGGAGCAAGCTGTTTTCCGTGCGGTTTGTGGCTGTTACGAAAGAAAAAAAGTAGTGATTGTTATAGGGGTATTAATATAGGGAAAGGGGGTAGACAAGGAGTAAGCATAAGTAGGTAGGGAGAGTGAGCGGGGTAGCGTGGTGAATGATGTGAATGGGATAAGTTTAAGTTACATTTAAGAGAAAGATGTGTAAAAAAAAAAACGGAAGCTTTGTATTCCTATGTGGAAAACAAATAAAGAAATGCAATACGAAAGAAAGAGAGTGGTGAAGGAAAAGGAATGAGAAAGACGGTGTTCCGTCCAGGACCTGCTAGTGGACTCGTCAGTGTGGCTTACCTAGCAGGCTCTTACTTTAGACACAAGGATAGGAAGGGACAGGTCGGTACTTGTATATATAGAAATTTTGACGGACTCGAGCATTTGCGAGAAAGGTAGTCGGTAGAGGTGAGGTCCTAGCGATGAGGGCTGGAAGGTCGCCACATGTAGTTTTATTCTTTTTGGGAACCGGAGGAACAGAGAGTAAGAGTGATCAGGCTGAATATTATTACGGAGGCATTTTTTGGTTGGGAGATAGACAGCGGTAGATTAAACCCTTTTTGTGATTGGATTTTAATAATAGTTTGTTAGACTGATTGGATAATCAACAGTTCCCCCTTCGATTCAGCTTAGTCACTTATACAGACACGTATAATGCGAGGATACTTAGAATCATAGAAAATTCGACGCTACGTGATGCGATTACTACTCGTTCTTAATAACCAAGCTTCCTGCGAACCAAGTAACAAAGTTAATCCTTACCACCCGTTCAACTCGAACGCGCCAAAGATCAATCCAATAACTCTCCATTTTCCGCAGAACGAACCATACTTCTTCAACAGTTCTAAAAGGTGCAACCATGCTCGGACTATTTATAGCGCGCGTAACTACCGAGTTAATCCCGAAACTACCGTATTATGCTCCAGTTCATGCTTTCGAACGAACATCCCAGCAATCTAAGAGCCTAATCCTTGCATTCATGCGAACGAGCGAGGAGAAAGTTCGAAGTTCCGCTATTAACTTCGATGATTTCAGCGATTCGCGCGTGAGTCGCCGTCGCGGCAGCGAAAACGAAAAAGGGAAGCGCCTCGTCGGTCGACGAAGACGGCAGGGGGGGGGGGACGAGGAGGAATCGCAGGTGAATACGAGGAAACTTCCGGCAGATATACGAGACGCAAACTTTTCGAGGTTCCGACGAACCGTCGGTATAACAAT
Source organism: Tetrapedia diversipes (assembly GCA_033822845.1). Taxonomy (NCBI): domain Eukaryota; kingdom Metazoa; phylum Arthropoda; class Insecta; order Hymenoptera; family Apidae; genus Tetrapedia; species Tetrapedia diversipes. Next base: position 219,908 of record JAOPTO010001697.1, read on the forward strand.
TGGAACATATTCTATGGCAATCTAATTAAGCTCCTGGCGAAGTTTCTCCCGGGTCTTAATGCGCTGACGTTCAGGAAGTAAACGAGTCCCGAGTATTCAGCCCGCCGGTGTATTAATGTTATCGAGAGCACGGTAATTTCACTGAAATTGCGGCTATTTTTGGCGCCGTGTAAGCCCCTTATGAGAACAAGCCCCGATACGCCTCTCGTCGTTAATTATTGCAGAACTTGAGATACGAGCTGGATGGAACGACGAGCACGTACTTTAAAAGTAGCTTTTAATTTGCGATTACAAAAATGTCCTAGGAAAATTGCATCTTATGCCTATCTGAACCTACCAGTATATAATATTTCAATCTTTAATAATTCCTCAATAATACTTTCGCGCAAGAGACAAACAAAGAATTAAATTTCATCTAAGCATCTAACTTACGATTATGTGACTTTCATAATTATCGGTTTGCTTCAAGCTTTTTATTTAAATGTAATAGATTAAAAAATTTCACTATAAGCATAGAGAACAAAGTTTACAATCTTCGAATCGATTTGAAACAACCAAGATCCTTCGATTTTTGAACATAAAAATATTTCACTTTAAATACGTCCAAGAATTCGTACTCCAAACACTTTTCTTCGCACAAAAAAATTTCTTTCAACACCCACTCATTTCTTTTTCACAATGCACGCGATCCAGTTTCGAGTTACCGACTTCATTCCATCGAAAAAAAAGAAAGTACCTAACGTCGAATATCAAAATCACCGAGGCCAATTCGACAACGGTGATCACGAGCGAAACGTTTCAGAGTTCGATCGATTCCCGACCGCTGTGCAGGAACAGTCCGATAACGAGTAAGAGAAAAAATAGCGATACGCGCTTCTGGCAGCCGTTGATCTCGTTCAATTACGCGAATCGATCGGCTCGCGTACACGTACAACCAGCATGGCCGATGGCCGAGCTCCCTTGAGGTGCTCTCAAGGGCCGATAGATAAACGAGTAATGGCGCCGGCCAATGTGAATGCATGAAACTCGTTTACAGAATGTTCTACATCCGGGTATCCTTATCCGGTGCCGCATAACCACCCATCTTCCAGCGTCCCTTCTGGCGTTGTGCAACCACTCGCGCGATAGCGATGGAATGAAGCCTCGCATGGAGAATGGGAATTAATTCGATGGTTGTTTGAACGGAAACCGAATAATTATTGGGAGAAAATATGAGGGATTGCTCATCTCTTCTTGCACAAAACAATTTTTGTTTGCCACGGTTATTGAGATCTAGAGCAGGACTTCATGTACATAGATCCAGATCTAAATATTGATTAATCCATCCAATCAATCGTATACTCTAAATATTTTCAAAAGCCAATCGCTAAAAATTATTGACTAATTACTTATTGATGATTATTAATTAAAGATTATTGGTTAATGCTGTACCTTTTTCTACAATATGTTTAGGTATACGACCCTCAAATATTATATTAAATTTATTATGTACAATTTGCCTGTTATTTTTTGTTTATGTGAACATTGTATATAACAGAACTTCGGTCTGTTTAAAAATAAATAAATAAGTAATAGTAATGGGGAACTGATTGTAAATATGCACCGATTACTCTGTTTACTTTGAGCGGATTCGGTCTTTTAGGTGAGATTGCAATATTTCTGTTATGATGGAGCCGTACCTGTATTGGATAACTGATTTTCTTGATCTCTATTACATGTTGTAGTTATTTGGGTGGCTACTTTCTTCAGATGTATCACACCGTTCTCGCTTCATAATCTTTTTTCTCGAGCCAAAAAATTTCACTTCCGAATATTCAATGAAATGCACTCGGTGTTATCAATATTTGTATAACAGAGCAAAAATTAAACATTGAAAAGCAAGTTGCGGATTAACCATCGTTTGAATTTCCATAGCGACCTTCAAATGTAAAGAAGAAAAAAAAATGGCGAGGGCGTTGTATTTCGATTCTGGTTCAATGTCTACGACAATCTTCGAGGAATGATTCACGGAAAGGATTCCGGATGCATATATCTATTTAAAATATTTAGAGTGATATATTTAGAAAGTCGTCGGTCGTAACGTTGAAGGATCGTTTGCAAGTTGTAGGAAGATCAAAGCGCGTGTAATTTTAAACTCTGCGCAAAATTTGTGTACCTGTTTATTCTAATTTGCGCGTAGAAATAGCGGTGAATGAATTTATATATGTTAACAGCGACACTCGATAGCAGTTTATTTGCACGGATGATTCAAACCTGTGTGCACAGGAGGAAGTTTTCGTCGGGCGACTGAAATATTTCTGTGTTATTTGCGCTCGTGTTCGAAAAGCTTGTCGGACGTCTGTTTTAAAGGTCGCTTTTACTTAAAACAAGGGAAAACAAACTTTGTACATTTCCTTGTTTCTATTTTTAACACAATGACTGCGATCTCACGGAACGGACTTGTTAACTTGTTCAAGGATCACATTTTTAACACTAGATTTACGGACATTTCTTTTGCATCTGTTTCTAACATACTTATCCTACGGAATAGGTAAACATCATACAGAATTAAAAACTCTAGAGCTGAGAGGGAAATAGATTAGGGTATATTAGTATCAGTCCATCAATAAAAGTTAATACAAATTATTAGGAATAATAGTAATTGTTTTTGCAAATTTTACTCATGAAACCCGTCAAATTGACCGGTCTCGTAAACTTAGTGTTAAAGAGAGGAACAAGCGGGTCACAACTGTTATCTTTCAGTAACTGTTCCGTAATTTTCCTTTATAAAGCACGTGTAACACGTTTAAAAATTATTAGACGTATTGATATATCTGTCTGTAGAATATCAAGAGATTAAGTAATACAGAATAAAGAAACTAAAATACTAAATACGCGTATAAACTACATAAAATCTAGAAAATGCTCAGTGTCGTTGTAGGATTTTTCAGAAACAAAATCCGACCACTGACAACTGACTTGACCCAATCGAAATTCGTTTAACAGGGACACCAGAAGGAGCCAGGACGACGAGTAACGATTTTATTCAAACGTATTAAGTTAATTAGCTCGCTTTGTTTCGACGCCATTTATGAGTTCGACCTCCCTTTGAAAAATCTCCAAGCGGAAACCTGTAATTTTGTTCGCAGAATAACACAATTACGTGCATCTTTTATGGGACATGAAAAACAAAACAAAAAAAAAAGAGGAAAAAAACGAAAGGAAAGAGAAAAAAGCGGGAGCACGGTCAACTTGAAAGTAATGAAAATACAGGAAATTATAACTCAAATAGAACTAGGTCACACGAAATACGCGGCTGTATGCTTTTACCGTTTATAGCCGCTGATGCGAGTCGAGAGCATGAAATTAAACGAATTAAAATATGTAATACGAAAAAGAGACCTGGTGCACGTAGTTTTACGTATCTACGTGCACATGTATGTATCCGCGCATCGTTCAATATTTTCTTCCTTTTTTTCTTTTTCAATAAAATTCGTACATCGTCGAGTTTCCCACGTCACGATCTTCAAGCTTCGCCGTTTTAAACTCGCTCGAAACGATCCACTTTGCGCGAGCATGGAAAATATGTATTACGCTCGGTAATCTCGAATTACCACCTTCGTTTCACGGAAACGAACATCGCCCTCCTCTTTGTTATAAATGATGCAGAGCTCACGCGTCAAGCGAACCGATTTTTAAGCAGGATGATAATAGCTATTTATTGATTTGCATAAAGAACACAATTTTATCACGCTAATAGAAAGACTTAAAGTAACCTTTCAATCTTTGGTAACGCGACAAACTGCTTCACTTTACATCCGGTAAGCTGTCAAGAACAATTTAGCGTTGAAGATTTCCAAAGCAAAATTGTATACGTTGAACGATTCCTATAAACGCAAAAAAATAACGTACAAAGAAAGTTACATGAATACAAAGAAAAAATACTGCGAATCATTTTCCGCAATTTTTCAAATCAATGTCGAATATTAATTTCACAAGCATGATAAATTTAAAAAAAAAAGGAAACCTTTCCATAAACATGGATGCACCACCTACAATTTTTTAACCTAAAAGATTAATACCACGATTAAAATATCGCTTGCACCAATTCAATTCAGAACTTGTAAATTTAATATCATCCCTCTCGTTAAATTTAAATAGAAATTGCGGATATGCAATAATGTCCTCGCGAGTGTTAAAGATGGACAGGAAAAAAAGGCACAAGGGAGAAATAAACAAATACGACCCGCTCTGTACGAATCCCACCGAGTGACTAGACTTTATTACAGCTTTGCCGTCCACGCGTTCGCTATTGGTCGTACACTATTGGGTGTCAATCCGAAATTTGTCTGCCCCGACCATCATACCGTAAACGAGGAGGCTCAAATCATGTTTAAATTCCTACTTCGAATCCAACACCTCTCGTCAACTGGTACACACGTTCACTCGGAAAACCTTTGGAATCGATCGAGAAATCGCTCGAGGAAGCTCGCTGGAGACGTACTAAGGACCAGGTCGCGGGTATCGCGCGGGTTCCGAACAGTTCCTAATTAATTCCCGCGGCTAATTGGGCGGAAATGAAGATTAAAAAGTTCGCCGGTTCGCTAACAAGAGACAAAGCGGAAAAGAAACAGCCAGGGACAGGGAATCGGGCAGAATGGCGGTAAGGAGGAGAGGGAGAGGGGGGGTTGGAACGCCGGAATGGAGGCGACGAGGCTGAAGGGTGGCCGCTAGTTTCGAAGGTAAATTGGCAATTTAACAAATTTGCAGAGTTCCCGCGTAGAACTTCACCGTACCTGGGGTCGTTCGAAGAGCGCGGAAGCGTTCCCCGGAACATAAATACGTATAGACGTATTTATACTCGCGGCTCGCCTTGAAAACGAGCCCTTCGACTTTCTATCTGACCGACTAACGCGTTCGTTTATAGCAATTTCACATGTTCGAAGACGCTGCTGCCTTGGAAATGGACAGAAATTTGAACTGATCTAGTACACGTTGCGTTTTCATCGCCCCGTGCATGCTTCGTTCGATGTCTTAACTCGATAGGCACTGAGATTAATCGAACGGTTAACCCTTTCGCTCCAAGCACCGCGTATATTCGGCATCCACTCGACGATCTGTAGGTACGAGTGCAGCATAAATGCGGCATCAAAATGTATATTGTATTTGAAGTCTTTTCATATGAAAAATGTAAAAATACTTCTTAGTTTAGAGCAATGATTGCTTTATTAAGCACAAATGTTATTTATACCTTAGAAAAACGTATACACAGAAACCACGAGCATTGTGCATTATTCTGGCACGAGTTTTCGTTCTAAACGAAACGAAAGGGTTAATGTTACCGTAAGAAAATAAAGTATCTGTAAGAATTATTGCTTCCATTGTTACAGTTCTTTTTTAGAGTTCAACAATATTAATTGTTGTAATGGCTATCGCTATTTGAAAATCTAATAAATTCGTGTGTCCGTGTATTCGTGTATCGTCGATTGAATTTAAAAGAAAACTTCAACTATTAAACAGAAGTTTCAGCAACATTTGAAACAGGAAAGAAGGTGAAGTTTCAATGTTCAACAAACACCTGGTTATCGAGCTATCTCCTGTTAAAGCACGAAATCATCGCGCGAGCGGGCATAAAATTTCACAGCCAAAGACGGAGCGGCGCGATTTGTCGCGGAATTATGCAAACTCCGGAACACGAGGTGGTTGGATTTCGGTAAGACGTGTCTGCTCGGCGGAGAAGCGCGAGATTAACGCGAGCTTGGATATCCGGTTGCACAAAGAGAATGCGGCCACCGTCGAAATTCACCGCTGGCCTGCCCGTGTTTGCGAGTAATCGTGTTGACGTTTAATTTGCTGCCTTCCAGGCTAATTCGTCGTCCTGTCCTCAACGCTTTGTCACTTGACCGTTCCTCCTTCGACTCAACGGCCCGCTGTTGCGAGCAACGAACAATACCTTCGCGCGGAAGAAGATAACATAATCTTAGTTTCAGCCTGAGATCAAGGAACACCTACTTCGTGCACGTATCCGTGTACAGTAGCGAACAAAAGTTTACAATTAGAGGACAGTATGGAACATAGCTTTATGGTATCTAAATATTGACTGTAGATTCGTTTTTATTGTTATTACGGTAGAACGTTATTTATCGATTAGCACAGAATACAAATTTTGTTCATCATACTATTGTAGGATATGAGGATGAAGGGGAAAAACACACGAGTCGTAAACAAATAGAAACAACAGTTTATTAAAAGAAAAACACACAAGAAAGGTTAATTTATTTGAACACGCAAGAGAAAGAATAAGACTCTGAGCGGCACTGCTTTCCGCGACTCTTCTTCTTATACACGCAAGAAAACGACTGCCGCTAAATTTGTAGGTCGCAACAAGTTTACCAAAACAATTGACTATCGACACGTAATTATTATTGTAAATATACTGTAAATGTACCGACACGTGTCACCTTCGTAACGGCTATTTTACGGACAAATACAATGTATCTCCAACGGTTATTCCGTGGAAGAATCCTACACTATTCATTTTTATTGTTATTATGGTAAAATAGTATTTATCGATTAGCACAGAATGCAAATTTTGTTTATCACGTTATTCCTTATAAATTAGTCAGTTTAATTTTCTTGACTGTTTGGCCTTATACTTTTGTCCGCTACTGTATGCACGTTTTCTGTGTTTTCTTTCTCCTTTGCTAACAAGAGGGATCATATCTTCCACTTGAGCAAAAGATAACACAAACTAATTTGGGTTACAGATCCAGAGAGATCTATTTCGTGTATGTTCTCCTTCTGTATTCCTCTTTCTTTGCCAACAACAGACAATACCATCTCTGAAGTGAACATAACGCAAGATAGTTTTGGTCCACGATCAAGAGACATCTTTGATGTCCCTGACGTCTCGAAAGATAACGAAACCCAATTGTGATCTAGGATCAAAGAAAATCTAATTTGTACATGTATGTATTCTGTTTTTCTCTGTTCTTTAGATCGAACATAAGTAATACCGTTTCCATTTACATCGGTAAAGGAATATCGGAATACCTTGAAACATTGTCACTTGATCTATCCTGTTTCAATGGAACAACCAAGAGTTCTGTTAGCAGAAAATAGAATCTAGTTTCTGAATGCACAGCAGAGGACATACGTTTAAGACAAGAAGATAATATAAAGTATAGTACCACGGTTTATAAATATTGTCTGTACATTCATTTTTATTGTTAACAAAGGTGATATAGTACTTATTGATTAATGCAGAACACGAGATTTGTTTACCGTACTACTTCTCATATCGTCGTTGTCAAACCAATATCTGCTGCTATGTGTACTTTTTGGAGATTTCGATATTTTGACTATCGTGACTAGTTTGCTAACCAAATTTTCGTATAAAAAGACCGCTATGTGACTCTAAGCATTATACAGTGAATTCTGGTCGCTAAAATAAATAATATGCTACGTGCATCAGCCAGAATATTGTCAAATAGAATAAAACTTTAATTTAAATTAATTTTCAAAAATCTGCTTTATATAAAATTTTACAAGAAAAACGTTTTTATTCAATATCTCAAAGTTACAATTTTTGCAGATATTGGTTTGTCAACGACAATATATTAATTACTTCCGTTGACTCTCTGGTCGCAAACTTTTGTCCGCTACGGTACATCTTGAACTACATCCTACAAGTTCATTGTCTATTTTCTATCTTCTTCGTCGAACAGAAGAAGTCGCAACACGGTCTACGTTTGGTCCACGATAAAGATATTATCGTATTCGCAGGTTTGCGTGTCTTTATTTGTTGTTCCTTGGAGCAAAGCGGCACGAGGAATCGGTAGGATTCGCAGGCAAAGCACGGAAGTTGAAGGTCGTGCTACTTTAACCATCGAGGGCTCTTATCTTTGCTCTTGAGCGCAACGAAACAAAGCTCTGCCATTTTTCCTTGCTCCCTTTGTACGTGCCACTATGCAAACGTCAATCGTTCGGGGCTCTTATCGATCTAACATTGAAGGCCCTCGCTTTGTTTCTTCGAGCTGAATGGTTTACCTGTTGCTTCCTTACGAAATTAGACAAACATTTTAAGACCGCCAACCCGAACTCATTGTAAAACTCGTGTACCGTTATCATAATTAAAAAATCTATACAACAGTAACATTCTATCATTTTCGTCCTGCTTCCGATGAAATTGTGTTTCCTTAACCCTTTCGCGGCGGAACGCTTAGAAATGAATTGCGCTCTAAGCAACCGGCGAAGATCGCCCAACTCAAGCACTCTTCAAACTTTCCCAAACTTGCATCCACTCGATCGCATTCCCATAATTACAGTTGATTATGTAAAGAAATCTCTGCACAAGAAGCGTGTGCTGCTAGCGCATCGAACACAAACGACTTAATGGACATTATTGGGCAGTTACTGATAACAAGTGAAAGGGGCGCCAAAAGGCGCTATTTGCTCGGAGCGAACGTCTATAGCTGAGCGCCAAAAGGCGCTGTTCGCCGCGAAAGGGTTAATCAAATATTTCACATCAGTTTTATTATTTTCCGTTATGCCTAATGCCAAATATGCTACAACGAATATTTCTATTTCAAGAAATGTTGTACCTCTTTCTCAGAATTTCATTTCATTGAAACACAATAAACGCAATCAATTAACATTTTCGGAATAAAGTTTTCATTTCAAATGTTGAGGTAGAACAATATTTATTTATCTCTCGTGAAGAACTCTACGTACTAGGGGCATTGAGAAATAATGGATTCTCTTTCCCCGACTGTTTTATGGTGCGTCGTTTTCTTAGGGTTTCGGGGACACGGTTAATACTCGCAGATATGAATGTTCTGTCGCCGTATTTACAGTTTTGTCAATTTCTATTGTGCACCCGTCTTCTAGACATCACCGAGACTATCATTTTCAACGAAATATACATAATTATTCACACGAGTTCCTTTTCATTTCAAATAATACCCCCGTCCCCTCAACACAAAAGAATCACAGTCTTTCAATTGATGGATCATGAAACTTCCAACCTTCGAACCACATCGATCATTCATCGCTCATCGTTTCTCGAGATCTCGCAACAAAATCCAGAAGCAGATACAGTGACGCTCCTCTACAGCCGGAGGAATCTTGAATACGTTCACGAGGCCGCTTAAAGAGTACGGCCCAATTCTGCTGGACCCTTTTAAAGGTTTCTTTGTTCGTGGCCGGTGATTTATCCTGCGTGTCGTTAGCCAGCCGCGATAAACCACGTTAACGATCAAATAATTGTTATATATAGTTATAGATGAAACTGGCCGCTGTTTCATCGGCAGTGAACCGAGATCAGCCGAACGTAATTGTGCTTCCTTTCGCTAGACAGAGATAAAAACGGAGAGGGAGAGAGAGGGCTGGCGCAGCTGTTTCGCATAAGTCTTTCGAGAAGAATAACATCTTGGCTCGCGCAAGCATTCGGTCGCTGCCTCCGCGGAAAGATGCGCGCGAGAGCTACCTTAATAGTTCATGCATCAGCGTGAACGCGAGCTGAATTTTCGCCCGACAATGAACGCGTTATTCCGCGTGAGTCCGCTCGAAAAACGACGCGCTATTTCGTCATAGCACGCATCGTCGAGTTCGTGAAAACTTATTACTCTTAGGGGGGGCTAAATGAAATATCCAGGGCGTTAGATTCGATTGGGTATCGGGCGATAACAGTTTCGCGTGAACGGGGTTAATTGAGGCGTTAGCCGCAAGAAGGACGCA
>JAOPTO010001697.1:233104-350130 GCA_033822845.1 Tetrapedia diversipes
CTCACCCCCCCCCCACCCGCAGATTACCGACTGTTCGAGTGCAAGGGGAACTTTCTGAATGGTCGAAGTTCCGCGAGTGCAACGAGATCGCCGACCAGAGACATCCATCTCCCTTGACAATCTCTTTTTGCGTCCACCATCCCCCGTCCCGGTGCTGGGTTGCTCGATTCGTCGCGTTTCGCATTTATCATCGGTCGATTAATTTATGCCAAGATTCCCGGGCTAGGTCTGGGACGACAGTCAACTTCAGGCTGGCTGGCTGTCTGTTCCAGCGGGATATTCTGGCGGCGGCGGCAGCCATTCTACTGTGCAAACCTGGAAAGATGACCAGCGCGGTGACACAGGAGCTAGGGGGGGGGGGGAGCACTCTGTACTCGTTCCACGTATAGATAGAGCGAGCAGAGAGAAGTTTCTGAGAGAAGTTAAGGTTCAGCATTGCTGGAAGATGGAAGGTTCGGTGAAACGTCTTTAACCCTCTGACTCCTAAATACTTCTGGTCGAAGTACTCCGCGTGGACGGCGCTCTATTAGTAATTGTGTTGCTCTAAATGGGAGATCGAAAAAGATTCATTCGTTCATAATCCACACGAGTAGATTTCGCTAGACTCGCATATACGCGCTCATAGCAGTCAAAGGGTTAGCCTTGAACTAGTGTTGTTCACAGTTCATCAAATGCATTTCTTGTTCTTCCAAAGTATAATTTTTAATAAATTCAACCCCAGTTCAAGACTAACTAATAACAAAAGTAAACAGAATCAATAGCAGAGGAAAGAATGGGAGATCTCCGCATTCGATCGGTTAAGTGTTAATATACCTTCGTGTAACCAATTTTTCACTTTTCTACAGAGTATCTAATTACCCGATATGATCCAATTTACGAATATCACCGTTTCTATCAATGATGTAAATACTGATAAACAAAGCGTCGAGGTAGCATAAAACAATGCATCCTACTATCATTTTGCGTTTACAGCGAGACAAAGTGAGTCTACAAGAAAGAGATTATATCGCATAACCAATGAGACCCGCCTTCCTTCCGCCATCCAACTCTCTCCAGTTCTGCACAGTGTGCCTGGCTGAGCGGTGGCTAATGGCAGGAAGAAGATCCAAGGAGGTATGGGGGAGAACGGTTGGTGATATCTGGCAAAAGTGACGTGCATTTGCGGTATCGAGACGCGAGTTCTGCGACCGGCACGCTAATGCTCGCTGCTGTAGGCGCGGTTACCGCTTAGCGGCTTTGTCACCATTGTGCCGATAGTAAGTAGTTTCGGATGCATTGTGCGACAATAGCGCGCGAATGGTCCCGACGTTCGCGGGGAATAGACTTTGGGACCATTTGGGAACTGACAACTTCGTGGCGGTGGTAAGTGGGGGATGAAAGGGGTGTTTAAGTATTTCTGCTGATACTGGAGATGTGCCCGTGCCTGGAAGTGCAATGACGTGATTAAATATCTTGAGCGTGTAGCACGGTTTCTTGGTGATTGAAGTTTTGAACGAAGATGAAAGATATTTAACGACGTGCAATTTTGACGAGAAAACACTGCTTTATTCTTTTTAGTAATATCGATACTTGTTATTCCAAGAGACGACAGGTGTAGGATTCGTTGTTTAGGGAGTTATGGAAAGTATAATACCCATTTGGGTATTTTCTTAAACTTAAGATAGTGAAATATTGTAAAGCACTTTAAGAGTGCCATTAATTTTTTTTCTCTGCTAACGAATATTCTCGACGCGAAGAAGCGGAAACAAGAATCGATGTTGCTGCGACGAAACGAACGTAACTAAGAAAGGCATAGGAAGAAATGGAAGGAAATATAAAGTTCTACGATCGCTGAAACTAACTGCGTCCGCGTCTAATTCGTTTCGTCAAAGTTCTTTAATAAGTTGGACAAACCTAAGACGGAGGGGTGAGATAAAGTTTCCACCGAACCAGAAGTATTTCATCGGGAATTTAAAGTGGGTCTCCTTTTTCTCATGCAAATTGAACATCATCCACTTAATCTAACTGGAAAGTTCTTTTTTTTTCCCCTCTCGTGAAATTGCGTAGAACGAGTATAACTGCGTTTCACGTTCATCTAAACAGAACGCAAACGAACAGAGAAAACTTAACGAAGTATCAATACGTACGAACGCGTCACAAAATTCTTCTGAATCCTTTAGAAAGCTCTGAACCAATAATAGGAAGCAACAGGAATTAGTTGCGGAAGAGAAGGAAAGGAAAGGAATGGGAAGCGATGTTGCGTCCGGGGCCTGCTAGTGGACTCGTCAGTAAGGCTTAGCTAGCAGGCCCTTGCCTTAGACACAGGGATAGGAAGGGATAGGTTAGAACTCGTATATATAGGAACCGAGGTGGACTCGAGTACTTGCGAGAAAAGTCGTCGGTTAATCCATCTTAGTGGCGAGGACAGGACCGCTTGCTAGTCTCGTGACACAGCTGGTGAACTTGCACCTTCCTCGTATCATATAATAAAGACTTAAAGTATTGTAGGAATGTGAATCGAGCGGATGCGAGGTTGGAAAAGTCTGAAGAGTACTTGAGTTGGGCGATTGTCGTGCGAACGCAGAATGTTTGGACTCGAATGTTTCTAAGGCGTGAAAGATGAGAACTTGAGAAAACAGGGCGACTGAGAAATTCTGGATAGTCGTGACCGAATGCGTAGAGTGAGAAAAGTTGACAATTAGAATGAAAGGAAACGAGAGTGTTTGGATGAATATATGACGGGGAAAATGCGAGCGCGGGGCAGAAAGTATTGGACGGTGAAGTGAGAAGCTAAGTAGTCAGCGTAGAGCAAAGAACTGTGTAGTTTACGAAGCATAGGCGTAGTTTGCGAAGCATAGGCGTAGTTTGCGAAGCATAAGCGTAGTTTGTTATTTTGTGTTCGTTTGTGTCGTTTTAGTTTTATTAAATACACGTATATTTATCATTTTATTCACTTTTCTTTCTTTTCCTTTTTTCATTTATAACCTTTCCTATAATATTTTAAATAAGAGCGTATTTTATTTAGTAATATAAAACCTCATTTCCAATAAAACGAACGCAAGAGTGGAGCAAGAAAGAAAGGATGTTACCTTTTCAAAGTATTTTCTATCCGCGACAATATTTCTCTTTGAACGTACACACTGGTATCCGAGAATATATTGACAGAAAGTGGAATCGATTTTGAAGAAAATGTTTTAGCGAAAGGTGTTAACTAAAAAAATCAGATTTACATTATATCTTTAAGTTAATACACCTGTGCGGACGATTAAAACAATTATTAATAATGAACGAACGGTGATCATAATTCCTTAAAACTTTTGCTCATTATTTACTAGCCAGGCCAATAACTCGTACACCTCTTGCTCCACCCTCTCGCATTTAATTTCTGAACGAATCGTCAGAACACAAAAGTGATCGTGCACCACCCACGGGGATTACCATGATAAATTAGAATATAATTGTGTATTAATCCACGCAATTATAATCGCTCGTGCGACATTATCCCCGTAGCGTTAATTAACGTTTTCGCGTTACTCAATGGTCGTACTTGTGTGCGCGCATCTCAATCCCCACCCTCGGTCGATTGTCCAAAAGAAACAAACGAAAACGAAAGAAAATTGACGGATAAAATGTAGAAACGAAGGAGAGAAACGAGCTCGACGAAGTTTACCGGTAGAAAAACTCGTTGACCGTGTAAAGTTTCACAAAGGACAGGAAAGGGTGCGGTTCTGGTGGTGGTTCTTTGAAATTTATTCGCAAAATTAATACGCTGACGCGCATCAAATTGATACATTGTAATTTCGCAGCTTTTCAAGCAACAAGTCGTGGAACGGTGATTGACAAAAGCTTCGTCGCGTGCACGCGAACCGATACAATTGCTTTTGAAGTATAATCAAAGCGGCGAAATTGCGCCCCTCCCTGATAAAATTCGCATGACGAGGCACAAGCGGGAGAGGAGTATCAGGAGGGAGAGAGGAGGGGGCTAGCCCGAATTTTCGAACCACTTCAATCCCGTTAGGCTGCAAACACACTGTAAAAGGATAATGGCGAGTGTAGCGACGCGCGAGGGCAAACAAATGGCTGCGCCCCCGTGTCGGTGTTCGAAATACGTGTGATTATCAGCGGTGAACAGTAGAGAACGGGTTAAATGACGGTCGACAGAAATATTCCCGAATTTTGGTCGCCGTTTCTCGTCTTACTTCTTTGTACAGTCAAATTCAGTTCTGAGCGATTGAATTAAATGATTGGTGTCTACGTTAAACCACTTTCATGGGATATTCTGTATTTCTATAATTCTGGATTTCATGTAGCAATAAGTTATACAGAATGTTAGAATTGCCATAACGATTAATAAAAGTGACAGTAAATTCTGAGATTCGCAATTCTGTATTATCAAAGTGTTAACTGATAAATATAAAGTGTTATAGAATGTTTGAAATTCGTTAAACGGTATGAAATTATACGGTGATATCTAACAATGTCTAATCCATCTTCAATCTACCTTCAATCAATCGTTTCGCAGTTTGACAACTTTTACCATAGCGAAGTTGAAATAGAAAAATACGATACATTGTACGATTCAATACAAAATGAAGCATTCCACCGGTTATTATTGAAAATTCACACGAATGAAGAGAATGCAAGCAACCAAGCAGCTTCTCTAGAAACGAAGTTAGCTCCAATGCCTTCCGCTAATAAAGTTTTACCAGGAACAATACAGGAATACGTTAATACGAACCTCTAACTGTGTTCCAGTGGTAAATTAGACACTTGGCTAGGGGGAACAATGGCCACGATTTTATCAGCCTAACGTCGCGTCGCGTCGCGTCGTCTCTTGCAACATCCAGCAGACATCGTGTCTATGTTAGGCATGTACACCACCAAATATTTCCGCGGTGAATCAAGTTTCTGGCAGCGGCCACGAAACACGCACTCGAAATACATCGGATCCCGTTGATTTATGCCGAAACTAATCGTGTTACATAAAATTACAGCGAAACCACTAGGAATTTACCCGGGGCAAGATAAATGATGCGAGACCGAGAGTGGGTTGCTTAAATAATCCTCTTAATTAATTCAAGGCACATTCCGCGTCTCTGTTTTTCTGTTAAATTTAACTGTCTTAATGGTGAATAATGGCCCCGCGTTTCTGATAACGAGGATCCGTTACCTTCGCGTTCGCAACACTTTCTTGTTTACCAAACATTGTGCCATAAATAATATATTTAAGAATGCTGCTTATTATTTTCTTGATGTCGGATGGACACGAAGTAGACCAAGGAAACATGATTTATGCCATTCTCGCGCGTGTTGGTAACGATTTGATTAATGTCATCGGTTTATCGTAGTATGTGCTGAATAAATGATGAATATAATATGTATCAAAATTTAGACCAACGTTTACACTCAATTGACGGTACTCTATTAATTCACTATTAATAGACGCGTGCAATATTAACATACCTAATGCTGTAATGCTGTTTCACCGGTTAGTCGAGTATTCATCAAATTCTAGAGAAAATAATGTGGCATCGTAGTTTTAAGGACCAGAAAAGCGAAAGTGTGGATCGACTAGACGAAAGCCAGGCCCATCCATTGAAAAAACCGTTGGCGATAAACAATTTACCGATGCAGCGAGCGTAGGGTGGGAAAAGGGAAGGCCTATTATAAGGGTTTTCTCAAAGGAAGAAAAGATCAGTGTTGAATAGAAAACCGAATCGTGCAGTGGTATAAAAAGTTGAGAGTTAAACATAGAGTTGCGTGGCAGAGTTGGGTTAGAAATTACTGTGTACTGTATACTTTTGTTATCTATGATAATAATAATAATAATAATAATAATAGTAATAGTAATAATAATAATAATAATAATAATAATAATAGTAATAGTAATAATAATAATAACCACAATAACAATAACAACAATAATAATAACAGTAATAATAGTAATAACAACAATAATAATAATAACAGTAGTAATAATAATAATAACAACAATAATAATAATAACAGTAATAATAGTAATAAAAAAATAAATAAATAATAGTAATAAAAAAATAAAAAAATAAATAATAATAATAATAATAATAATAATCTTAAGAATCCTTTTCTACGATTATCATTTCTTATATAGCTGACAAATCGTTAATTTAATAAGCATCGTTCCCTGCGTGTAGCTTCGTTGATATTACATTAGTCGTGGTGCATGTTTCCTGGTACGTGTACTCGTACACGCACCGATCGCGACGGGCGCATGCGTTTCCCACTTGAAACTTTGAAAAACGAATCGATATATGGGCACTCTGGTCGACGATACGATCACGTCCCCGAAAAACATGCCGTTAGTTTCGTTTTAAAGTGTTTCACTCGTTCACCGTGATTTCATGAAGCGAGGTTATCGATGATGCGGTGCACAATTCAAAAGAACTATTGCTGACTAAACCGTCAAAAAAGGTTCCGTTAACGCGAAACTTTTGTTGAAACACGTTACTGTTAACACAATTAATTGTCAACACCATTGGTCGACGAACAGTACGACAGATTTGAACGATCTTTTTCTTTCAAATCGAGTTTATAGTATAGAAAGTTAAATTGGTTCCGTAGGTAGCTGTGAAATTAGATAACTCGGCGGGCAGATTTGTTGAGTTTCAACGGCTGACAATGACCGACGATAACTGACATTTCAAAGTAATTTGACGAATGCAAAGTGGACGTGTTCGAAATGAAGTATTCTTCTATACAATTAATTGCACATAGTGATTCCGCGAATGTACATTCTATAGCGTTTAATAATACAAAATATGCCAAATTTTAACGATCGTCAACTCGCTACAACGTCACTATATACATGTTTTCCGAAATTTATTTCGTTTACTCGGTATTACACCATTTCACCGTTATCAATATTATTTGCAATAATTGCCATTGCCTGCTTCTCAACCCAAACTAACGAATTACGATCGACCAAGTTGTAATCCTAACTGCCTCTCGTTTATCTTAAAAAACCAACGAATGTGTCGCTTGGAATTCGAAAACGTCAACAGAATCCCGAATTTCATCCCACCAAAAAAAAAAAAACGGGGAAAAGGACCTAACCTAACCGCGCGACCGGTCATATCAGTGCCATCCGAGCGAATCCGCGAGTCAGTGTCGAATTTGATCCCATCGAGAGGGGGGGCGGTGGTGTGGGAGGGGAATATCCTGATCGAGAGGTGGGACTCTCGATCGGCAAAACGAGAGCGGCAGATACAATTACCGCCGACACATAATTCAAATCGAAGCTACGATAAAATGGTCGCGCGTCCGGATTTTCGAATCGCTCGAAATCCCGTTACTCGTTCGAACGGCGCACACGCATTAATGCGTCCATGTTCATGCATGCGTATACGCGTCCCCTCTTTCCAAACGCGTTTGCACGTACAGGCTGTTTCATCGTATACAGGCTAGGTATAGATACACTTTGAAAGGGGAGAGCGCGATGGTTTACTCAGTTTCGGCGTTGATCATCGGTTTTTGTTACTTTGCCTAATCAACGCGTTCGAATTTTTGGCTAGCTCTTTGCGCGCGTTAACCCTACGCGCTCCGTTTTTGAATTTTATTGCCAATAACTCCCTAGTATTTTAGATTCGCCTTATTTGAAATTTACCTCAAAGTAAATTTCCGAAGGATTAAAGTATCCGTTAACCGTACGAAAGTTAAGAAACGCCTTAAACGGCTACCTTTATCGAAGTACAATTCTACAGGGGTTTCCACTTCTCAAAAATATAGTATCACTGCAAGTAAACGATTTGACACAGTCGCTAACACCGTCTACGGTAAAACTTCGTTCGTTTAAACGAGCCTGTACATTTCGAATCATCGTAATCAGAGAATATTTATATTAAACACCGGTTACTTAACTGCGTGAAAAGCTAGAAATAGCAAAGGAAAAAATAAACTCCCCGTGTACAACGTTCTAGATTGGATAAATTGAGTTTTACTGTAGCAGAATATAAAAACGGCCATAACCCCGGAACAAGGTCAAACAAGGTACATCCGACAATAAACCTTCTTCCTCGTTTCTCCCCTATTCACCGCCAAGATGGGGTCCCGCGCGTTATGAAACATCATGTATGTGTGTGTGTACCCACCATCCGCTACGTGCGAAACGCGAGATGCGCGCGCGCGCTGAAATTCGAAGTTTGAAAGACGAATCGATACATGGAGAGCCTGCGTTACCGTAGCGAAGGGCACCACTTGACTACGACCCAATGGGACCGCGCGCGCTTTCCCAACCCCCTCCGCCCGCCGGCCCTTCCTATCTTCCCGTTCAGCCCTTCCAACCAACCCCCCCTTTCAGCCCTTTCCCGCTATCCTCGTTACCTTTATCCCACCCTTTCCCTTCGCCTCTCTATACCACGTCGTTTCAGCTTCTCGCTACGTCCGCCTTTCTGTCTCTCTCTCTCTCTCCTTCTCTCTCTTTCACCTTCCCTTCTCTCCCTTTCACCTTCCTTTCTCTCTCACTCTCTCTCTCTTTCACCTTCGCTTCTCTCTCTCTCGTTCTCTCTTTTTCTCTTTTACTACATATCTCTTTCCTTCCCGTTTACCCTGGAACCCACTATGTTTTTTCCTCCCCCTGCCACGCGCTTTCTCTCTCCCACTCCCTCTTTCACTCTCTCTTTTCCTCTGTCGCAAAACTTGACAAAGCCGCACGCTCGACGTAGCATAGAAAACTGTCTCGCTGCTCTCGACAACGTCCAATTAACGTAATTTCGAACGATAGCCGCATCGATCAGAGAGGTCTGGAACGAGTTTCCGAGCCAGCGCCACCGCGCTCGCACGCTCGAGGATCCGTGGCGGTCGTCGCGACGCGTGGAACGCCGGTAACGAGGGAAAACGTTTTCCGCGGATTAATTAATCGGCAAACGAAACGTGGACGGTCACGCGGTTAATTAAGTTCCAGGTGTCCGGTTTTGTTGAGCGCCGAACGTGTTCTAATCGACGCCGACGGATCGGTCGTGAAATCGTTGCGAAGCTTGTGGGAAAAAATTGTTGAAAGGTTCGAAATAATCTCGTGGGATACGGAGTTGTCGTTGATACTTATGCAGGAATGCGATCGAGCGGATGCGAATTTGGGAAAATGTGAAGAGTACTTGAGTTGGGCGATTGTCGTGCGAACGCAGAATGTTTGGGCTCGAATGTTTCTAAGGCGTGAAGGATGAGAACTTGAGAAAACGTCGCGACTGAGGAATTTTGGGTGGTCGTGACCGAACGCATCGAGTGAGAAAGGTTGACAATTAGAATGAAAGGAAACGAGCGTTTGGAAGAATATATGACGGGGAAAATGCGAGCGCGTGGCAGAAAGTATTGGACGAAAGGTTTTGATTGTGAACGTAGAAAAAGTGTTGAAGTTGCTAAGTTGTAAAGTCGTTTAAGTTGTTTTTGTTAAATTATTCTAAATATACTTTTATTAATACTTTAATCGCTTCATTATTATTTTTCACGCCTGAAATTACATCTTCCGTTCTACAAAAATCATTTTATACAATTTTCCTATACTTATGGAACGTTTGATTTCTCATTCGAAAGTAAATAGGTATTCGGATGAATGCTTAAATCGGTATCCATCATAGTCGCTAAACCTTTCACCCGCGCAACAATTAAGAATAAACGTATTGAACTT
Source organism: Tetrapedia diversipes (assembly GCA_033822845.1). Classification (NCBI taxonomy): domain Eukaryota; kingdom Metazoa; phylum Arthropoda; class Insecta; order Hymenoptera; family Apidae; genus Tetrapedia; species Tetrapedia diversipes. The sequence goes on from JAOPTO010001697.1 coordinate 242,742, forward strand.
CGCACGATCAATTTCCATCGAAACTAAGCCAAACCTTCCCTCCTAAACGTACCACAAACTTTCCAAACCGATACCTCCTACAATATTCTCCAGAAAGTATCGCCCCCCACCACTCACAGCAAAAACGCCAACGACGAAACAGAAAAGCGTACCTACATTCCCAGGCGTCCAATTAACCACCCCCGCTAATTCGCTGCACCAGGGTGTCTCCGCGTCGTTAGCGGGTCGCTTTCTCTTACGGGCAAGGTTAAACGGCGCAGGTACGTCCAGAGCAGACGAAACAGACGCCCTGAAGATTCGCAGATAGTTGGGTCGCAGCGTGCACCATCCGTGTACGCGTGTGCGCGGCGAAAACTTGGTCCCGTTGCACGCGCGACGCAATTAACGTCTCGGGGTTAATTAATAGGCTTGCCACGGAGAAAGCAACTCCTCCTCCTCTCCCCGTAGCCGTATCCAAAGGCAGCGCAGCAGACATTAGGCAAACGAACGTAAACTCGCGTTGCTCGGTTCCTACTACACCCCCCCAACCCCATCCTGCGTGTTCGTGTTCGATTCAGTTGCACGAGGAGCACGTACGGGGTCCCATACACGCTCCAAGTCCCCATACATGCACGGGATTGCCGGATGGACGAGTGCAGGAGAAAAGAGGCCGCCCCGGTAATCACAGCGGCGCGTCGCGCATCAAGTTAAATGTAAAATCGGCCTCGTTAATTTCGCCCTATGACGAACACAATCCAGGCCCCCGGGCTCGTTAGGAGGAAACTAATTAGCGCTCGCTAGGAGGCCGGGCCCCTCGCGTCTTTGCAGCGCGGAACGCTTATCTTTGAGCTGGCTCCGCTCCGGGCGTGCACGGGATACACATCCGAGTCGCGTGTACGAATAATATTATTCAACGGAGACCACCGCTGCGTGTGCTTGCGATACTCGAAACGGATGTCTCGGTTCGCTACGAACGACCTCGACCTTGCTTTCGAGACGGAGGACGGAGGAGGATGGGTCGTGTTTTTCTTTTTTTTTTGCGAAGAAAAGAACGCAGGAAGAGGTGACCAAGGAAGAGGAGAGTGAGTTGCTTTGGGAGACGCGAGGTTTAGTTGGATGGAACGAAGAAGGCGTTTCGAGAAAATGTTATAGTTGAAAAAGATTGGCTTAGAAGAGAAACGATAACCTGTTTTTACGATTGGTCTATGAAAAGGGGACTTATCAGATGGGAGATTCGGGTCCCTTCTGTTGGGTGTGTTCAATGGTACACTTCAACTTCGTAGACTCGAGAAAAAGGAATTTTACAATAGACACACATAGGCTCAAACTTGGTCTTTCTCCCAATATTTAAATGACGCTGTGAAATTGTTTTACTTGTTTGCGACTCTTTGTGGGGGAGTCATTCGCGTCCAACATCGTCGATAATAGGCAGAAGCATGGGTACGACAGAGCTAGATCACAATAGATCTTTGCACAATAGATCAAATGACCGATATCTGAATGCAACGACTTAGGCAAATATGGATCACAGAAATCACATCATAGGGAAGGGGGGCATGGTTGACACTGTGATATGTTTTATTTTGTCTTTCTTTCTTTGTCCTTCTCTGTTAAGCCTCGCCGCGACACTATGTTGTAGCTTTTTAAGAATAAATATCGTACATTTTCTGTGTACATCAGTTTTATTTATTTCTTCCCTACAATAGACTATTTATTGTTCTTATTTTTCGATACTACGAAAATTTTATTTAAACTTTATTAATGGTCGCTAAGAATGTAGAATGTTTCACGCATCGTACGTCTGACCACACACGCTCCACTACTACTTGCATCTTCCATTTAAGCCTCGTTTTATTCAACGCGGTAAATTCATTCCTTTTATTTTTGTTCGTGCAGTTTACGGGGAATTTCAATAACTTTAACAAACATTTCGAATGCGAGTAACTTTTATCTCGTGGAATGTTTTACCGGGTTATGGAAAATATACCCTAGTGTTTGCGGACCACCGAACGCTGAAATCCGTCATAAAAACACCAATTTGATCGGAACCAAAATTAACGAATTGAAAAAACGCGACGGAACGATTAATCAATCTCTATGGTTGTTTATACACTGTGCGATACTGAAAATAGAAATCGGAAAGACACGGCAAACATTTCATGCAAATTGCAAGCAGAATTATTTTTATGTAACTTGATATCACTCGATTCGAAAAATTGAAAACACAATGAGAAAACAGAAGTCTCGATAAAACTGGAAATTATGGCTTCCAAGAAACAATTCAAACTAACTTTTACGATGAACAATAAATACAATTACTTTTCCAAATGTCCACAAAGTTACTTTGATTTTCAACATTTTTCCTACGTAACAGAAAATTCGTTTACGTTTCAAAATCATGTCGTATATTTTCCACAACGTACATATTCCAAGGCTAAACTATTGCATTCAGCAGATTCCCAAGTACGCGAAAGCATTTTGAGAAACTCGCTGTTTAGCAAGGGAGACTAGAAAACGAATCGTTAGAAGATACCTAAAGTGCTTCCTCGTAATCATCTGAATGGCACTCTGGAGCGTATAAAGTTAAATGCAAAATTAGCCTCATTAATGCCTCTGCGAAAGAAGCACGGGGCCTCCTTCCTCGTTAGTGTGAAACTAATTAGACGACTTCTATGGCCGTAGCGCCGACAGACGTCTTTGCAGACGGGAGACGTTGTGTTTCGCGAAATTTCAACGTCCACGACGCGCTTTCGGTACACAAGTATAACGTCAAACATACACACGTTCTTGTAAATAGAGGAAGCCGAGTCCTCGCAAAATTTCATAAGGTCACCTTATAATCAGTGCTCGTTAAAATGTAAATTAGACAAAGAAATTCGTTCCGCGGCATTAAAGTTGCACGGGTTACTAAAGAAGATCGTAAGAAAAAGGGTGTCATTTTCAATGTTTCTCATCCAAAATCCGTTAGAGCTCGTTAAAGCACCAATCGTCTCAAAAGGAGAATCTCATTTTTCATGAAACCCTGACAAAACGCTCGAGATGATCGCGCTAGACCAGTTTTCCGTATCCCGAAAGAGATACCTGTGGTAATATGATTGTCATAGAGTATAGGGTATGAGAGAGAATACTGTTTGTATGGAAGGATGAGTGTGGCGAGTGCGTACCATAAACTATGAGTAGACGTTAAGGTTCGTGTTGTGGAATGAGTGAAACGAAGTATGATCTATGCGATTTGTATATGTATGGTATAGATAGAGACAGCAGCGATAAAGAAACAGTCGGTGTGATAACAGCAATCTTTGTAACGAGAGATACTGATACAATGATAGAAAGAAAGAGAAAGTGAGAGTGTATCGCAAAACGAAGCGATCTTTAACGAGTTTAATATTTATGTTATACTTCGTTGTGTTATAGCGTTAATAGTTGTTATTTAAATAAATTGTATTTATTATTATCACGCATTTACTCGCAAGACCATCCCCGTTTACTCAAGCCTTTCGCAACCGCCCCATCGTATCGTCCACTTCGGAATTCCACCGTTCGCGAAAACCCTGTCAAAACTCAAGAAAACATACCCTTTCCCGTCCCACCGTGGACGACAAATCCGGAAAGAGCACGCTCCTCGTCCGATCGAGCCTGTTTAAATTCTAATCTCTCGCCTATCGAAACTACCAAGGATGTGACTCAGTGGATAGGTAACTGGAACGCCGCTGTACAACAATATTCATTAGCGTAACTCTCTTCTATTACCACTGTGTACTACGTTAACGTATATTAAACCACGCGTCGCGATCACTAGAGTGTTCCCTACCAAAATCCTGTTCGATCCATCAAAATAATCAACAGAGCCCAACCCAGCGTCTTCCACCCTCTCTGTTCGAGGCAGAGCTGGAGCCAGAGGTTCGTTCCGGAGTGGCGGCGTCGTCGTCATTTTGAAAAATCGCGTAATTGGCGTCAAAGGGATCCGATAACACGGAGCTGGATCCCTGCCAGCGGATAAGGGGGCCACTCAAGAAGGACCCGGAAGGGAAAGGGTTCCAGAGAATAGAAACGGGAGGGAGGACGACGGTTCGTCGACGGTTGAGAAGGGGACGACAGCGAGTCGGGTATCAAGAGGCTCGAATCGTTATTCCCGATTTTCTCGAAATAGACCGTCGTACAACTGCAGACGGCGATAAAAAGCGTTCCATCTGACGACGGTTGAATCGTTATTGTCACGCCGGGCTTCTACGCGGGGCTATTTATATAAGAAGGGGTGGCTGTCTCCCCCCGAACGGAACGGGCTCGTGTGCCGGGCGGCCTCGAAAATGGGGTCGAATGGACGCAACGACGGGCCAGCACAAAAGGGGAAGCCCGATAACGGGCAGAAAATATAAATCTCGCCGCCGTCGGAATCGCGACATGAAAATTCGATGAGAGAGACCGCTCGCGAACACCGGCCCCGCGGAGATACACGTTCTGCGCACGGGGGGTGTGCACGTCGGGCGATGTACGCTCGTCGATGCAGGTGACGGGGAAACCGTGTACCCGGGGAGAATGCGGAGGAAAATTTGAGCGCGTTGTTCCATCGACGGGTTTCAGAGAAGCGATTGAACACGGTATGGGTATATAGTTGAAGGAAAAGAGGATGCTCAGGAGGGGGTTGTTGTTTGTTGTTGGTGATTAGAGTTGGGGTGTAAAAGTGTGAACTGGAATTTGTTATGAGACGTATTCATCGAAGGTCTCTGTCGTTACGAAATGCAAGTAGTTAGGATGAAGTAGGAATCAGAAAATTGTAAAACTGAGCCATCGAAATAGTAGATACGCTTTATAAGTAACAATATTTACATCGACGAAGAAATGTTCCAGTTTCGACAAACAGTGAAAGAAAGCAATCACATTGTTCAGTGAATAAGAGAAACTTAATAAAACTAAAATTTTAAAAACTAAAATGCAACAAACAAAAATCACCGAACAAGTACCATCCTCCGACGTTTCCCTCGGATCCACCGCTTTCTGGTCGCTTAAAAATAATTTCTCTCACCGGCACCCGGGTCACCCTGCAATTTGCACACCCACTCGAGCAATCACCGCGGACAGTTTTTTCTCTTTTCTGTTTCCCCCGACTAACCCTTGCCCCTTCCCTCGTACACGGTGAACAAAACCACCCTTTCACCTCGCTTCTCTCACTCTCACCCCACCCCCCTCTCTCTCTCTCACCCTTGCTGCTGCCTGGCCGGTTCCTCTGCAAATGCGGCAAGATAAACTGCGAACTCTGAAATTCGGTGCACCCGCGACCGCCCCTTTGTATTTCCACCCTCGGGGTCGGCTGTTTGCGCGTCCGTGCACGCGAAGAAGGAAGGGACAGCGGAGGACCCGGAAGAGGGAGAACGAGTGCACGCATCGCGGAACCAGAATCGCGAAAACAGAGTACACGGTGATTACGCCTACGTTTGCTGCGTTAGCCGATCCTCGAGCGAAAACGGCAGAAACTGTTTGGTCTTCCGTCGATAGCGAGGTCGCGGATCGAAACGACTTGCTCGCCGAGTTCGCGAAGTCGTATTTATTGCCGGGGAGCTGTTTAGGTCGCAAGTTTTGTAGCTCGGGTCGTTTAAACGGAGTTTAAAAGTTGACTGTTGTACGGAACGGGGTCGCGAGAAGTTCGAGGAAATACAATTACTCCACACGTTTCATAAATATTTAACGTTTATAAATGATCGAGCCAATACACGTGGGATAACAAAATTTTTAAGTCCTCGTATGAAATATTTGATACTAATTGCAATATACGCGAGATAACAAAATTGTAAAATCCTCGTTTGAACTATTTGATGTTCGTTGCGCGTTACACATTTGTAGCAAATGATTTATACCCGCAACTACTCTCGACATGCTAATTCGTACGCGGTACTATCGTTGCGAAAAACACTTCGCATGCGTCCATTTTGTTTCGCTCTCCGCTTCTACAGACGTTTTCCACCGCGAATCAAATATATCCCACGGCTTAAGCGGAAGTTTATAACTTCTTTCCCCTCTGCTTCTTCTACCACCCGGGATTTAAATTGCAGACGCCATTATCTGCTTCATAAAAATCTGCTTCGCCTCCCCTTTCTATCCTCCCCCGTGTACTCCCCGATGATCCGAATTCGTTCAGCCCGAGATAAATACGTGCATGGAACGAATCTACGCGAAATGATCGCGTGCCATTTTTCCAACGGGGAGGACGTGAGACGTAAACGAAATTTATAGAGGGTGTAAAGAAAAATTCCTCGGTTTCCCTAGTATTTTTTTTTTTTTTACTGCTGGCCATTTCGTTGATCGTATTGCGCATTACAATGCGCTAGTAAACAGACCGATTGCTATTATTACTAATTTAATCTGCAATTTAGAAGACAAGACTCTTAAAGAGAACTAGTACAGAGACCGATTGCTATTATTATTAATTTAATATGCAATTTAGAAGACAAGATCTTTAAAGAGAACGACTAAAGAAATTGATTGCTATTATTATTAATTTAATCGGCAATTTATAAGACAAGACTCTTAAAGAGAACGAGTAAAGAGACTGATTGCTATTATTATTAATTTAGTCCGTGAATTTAAAAAAACGGAGCTTTTTATTCGCGACACCTTTAACGTTTCTAGCTCGAAGAATTCCAATCCTAACTAACAATTAAAAATCGTTATTCGATCAGACGCGCGCGCTACATGTTCGATTAATCGTTCGAGTTTCCCCGACCGTTCATCGAAATTCACCCGCGCACCATCCCGACCGCGAGATACCTCGCTTCGACCGCGAAATTATAAAGCTGGGATCAACGGGAAAGAGAGCATTTCCGGGGCAGGGAAGCGAAGGGAGGGAAGATTACAGGTGAGCGTGCACAGGTCCAATTCGCTCGAAGCGAAGCGCAACGACGTTACAAACGAAAGTTTCCCCGTTATATAGGTTCGTCTTTTTCATTGCCCCCCGCCCCGAGCTGCCGCCATCGCTCTTTGCCCCATCTCCTGACCCCTCGTTCATTCCCTAGGCCGCGTGGACGCGGTTGTTACCGGAAGAGAGGGCGGAAATACCGTCCGCGTGGCCGTGCTGCCCTCGAAAGTTTTTTATCGCGCGGCTTAAGCCCCGGTTTACAACTTCTTCTTCTTCTTCTTTTTCTTCTTTTTCTTGTTCATCTTCCTCTTCCTCTCTATCTCTTCGTGCGCGCCATCGCGAAGCACGAAATCGTAAACTCGCGAATCGGATCCCAGGGATCTCGATGGACGACGAAGGGCGTCTTGGAATAATCGAAAGACTTGTTAGAGGAACGCTGCTCCCCCGCCGGGACCAGCTTTTGTATCTCGCGAACGAGTGGCCGTAAATTGTGGAAGCTCTCCCTCGAGCTGGATGAGTACTTCTTTGTTATGTCGGGAGAGTAGTATACAATAAGATAGTTGGTTACGATTTTTGAACGTGGACGCTGGAAACCAGCGCCGTGGAGCGTTCTCGTTTGATACCTTTGGCAGCCCCGAGAGAGGACACGTGAAACGTTCGAGATATTTTTGGAACAGCAGAATCATAGAAAATGTACTTCTTCTGCCACTGTTCTATGTAAATTAACAATAATTGTAGGAATGCGATTGAACGGGCACGATTCTGGGGAAGAGGTTGGGTTGAACGATAGTCCTGCGAACGTAGAATATTTGGACTAGAATGTTTCTGAGGTGCGAAAAATGGAGTAATTAAAAAGGTTGACAATCAGAAAGAAAGGAAATGAATGTTCGGAAAAAAATATGACGGGAAAAATGCAAGTGCGAGGCAGAAAGAGTGTGATTGTGAGAGAAGCAAGAACGTTAAAGTTGTTAAGTCGAAAAGTTGTTTATACGTTACTATTAAATTATTTTAAATATATATTATCTCAGAACTTTACTTTATTTCAACTACACTTGAACCCTATCGTCTCTTTAAATAAAAATGAATGTCCTATATAATGCATAAGAGAGAGAGAGAGAGAGAGAGAGAGAGAGAGAGAGAGAGAAAGAGAAGTTTCATTTCATTTAAAATCCCAACACAACGAAACACAAATATAAATGAACGTATAATATGCAATCCTACCCGTTTAAAAATGTATTCCTTATCGATACGGTATTGAAAATTCGCACACTAGATGGCAAAAGGTTGTTGATAATGAGTGTGATTAGATCATTGATTAAAAATAAAAGCTCAAAAATTTACGTGTTTGAATTTAATGTAAGAAAATGATATTATTTTCCGATGCCCCTAATACTTGTTGTAACTTTATCTATTCGTTCATTTTGAACCAAGCAGAACCTGCAGCCCTCCAACTTCCAGCCCACGAAACGCTATCCTTCCCGCAGTCCGCTAATCGATCCAATCCCATCGTTCCCGTCCAACGAGATTAAACCGTTCGATAGGCCCAGCGAAGTTCGGTAGGTGGCCGTATTAACGAGCTATTTAGCCGAACACGCCGGGCAACGGTGGCCTCGGAAAGTTTTTAATCAAAACGCGAAGCGAGCTGGAAGCCCGTCCACTGTTCCGGCTTAGCCCCCCCTCCCCCAACTCTTCTCCTCCTCCTTCTCCTACAACGCCCTCTTCATTTTTTTATTTTTTTATTTTTCAACCGGTCCTTTGTGCGGCGAGCACAACGTCGTCGCTGCAGTTTCGCTCGATGCCTCCTAACGAAGGCTCAATAAAAGGATGTTTATGGGTAAGCCCGGATCAAAGGCGAGCGGGCTGACGCGATTAACGAAAAGCCCGCGCAAACCCTCGGTTTCGGAGGATCTCTCTGGCCGATGCACAAAGCCACTGGCGAACGTACACTCTCGTTCATAAGTTACCGGACACATGCGCCTATCTTCGACGAAATTTTTCTAGTACCCGGCATTGTCGTCGACATTAGAACCGTCAAACAGGTTCAAATATGGTTATTAGGAAACTGTTAACGAAAGTTTTGTAAAGTTTCCATCGCGTTGCATTATGCAAAATTTCTCATACATCATGAGAAACGTGAATAAAAATTTGTTTCTCTTATACCAAGTACGTTTCAATGCATAATTCTCAATTTAACCTGTTTGATGCAAATAAGTAAATACGCTTTAATCGTTACCAGTTGTAATACTAAAAAAAAAAAAAAAGATACAATTCAATGTTCTTTGTGCTATAAATAATTAACAAGGAATAATTCTACTCTGCAACTACGATATGAGCTGTTCGTTATTCCAAATGTATCGAGCGTTCGATGATTTATGGACAGGAGTGTACCAACGTTATCACCTCTACGCGAAACGCACACGCACACGTTCACCGACCACACACACACACGCACACGTTCACCGACTACACACACACTCCAGTATGCATTGTGCGCGGGTGTACCAGAGGCTGGATGCAGTCTTAGGCCAGCAGAGAAGTTCAGCCCGTGGCTCAGCAGCGTCCCTGCAGCTTTAATGTCTGCCGGCTGATTATAATCTCGTCAACGAGTTATGCCATTAGAAGCAGGCTACGCCATAATGCCTGCAACCAGCCCAGCGTACGGCGTCGCGTTAGTCTTATCCGTTTCCGCGATGCCCTTCCTCCCTTCGCGAGGAGAGTTTTTCTTCGAAGCTGCTGCTGCTGCTGCTGCTTCTTCTTCTTTTTCTTCTTCTTACTCCTGGCCTGGGTCGCAGCAAGGTAGCGAGAGAAGCGGCCAATTACGTGATTAAAGCGCGATCCCTTTCCAGACGACGAATGTTTGACGCGCGTCGTCTTTGAGGGAGCGAGGCCTGATTACGAGCGAGCACGAAACGCTATCTCACCGGTGTCGAAGCTGTTTCATCCTTCGACGCTTTTCCTCGCGATCACGCCCGTCTGTTAGCGTTTACGTCGCGTACTACCGTGTTTCAAGGAAAAAACTTTTTTCTGTGATTATACACACGTACAGCAGCAGACATAAGTTTAAGACGAGAAGACAATATAAAGCATAGTTTATAAATATTGGCTGTACGTTCATTTTTATTGTTAATAAAGTAACATAGTAATTATTGATTAATGCGGAACACGAAATTTGTTTACTGTACTAAATAGTGGACAAAAGTTTAAGACCAAAGATTCAATGAAAATAAATTAATTAATTTACTAGAAACAGTAGGATAAACAAAATTTGTATTCTATCCTAATTGATAAATAGTGTTCTACCATAATAACAATAAGAATAAATACATAGGCAATATTTGCAAATCATAAAACTATGTTTCACATTGTTCTCTCGTCTTAAACTTTTATCCACTACTGTATGCATTCGAGAGGATATTTTTAATACTGCTCTTAAAGGGACATTGTTATCGTTAAACGTTACAAATAGTTTAATTAAGCGACACGAATATTGTAACCATTAAAATTGAACACCTAATAAATAATTACTCAATGAGCACTGCGTCTCTTAATTATCCTCGCGTAAACAATTTATTAAACATTCAACATTAATGTATCGCTTAATTTCAATTCCATTCTGCTCGACAGAACAGATAACAAATTATCAAGAAACGTTAACGTTCAAACAACCAGCAAATAAACTCTTCCACCCGATCGTCTCCGAAACGATAAAAATGGCCGCCGTAACCTAACAAGATTTTCAAACGGGAGTAATTTCGCGTTAAGAAGCTTACCCGACTCGCGTTTCCGCTTCGAGCGTAACAGGTTCTCGCGTCGCGTACGAGGGCAAACGTTTGAGATAACGGCGCACGCCGTAACGATCGTTACAACGATTTCCCGAGCTGCGTCACAAAAGAAGATTAACGACAGCGATGAGAAAGAAGAGGAGCAGGAGAAAGAGGAGGAGAAGAAGAAGGAGAAGGAGGAGGAGGAGATGCTCTTAATTTAATCGCGGGAGGAAGGGAATTTTAAACGCGCGCTCGCGCCCTCCCTTTTGTCCTCGAACTTCCCGACGACGGCACCGGAAGTCAAGAGACGCAGCAGCGACCGCCTCCTTCTTCTCGGGGGCGGAACACCGAGCGCGAGGATCCTCAAAGGATGCTTTAACGGTCGGAAGGGTGAACGAAGGAACGCTCATTTCGGTTAATCACGCCACTTTCGAGATGTCCCGCAGGAAAAGAAGCCCCCGGTTTATGTAATTTTTCTCAACTTTGATAATTAGAATCGGCCCGAGGGCTGGCCGCGAACCACTTTGAGGGGCGGCGCAAAGGCTTCCTTTGACGGACCCGTCGGTTTTGAGCTAGAATTGGAGGAGGTAGGTATTTCTATTGGAAGCTTTTGACACAGCGTTATATCCTTTGGATCGAAATTTCCAGTAGCATTTCGGAGAATGGCCGTCTATTTTAATATTTATATTGAAAAACGGATGAAACGGAGGCTAAAAGCAACGAAAAGAATTTATTCGTATATACGTGCGCGGTGGATATTTCTTATCTATTACAAGTTGAAAAATATTGTATCGGAAGAGTTAATTGGTTTTCTCGCTTTTACCAATAGATAACCAATATTTCGTTAGATACGACTACAACCAAAATTACTTTCAGTTTCATCCACAATTAATATCGACGATCATCATTTTGAACTGTTTCGTTCAAAAATTTATGTTCTCACAGGCAGTACGTTCTGCGAATCTGTCATGCACTTAGTATAAAATTAACGCTAGATTTACGGATATTTCTTGTATATCTATTTTCAATACACATATATTAAAGAATAAGGTATAGATAAAACAGAATTTGAAATTGTAGAACTGAAAAGGAAATAAATTTTAGTATATTTGTATTGCTGTATCAAAAAAAGGTTAGCAAAAATTGCTAAAAATAACAGTAACTGTTTTTGCAAATCTTGCTCATGAAGTTCAAAACCCGTTAACACTATTCCTACCACGACCGGTCAAATGACCGTTTTTAAAATTGTGATCAGAATTTCACATATACAACATAATTGAATCGCCTTTAAATTTTAGACTTTTCCTCAAATATTTGTATAATACATTTTTCAATATTCACTTCCTTTTTCATTGTTTACTTTCTGAGAAAAATTTGTAGTCTGTCTTACGTGGAAACGTCGCAATAGGAATAGGTATACGTAAATTGTCGGTAGGAATAGTGTTAAATTGACGGGTCCCGTAAACCTAGTGTTAAAAAAAATCTTGATCTTCTACATTTTTCATATCATCCCGAAAAATAGTTTCATTATTTCCAACGTATTATTACTCCGCATCGTTATTTCTTTCGTCCTGATTGGCCAGACACCATTCCAACCGAGTCATTGTCTATTAGGTTGACGGGCAACGTTGAACAATCGAGCCGTGTCACCGCTGGCCGAGCCACATTCTTCACTGTCGAACGACATATTTCAAAAGTGAACTTCCACGTTCCAGCCCGAAAATACGATTCTAATCGGCGCCGTTCGAAACCGCCTAAACATAGTCCCTCTCGCGCGCGTATTTGCGTAACGCCGCTTCTCGATTAACTCGGCCCGCTCTTGTCGAGCGTGAACAGCTGCGAGGCGAGTGCAGCCCGACGAGAGAAGATGGGAAGCGCTCCATTCGATCGGTATCTCGACGATCGCCGGCCTCGAGACGGAAGTGGCTCAACATCGGCCACGAAATCTGCCTCGTGACCAAGGTAGACCGATCAAGGACCAAGATTCGGAATATTTGGATGAATTACAAGTTCATGCGCGATTCGTGTTCAAATTTTATCGACTCATCATTTCTATAAAGTAATCTTCGTGTTTGTTTATTTATTTAATGCCCTAAACCATATGTGGTTCATCTGTACATATAAAAAGACATATCGACTGACTGATTCATTGTCGCAGAGCCTAAATTACTGAAACTAGAAATATGAAGTTTGGACAACAGGTTCCTTTTATGACGTAGGTACCCACTAAGAAAGGATTTTTTAATGTTCCACCATCTCGTGTATCTCGAAACAATAGATCAGTGCTTTTTTGCTTATCGATAATCTGTATTCTATTACAGAAATTAACATGCACATGTATTTCTATACTGTTTCCTATTTTGTATCGATTCGTTGCCAATGTTAGAATTTTGCTGCAACCTTTGTAACGGGCTATTGACTCTGTTTGTTTGACAAAATAGAGAACGGGACTGAAACGAATAAACAAAACTGATTGACTTAGAGCGCGGTAAAAACTATTCTCCGCTCAAAAATACGATGTCATGGCCACCAAAAAAAAAAAAAAAAAAAATCGCGCATCGTTCAAAGGTTATATCTCTTTGATTGAAGCGTCGATATTATCAGAAATATCGTGGCAAAAATACGAGCACGGTGGTTGCTGCAGCTGCAACTCAGCGAAACGAGAATCGCGATTCCTATCTTCTGTATTCAATTTTGGCTCTCTGTTATGAGAAACCGAGCAAAAAGTCGCGCAGAAGGATCCATGAAATATGACGTGCTCGTTACAAACGAAGGCCTAAACTTCGGGATACACTATGTGGAAAAACTGTGTTTAATCGCGTTCGCTTAATTTCGGTATTCACGAATGCGACGCGTACACGCTGTACTACCGTACGTTCGTACAGCAAGTTCAAAAGTGTTGTCGCATTGCGAATCTTTATTTTTATAACGATGGCCAGGAATCGTCATTAGACCCCCCTGGCGTATAGGATTTAGCAGGTACACCCCGAACCCACCCTTTGTGTAGGCTTTACCTTCCCTCTCCAAGGATGACCGGCGAATCATCACGTCCTTGGAGTGGGGTCGACCAGCCAAGGGTAGATATATATTGAGAGCGTTCGACACGCGAGACACTTTTTTTTGTTAGTAAAACGTTGTTAGTCACATTATAAGTCAATTTTCGGACTGCAAGCCTTGACATTCACTGATCGTATAGCCTTTAGTTTGTTACAACAGATATTATAAACTTTACAAGAATAAAGAAGAGCAATTGCACTAGTCACTACCCCAAATACTACTCATTATACAGTCCACTAAAGAGAATAAGTCATACAAGGTTAATTGTTTAACCACAATTACAAGAACGTGGAATTCGCGTACACGACAAGTGTGAGGTAGAAAAAAGTCCTCGATGTTCTCCGTCCGTATTACTTTATGTTTCAAGTGAGAGTCTCCATTTCGGCCTTCCACTAGCCCAACTTGCACTACATAAGGGAGGGGGCTGGTTGGTTACCTGAACGGTAACGTTATTGTAACGGGATTCGGTCAGGTCTACCGATTCTTTTTTAGGCTCTTAATTTAGCTTACAATGATAACTTATATTAAAACTTATATTAACGTTCCGACGGAACACTATGCGAACGATTACTTTCATACAGTTCATTCTACCGACACGATTATAAAATGTTGAACATTTTTCTCTCGCACCTTCTTTTGGTTTTCCTTAACCCTTATGGCTCCAAGTGTGCCTCTCAAGCACCACTAATATAATTAATGATACAAATATTGTAATGAAAATTATATTACTTTTGAAACGAATAAAGATTGTTTTGAATGATTTTAATATTATTATTTACACGTCATTTAAAGTATTTAAGGTTTGACACTTAAAAACTTGCAAGTCTCAAATATGACGAGAATAAGTTGGGGTTGCGGGTCGATATTCAGATTTAAAAATAGAAGTGTTGAGGGTTAAGTTTAAATTCCATTAATTAATCACGGTAATTTGAACTCCTTCAACTGCGATCACTTTCTCTTGTTTCTCTCTTACAGCCGTTTACTTATACCGCAATATCCCGTTAGTATCCCCTAGGCAACAAAAGTTTCGATACACTTGTTAAGTTAACCGAGGTACTTCGGCTTTCTAGACTGTTATTACCGCATTATAATAAGTTCACAATAACCGAGTACAACCATCAGCTTGATTCTACGCGTATAAACATAACGCTACGAAAAAAAAAATCGAAAACTGTCGTATTAACGTAAGCAAAAACGTTCGATTTAACCGTTTGCGCTCGAGAAACGGCTGTTAGTCGTCTGATAACGTTAACTTCAAAGATTCTCAAGTGCAAAATATTTAATTAAACTTCATTCAGTTTAGTTAAGTCGTGTACTAAAATTTACATATACGACTGACTATTTAACTTCCAGGCTTGTCTAATAAATGACGCTAACCAAAATCTGAAAATTTGCGAAACTATCATTTGGAGGCTATCCCTTTCGAGCCTCTCGAGCGTAAAGGGTTAAAATCTAAGCACAAGTTTTTAATCAAAATTACTCGAATGTGATAAGTATCGGTGTAAGCGTCGAAAAGCAAACGGAACTCAACATATAAAAGCAAAACGAACAACAACAGTAGTACAAATAATTGAAATAATTTCAATGTAGAATTTCAAAGTAGAATAATTTCTACCGAACACCTGAAAAATCCCCTCGTGAATCTTCCAGAAATGTGATCAAAGACCAAAAAAAAAAAACAAAATCAAAATCTATGAGCAATCGACCGCCCAACGTGTATTAACAAAAAAGATTTGACTCGACGTTTTCAAGAACCAAATCCTTCCCCGAAGGGGGTTGCCCAACTCGTTTCCAACTTTCAGAGGAAGTTCCGGAAAATGACGCGAGCGGGTCGGCCAGACAGCTGTCAGACGCTAGGCAGCGGCAAAAACGTGGCGAAAAAGTGCAACGCATGCCGATGACAGTTTCGACGTTTCCGCAACGCGTCCGAGAGCACCGCTAAAGGTTCGGGTTTCCAAACATCAAACTAACGATACCGGAGCGACGGTGTGTAATCGATCGTAGCTCGCGGATTGTACGCCGCCACGGGATCGTTTTTTTTTTTTCCAAGCAGAACAATACCTCTGACGTGCGTTCTGTTGAATCATGAAATCGTGTAAATCGCGGAAGGCCGACTTTTCGAACAGAAAACATTTTTCGAAGACAGTTTTAACGGCGGAATTGCCGACGATTAGGGTACACTTATTCGAAACAAAGAAATCAAATTGAAAACTGTGCAAAAAGGATACGTAATGCAAGGAAAACGAATTTTAGTAATCATAATAAAGATCATGGTAAATTTTCAGATGCGTTGACACCACAGTAGGTTTACCTCGTTTCCATGAAAAATTACAAATTGAGTCATTTTGACCCCCCTGGTGGTTCTAGTGTTAACCAAATTTTATACTCGGCTTCCATGCTGGAAGTTTGAGAAAGATACTCTGATGCTTCCGTTAAAATAACTTTAGAAGTCACTTTAGAATTCTAAAGGCAACGCGTAGTTGCCTATGAAGTATGAAAATTTCGTTCCCTTGCGTTTGTGCAACGTTCTAATTACAGGGGGTAGGAATAGAACCGTTCTGTGGAAGAAATAGCCAAGAAATTTGCTGCGTTGCTGATAAAATTATAAAAGGAGAAACAGCTCGGGATATTACGAATTATTAAACTTTTTTCTGAATTTAAAGGACAACGATATACATTGTCGTGTTGCGTCTCCGACGTTTCGAACTCTTGACGATAATTAGATCAACATAAAAAGTATGAGAGCTGCAACGAGCTAACCGTCTTTCCTCTTTTGACTCCCGAGTATTCAGTTTCGTTTCAGGCATCGGACAGAACGCATCCGCTCTATAATTGTATCACGTTCTCTTATTTTCTATCCTTAATTAAATTACTATTTCACCAAACAAGTTGCAAACTGTGTACTTTTTAACCTAAAATCTACAACATTAACGTAGTATCGTAGTTTTAAGGACCAAAAAAAGTGAAAGTGCGGGTCGACTAGACGAAAGTTAGGCACATCGAAAAAAACCGTTGACGACAAACAATTCACCGATTGTTGTATTGAAATAACCAAAGTCGCGGAGATGCGCTTAATGCTACGTGTGTTAGGGATGGGCAGCAAGGGTACTTGGATTAAATAAGAACAACTCGAGGTCCGCTTTCTGTAAATTCCTCTGAATGACTCGCCTTTACTCTTTCCTGGTCGTCCTTACACTTATAGGATCGGGGGTCGGTCCGAAAATTACCTGCCCTCGACCGTCACACCTTTAGGTGGGGAGGTATAAATTAAATAACGCTTTTTCCCAAATCCAACACCGACAGATTGGCAACGTCTAACCAGAACTGAGAAGAGGAAAAGGCCTATAAGTGTTTCCTCGA
Organism: Tetrapedia diversipes; assembly: GCA_033822845.1. Lineage (NCBI taxonomy): Eukaryota > Metazoa > Arthropoda > Insecta > Hymenoptera > Apidae > Tetrapedia > Tetrapedia diversipes. The sequence goes on from JAOPTO010001697.1 coordinate 259,752, forward strand.
AAGAGAAAAAGGTCCAATGTTGAATAGAAAACCGAGTTGCAGAGTCGTAAAAAGAGCTGATGATTAACCCTTTGCACTCGGCTGTCCCATCTGATGGGACATCGTAATCCTAACATATGATAGTTTCGCAAATTTTCAGACTTTAGTTCAGATCCGGACGTTAAATAGTCATATATGTAAATTTTAACATACGACTTAACTAAACTAAATGAAGTTTAATACACGTGAATCATAGTAAATATTTCGAATTAGAACATTTTTGAAGTTAGTATCATTAAACGACTAACGGTCACCTCTCAAGTGCAAAGGGTTAAACGTAAAGTTGCACGGCAGAGTTGAATTAGAATTTACTGTATACTGTATATTTTTGTCATTATTCACGATAATAATAATAAATAATCTTAAGAACCTTTATTCTGCATTAACGTCGGCGAATTGCTTCGATTATTCTACCGTTTCCCGAGGACCAATGACAAACGGTAGACCACAGCTTGAGAAACCGCCGAAAAACAACCACGAAACACCGTAACCTCATCCCAGCTGCCATCAACAGCAGACCAACGGAGAGAGAGGGGGGGGGGAGAGAGGGAGAGAGACAGAACCTAGTTAGAAAACTGGGCTGAAAATTTTCAGTCTCTTGTTATTTCTGTATAAGGATAACCCGGACACGTTCGCTGGGGCAGCCGGGGGCCAAATGGTTCGTGAGCTAAATTAAAAGCACGAATCGCTTGGAGCCAGCCTCCTCCTTTGATCCATCGGGGGACGTGGTCGCCGGTTGTGTACGTGACGTTATTACGAAAATCCGGTCGCGCTTGTAGAGAAACGCGAAATCGAAGCGAAGTCGAGCGGAGTGAAGCGGCTTCGAGCAGAGTGGAGCGGAGGACGGCTCGCGCACGCGTGCGAATTCGCATGCCCGGCGTTCCGCGATGACGTTCCGATTTTGATTGATTTTCCCGCTGGCACAGCTGAGCGCGAGCACCTCGCGAGAAATTACAACGCCAGCGGTCATCCGGTGGATGTTCAGAAATTTCTGGTTGTTAGAAACTGAATACAGAAATACTACGAAACAAAAATTAACCGTAAACCAGCTCTCTTTCTCTCTCAACGTGCTTTCTGAAGGACTTTTTCCAAGAACCCGAGTCACATTTGACATTTTAGAAAGCAGGAAAAAGTTAAGAAACAGAACAAAGGAGCTGAAGGATCCGGACGGGGTCGTAAGAATTTTGACTACTGCGTTTTGCTAGTCCCATGACAAAGCTGGTGAAGTTTAGTTAGAGTTGCACCTTCCTCGTGTGATATAATAAAGAATGAAAGTTCTTCAAATAAGAGCTGATTTTATTTAGTCTTAAATTCCACTTCCAATAAGAGAAATGCGAGGAAACAGTTCAAATTTTAGCCTTCCAAGGCAAAAGATCGAGAATACAGTTTCTACTATTACAAAGGGAATTACGATTTGAAGAAGACTGAAAAACCACATTACCATAAATAATTGTCACTAATAATTCTTACAATAATAATTTAATTAGAGATGTTAGAATTTGAATACAGAAATATTACGAAGCAAAAATGAATCATAAACCAACTCTCTCTTAACGTGCTTTCTGAAAGGCTTCTTCCAAGAACCCAGGCCCCATTTAGCATGTTAGAAAGTACCAACAAGTTAAGAAACAAAACAAAGGGGCTGAAGGACACGAAGGGGGTCGTAGAAATTTCGATCACTGCGTTTTGCTAGTCTCGTGGCAAAGCTCGCAAAGTTCGGTCAAAGAGTTGCACCTTCCCCGTGCTATATAATGAAGTCTTATAGTATTTCAAATAAAAGTGTATTTCATTTAGTAATATAAAACCCCATTTCTAATACTGTAAAATTTGAGACCCCGATCATTGGTTTCTGGTGTTTGGAAAGAAAAATATATTCGATCGTTTTGAAAGCTGTGGTATAATTGAAAACGAAGTGGATACACCCGCTTCTCGAGTGTAGACGAAGACTATTAGTGTAAAGAAGATATAGGTAGCATTAATTTGTTAGTTCTGTGCAATTTTCAACATTTAAATAATTGCTACACTATTTGGTTGCACCGCAATGATATACGTATATTGTAATTTAATATTATTTCGATATCAATGAATTTCTGTTTATTTTAAGACCGGGAACGTCAGCTCGAAGGTAAACACTGTTCGGTCGAATCGTATCGTATCGGAGTTCGGTTAGTGTATTCAGAGAGTAAAGGAGGGGTTACTTGTGACGTCAGTTACCGTGGGAGGGAGAACGGCCTTGAGCGGTCAATTGATTTTAGAGATAGAACTGTGTGCAATTACCATTTGCACAATAGTTCCGATTATCTCCGACCATTTTTCTGGTTACTTAACAGAACTTTCGAAGGCATCGTTTAAATACCTTTCTTTATCGTACGTAACAAATCATTTTTAATTTCAAACAAATTTGTAATTACCATAAAATTTTTAAGCTGTCTAACACAATATAAATAACCCTTTCTAACCCATTCCTTCGCGAATGTACCGTGATCAGAACCATTTGAAAATAACCCAAGTCACAATCCCCGTTCGCTTCTTTTAATTTCAAACAAATTTGTAATTTCCATAAAATCTCCACGCTACCTAACGCAATATTGTTGAAGCCGTCCCTGCGAAGGCCACGGTATTTGTAAATACAAAGGGTTTGGGTGTTGGCCTGGGTCACATTTTCTCTAGATGGTGGCCTGTGACCCACTGTGTGTATGTCATTGCGACGAGGGATACTTTTCGGATATTTCTTTCTCTTCGGCTAAGGGTTCCTGACTTGCGTTGCCCCCACCCACGGTTGGACCGTGGCAGTGGTGTTTCGAGTGGAATGACTGCAAGGCGATGCCTTTTTTGCCGTGGGTGTTAGTCCTAAACGAACAATTGAATCCATCGGCTGCGCCATCCTCGTGCCTGAGATAGCTTTGTATATATTTCACGAAATAACATTCGCTGCAATCAACTGCGTTATTTAACAATTATAAATAACCCTTTCCAGCGTCTTCGCGAACGTACTGTGATCACAACCGTTCGAAAATATTCCAAGTCACAATGGCCCGTTCGATTCCACGAAGAGCCTTTTTAGGCCGGTCGAAACGGACGCTGGGGCGTCGATGAAACGTCTTCGTCGACGCATTCTAGACAGAGCGCCTGTTTCTTTGATCGCGTTCGTTCAAAGTAACCAAAACGTCACGTGTCGTCAGCCGTTGCGTGTGCATCCTGTTTCAAAGTGACCATAGCGCCTGCCGCTCCGTTGTTTTCCTAACGTTCGCGCGTACCAAGCGTACTCGTTTCGCCGACAAGACACATCACTAAATTTGCACCGTACCAGCCGATGTTAGGGATCGATAATTATTTGTATGTATTATGGAAATCAGCTCTGGTTTATTACCACGGGATCTGAGCTTGATCATCGCGTATGCCTTGGGTCAGAACCTAACCCACCCAGGTGACCACCACCCTTTTGCTAATAAATTCCCTCTTTCGAACTTTTTCCTCCACCGTACAACTGTCCACTTCCCTCTCCCACCTCCCATTTTCTGAACCCTTAACACTTCACCGACCGGGATAAGTGTTAGGGATCGATAACAAGTTATTATTTATTGTGGAAAAGTGACGAACGGATGGTTGGATTTGTTTCTTGGCCTTGGTTTATAGTCACTTGGTCTGGGCCTGACTATCCAGAATCCCCTGGGTCAGAACCTAACTCATCCGGGTGACCACCACCCTTCTGCCAATAAATTCCCTTTCCTGAACTTTTTCCCCCACCTTACAACTGTCCACTTCCCTCTCCCACTTCCCATTTTTCCGAACTCTTAAAAGGCGCTCGACTTTCACCCACTGGCAGAAGCAAAAATAATAAAAACGAAGAACCATTCTAGTAAAAAACAAAACGCGTCACCCGGGCAATAAGAGTCAAGGTGATTGTCAAGGAAGGGGCACCAATGCAAGGGCCGAGATAATACGTCATCTTTGAAATTAAGATACGATAACACGATTCGTCCACCAGAATTACCGCCGGATCTCGCGAAATTTACGACGCAGCATCGCGAATTTCCTTCGTTTTTCTCGGTCCGCGCGCGCACTGCGTTGTGCGTGTGCTGTTCGAGGGAAAATGTAGGTCGCGGAGCCGAGTCGGGTAAACGGAACGATTTATAGCTTCTTCCACGTTCAGGTTGAAAAGGACGGGCGATAAAAGTTCGATCGTTTAACGAAATCCGAGTTCCGAGCTTCCTGGATCATTTTTTATCTCGTTGCATTGCGCAAACGTTGGTTACACGCTTGTAGTGGCTGGTTTTTTGTTCTCTTTCAGCGGTAAACGATCGCTTTTGCTGAATCGAAGCTTTATCGACGGGATGGTGGAATAGCTGGTAAAATTAGTGACGCTGTACCAAATGTACCGGAACGAAATTTTACTTTAAACATCGAAATAACCGTTTGACAGCGTATTGTGAAATGGTTGGTTAAACGGAATTCTTTCTGCGATCGTTTTGAGAAACTTTTGTGAAAACACCTACAAGATTGTAACGCGTTCCGCTGGAACTGTACTAAAATTAGACGGGGCAAGAGAAAAGATGCAAAATCTATTTTGAATAGAAACATAACATTGCTAAACATAAATCCTCCAAAATAAACAAAGTGGGTGAGTTGACACAGATATCTAAATAGCATCTGCTTTAAAATAAAAGAACTTGAGTACGCTATTACTCTATAAACTTGCTCCTATTCTCGAAGGACCCGTCAACTTCTCATAACTCACGCATTTTTATATCTTCCCCAGCTTTGTCGTGGAACAATTCGTCCTTGAAGCGTTCTCGAACAAATGGATATAAATGTTGAACAACTGCAAACGACAAATTTTCTTAAACCGTCGAAAAGAATACCGAGTTACATTTTGCATTCGAAACCAAAGCGCCTTAAATCACGGCTATACGCTAGAATTATTCTCCTCCTCGAATAATTTAATATTTCACGGTAGAATTTATCTGTAAATCGTAGAACCTAATTACCGTCTATGTACACTATCGCTTAACACTAGAACTACCAAACCAGTCAAAATGACCAGTTGGTGATTATTCATGGCAGCCTTATAAATTCACTGTGGTAAAGCTTCTAAAATTTACTATGATTTTCTAAAAAAGATATGAATAAAGATTTATTTTCTATGCATTCGGTATTTTTTCATGTAATTTTCAATTTGATTTCTTCCATGCAAATAAATACACTTGAATTGTCGGTAGTTCTAGTGTTAAAATAGTATTTATCCACCCGTTACACGCATAATAACATCTCATCGCAAAAATCGACAGCGATAAAAAGAGTTATAAATTTGATACCATACACGTATATGACTGCTGCGAAAACAAAATACATAAAGTCTTCTTTAAATGTTTCACATTCCTTAATAAAATCAAAGGACAAATACGCGTAGTTATACACGACTAAATAATGAGTCGTTAAAAATTTCAGCAACTGAAATATAATTGAAAGAACTGAGAAAAGAAGAAAACGTAACTACTGCAACCAACAAATCACCATCCAACACTTACTATACGAATGCAAACAATATTAAAACTAAAGAAGAAAATATGAATTAAACCCAGATACCGCCATGACCTTTCAGAAACACCAACAAAATATTATCAACCATCTAAAAGAAATTCAAATAAAAAAAGAAAATTCAGTAAGTCGCTAAAGACCTCGAAGTGGATACGACTTTAAACCTTATAATAAAATAAAAAGTAAAGCAGAAAATAAAGTACGCAAACGAGTTCTTAGAACAGAGCGATTCGATCAAATTTTTTGCGGTTAATGGGACAAAGGATTCCTTCGTTTCGATTTGTTCGTTTCGGTTAGAACTCGTCGTGTGCAAGCTAATTACAGGACGAGAAGAAATTCCGTCCCGGTCCGCGTACATTAAATTTCGCGGCGTCCGCATTCCACGGGTTGCGTAAGTCGAGGATCGCCCGAAACGAAGCGGCGCGATGCATTAATCACAATCACGCGCCGCCGTGGCGCGGACATTTAGCTTCTTTGATGGATAGGGTTCGAAGCCTGAGAAAAAAAGTCGCGCGTTCCTCGCGATACGTGGGCGCCAAGATGAATTGGGCTGTTGCTCGGACGCGTTCGCTCTCGTAAATCGATTTCCCGTAACGAGGATGGTGATTTTAGAATTGTATCGAGAAAATATTTTTGTGTCGGTCTTGTACTTAAGAAGACACGATGAATGGGGTGGTTTTTATAGGGTGAGATGAAGGTGAAGGTGAAACTTGAAGGAATTTTGAAAGGGAACATGGAAAAGAAAAGAGTAAAATTTTTTGAGCAATAAACGAGGTGGTTTTTATAGGGTGAGATGAAGGTGAAGATGAAACTTGAAGGAATTTTGAAAAGAAACATGGAAAAGAAAAGAGTAAAATTTTTGGAGAAATAAACTTTTCAAATTAAGTTTAACTATTTTATGTCCAACGAAATGCGTATCAACCATCTCCCCCCGCCCCCCAAAGAAAACAACGAATTTCGCACAAGAACACGAAGCAAACAGTTCTCACAGCGATAAGACGGTACGCACCCGTTTAAGGATTGACAAAAGCACCGCGATAAACTCGTCGTCGCTACGACGGACAATAAACAGCCGCTTGTAGCCTAGTAAAATCCAAACCACCGCGAAGCAAGTGATCCCCTACGACCACGTACGCGTTTACCTTCGCAGTTCTTTTTAAGAGACGTCCACTAACGGGGACACGTTGCTGGTGCAGGTCGACCAGCGACAACGCATTAGATTATCCCCATAACGCGAGAGGGTGCCATTAAAATTCACGCGAGGGGCCGCGTACACAGACGGCAGATAGGGCAGCGCCCAAAGGGAGAAATTTATCATTCGGGGCCATCCCGGTGTAAAACGAACTCGCCAAACCGAGGGTCGAGGACCCGCGGAGTGGGGGGCGGGGGAAGAAAGTTTCCGTTGCGTGACGATGGACGACAGGGGAGGAGCGGAAGAGCGGGCAGAGAGAAACGGCTGCGCGAAGCCGTAAAAGAAGAATATGATGTCCTTACCTTGAGATGAAGAACGAACAGGACCTCCTCATTTTCCCGTGGGGCACTAATGTTTCGCGGCTTGGTGATTTAACTGCGCCACAAACCACGGACGACAATGATCGCGGGATCAGCCGGCTCGCAAATGGCACTCGTTATCGTTAGCGAAAGAGCGCTCGCGAGATCCGCACGCTGGAACAACACGCTCGTGGTGATGGTGGTGGTGGTGGTGGTGGCGGCTCCGGAGTCTTCTGGCCGGTGGAACATCTGTTGGACCTGTACAGGCACACGGAAGCGGCGGTGTCTTTAATTGGCGCTCGAGCGCGGGCATTAACGGTCCCGAGCACTCGTGAGGCCGACGCTCGACCATCGACCGTACGTCGTCGTCTCGAATATCCGTGGAATCCGCGTTCGATCGAGGCGATATTATCGCGATATCGAAGGGTTCGTCGGGATTCCGTGTGTGTTCCAATCGTCGACGATGGAAAATGGTACCTCGATGCGTGGCACTCGAGAAAGATGACCGTGGAAGATTCAAGAAACTGTTTGGCTTTGCGACGATCAACGCTTCACAGGATCGAGGAATTCGAGGAGATAGCGTAGCGAATTTGTTTCCTCGATGAGATAAAATGGCACTTCGTAGCACTCGAAAGTGCGCGATAATTATATCCACGCTAGTGCAGGACTTACGAAACTATTTCGCAACGCGACGATCGAACGGTGCTCGTTTCTCCGAGCAAGACTGATCTTCTGCCCTTCGAGTCTGACCACGAAAATATCCCAAGTCTGGCCGAACGATCCTCTAAACCACGTCCAACATTCGGAGAATAGGTCAGGTTCAGTTTCGAGCCGATGTTCGAAGCCAGCCCCTCGAACTGGCAACCGTCGTCTCGTTGAGAACCAGCCACCATATAGCATCGTAGAAGCACCACAGCGAATTCCTCGGTTCACCACCGATACATCACGACACTGGACACGGCTGCACTCGCGAGCACCAAGAACTCTTTCAGCCTCTTTCAGTCCAAAACGTTTACCCCGCACGAGCGAATCGCACGTGACGGATCAGAGAGGGATCGTCGATGGGCCAGAGGATCGAACCTGGGTTCACTGGCATCGCGTCGAAGAATGGCTAACAAGAATGGCTAACGATCACTTTCACGTCCACCATCCGCGAGCGTGGTAGTGGCTTCCCCGTGGACTTCTCATCTCCTCGCAACCGTTCGTCAACAGCACACCGGTCCTGAAACGCGCACTAGTAGACCGACACCCGCGGGATCACTCACGATCACGATCAACCACCTTCCTCCTGTGCGTCTCCACCCTCCAGTCGATCCACCAACTACCACCTCCAGCGAAGCTCTATCCGCCTGCACGCGAAAATCTGCTCGAGGAACGCGGACCGTGGCGACCGACAACACGGGACGACCGACAGAAAGTATCCTTGGGCTTCCGGGAGCGACGCGCGACAACAAAGGCTCTGCGACAACAACCTGTTAATCACCTGGCGGCGTCTCGCGTGCGCGAGGCACGCGTCGACCGTAAGAAAAGCGCGATGAACCACGCGAGACTGACCTTGACAGCTCGAACGCCTAACAAGCGCACCTCTTGTACTCACTGCACACAACCCCCGTCTCACCTAAATTCTAATTCTTCGACGAGTACGATGGTAACGTCACACAATTAAGAACAGTAGGAACGAGATGACTGTCAGCAGTCTGAAGCATCTTCCTCGCACTCGAATCACCTGAACCCGGCACACTGATCTCTCGACCACCTTTCGACACGGAGCTTCGACGACGGTTAGCCGAGAGAGTGACGCGGGTCGCGAGAGATGACAGCCGGTATTGCTGGTGTTGCTGACGGTGCCGCTGGCAGGCCAAGTATCACGCGCCGGTGTGGTAGCGATAATAGCGAGGGTAAATGGTGGTGGTCGCCGGTGGGTATGGTGGCGGCGGTCGGTTGGCCGGTCGGTCGGTCGGTCGGGCGGTCGGTCGGTCGGTGCAAGTGGCGGCGGCGGATGGATGTGCCAGAGTGCGGGCTTACGACGGAATGAGAGGAAAGCTCGGCTTAGGAGCGCTACAGCGTGGCATCGGCGACTCCGCGATGAGCGAGAGAGTTGCGCGTTATCGACCCATCCGCGACGCTATATTCAACCGCCACGGCACACGCTGCTGCTCTCTCCGCTCGGGACCGTACTACGCGCGCGGCGACGCGTACTACCGAGAACAGCGGCGCGTACGCGCTGGCACCGGCTGCGCCGGTAGAAACGACGACGGATCTTCGGGGTTGCCGATCGAAATTTTTCCAACGGCAGACGACTGCCGCTGTTGGATGCAGCAGGAACTTTCTACTTCTATCTTTTAACGGTCCTGTGACTTATTGCGACCTTTGCATAAGATCATCGATGGTTTTACATCAGCTTCGTTTAAGACTCGAAATCTTATATTGCTAATAAGACACTCGCGAAAGCCCTTTTACGAATAACGTCGAATTTAACGTTGAATTTGAAAGGATAAAAGTCGAGGATGTAGGTGTTTGATATAAGTGAAAATAAAGACAAAAAATATGGCACTTGTTTGAGCGAAGTGTTAATAATACAGACACACTGGAGGCTTTGAATGGATTGAGAGAGGGATTAAGAAAATTTAGATGCAACTAAACGGTTGTAGTCGCCGACAGTAGTTCTACTAGTATTTACAAAAAGATACTTTAAAGTATCGCAAAGATTTTTGATGCTACTTGATCGTTGGAACTCACGTTTTGATGGGTGAGAGAACCTCTGATCGGAACTCTGATTAGACATATGAGAGTGGTTTCAACGATATGTTTTTTTTATTTCTCATGTCGTAGAGATACCTGTGTTTTAATATAGTGCATCGATTAAATCGTGGAAGTTCAAGCAAATGTATATTTTTATAGAAAAGCGACGAAGAAACAAGACCGCGGTAGCGATTTTATAAATTTCCAATGTCGATTTATCAACAGCGCGAAAACAACGCGGGGGCCGAGGTAAAATTCGTCGAGCTAGATTACCGAGGTCCGCGTTTAATCACTTTAAATTATTTGCCGGGATTCGCGTTCCCTTCCTCCGTCCTTCGCTCCGTTCCAATTGGCAAATCTCTTTGTCCAACCTTTCGACCTCTTGAGAACCGCTCGATACGCGCGCGAACACAGTTTCGTCGCGCAGAATTTCTGTTTTCCCGTTCGCATCGATTTACGTTCCCCCGAGCACGTGCATGTATGTACAGTCGGTGATAAAAGTTCGAACGTTTAATTTCAAGTACTTAAAAATGTTTTATTAAATCACAGTTGAGGTTTAGTTAACTCCGTTCAATGTCGAGGTGTAACTGTAATTGCAATAAATTTTGGTAACTTCAATTGCTCTCCGTGTAATTTTCGAAATGTTATCATTTTTTTTTCATAAAATCTGTATAATTTTAATCAACAAACTAATATCCATAAAACACAAAGAATCCGTTTCGATGTTTTAAAGTTTCGATATTTGACAAACTTAGGAGATGCAGACTTTTGCGACCGACTGTACATGTACGGGCGTAAACGCGAAGAAAAGCAGCGCGTGGAGAGCCGGGAAAAGTGGGCGTGAAACGAATATTCGAAACGTAATTCGTCACCAATTCCGCGGCTCTGTGGCGGTCGACGGCACGAAAGGGAATCGAAAAAGCTGCGACCAGTTTCTCCTCTTGCGTTCGATTCGTTAAACGCACGAAGTTATTTCGTCCCGTTAATCGACTTCTGTCTGAAACGCGCTGTGTTCCTTTCGTTGCATAATCGACGAAAGAAATTCGTGACATTTCCCGTCGGCGTCAATTTTTCTCCCTTCTTTCAGCGGCAGTCGAAACGCGGATTGCCAAAAATGCTAGTTAGCAGCTAGTCGTGCACTTCTGTGCTTCTCGCAATTTAGTTGTATATTCAGAGCTGTCTCTTTGAGAGCTTTTGTTAATTAGTACTAAACACAGTTAATACTAGTGTATTTAATACCAAATACAGATCGATCCCTAAATCCTAAAACATGTAAGCTAAGAACAGCGAAATCGTGCTGTTCGGCATTTTTCGGCATGGAAAGTGACGAACGCTATCGCATTGTTTAACAATTTTCAATCGGGAAATAAGAAAGTGAAGCATTTGTATTTAGCCCCATAAGTGAACACCAAACGACATCTGTACGGATCCTTCGTTAATAAAGCGTTACTCTTTCGTCACACGTTCTACGAGATCCACACGTGTTGTGATTGCTTTCACGTGCTCCTCGTAATCCATAGATAAATAAGAAACTGTGGATAAATCCCATCGGAAAGGCCCGTGGCGCTCAAACGGTTAAGCAACTCGTTCGAGAAATGTACCGAGCACATACAACATACCACACTTTAGCGTATCTGGATACCTAAGTCGCGTTTCAGGTCGTTTCAGTAGTTTCAAAAGTCCATGGTTTTACGGGTGGATGCAATGGCATTGTGGCAGCCATTGTGCTCCGATCGTCCAATGTGCACAAAGGTGGCGGCGGTGGGTCACAGATAATCGGGGAGAGCTGCGATGGAAATGGAGGGAAAGGAGCGGAAGAAGGGGCCCCGAAAAGTCCTACAGGAGGAGGAGAGAAGTCCTCTGCATCCGGATCAAAACGAAATCGTCAATCGAAACGTGAATGCACACGCATAGAAATGTCCTCTTCAATGGACTCCTTTAACCGCCGCGAAATGGACGCGGTCGGGTTTGATCCTCTCGGATTTTCGTGGTTCCATTAAGCATACCTAGCTTTTTTCAGTGCCTGGGCCACCGGATCGATAAAGCGATCGATACGGTGAAACGGTAGCTAAGGACTGACTCTCGAAATTGAACTGGGTATTTAGTGAAACAGCAATTATTTTTAATACCGTCCACGAATCGCGAATTTCACATGTTTTGCACTAAAATACGGAGCGATTTAAATTCCCAACTTTTTCTTGAATTCTCTATAAATTCATATAACGTGATTTCACCTTATAATCGCAAAATTCGTTCCTTGAATTCCAACCTAACCGAAAAGAAGTTTCAATAAATTTGCTTCATAAGCAAATAACACCGGTTCCGCGCAAAAATCGCGAAAGCGAAACGAGTGAAAAATTCGAAAAACAGATCGCTTCGTAGTTTCATTTACCAAACAAAAAAAAAAGAAAGAAAGCGTTGGCGACACAAAATTAAAAATTCCCTGTAAAATAAGAGTATCGAGTAAGTTTAATGGGATAAAGGAACAATTTTTCCGCGAGAGTCGGTCGGAATGAATGAAGAATTCGAGAAAAAGATCGCTTCATAGCTTCGTTTATAAAAAAAAAGAAGACGTTGACGACAAAATTAAAAATTTCCCGTAAAATAGGAATACCGAGTAAGTTTAGTGGGATAAAGGAATAATTTTTCCGCGAGAGTCGGTCGGAACGATTACTCAGCGGCATGGAAACATGGTGGCACAGGCGCGAACGGGACGGAAACAGCGACGAAAGCCGGCAACGATATTGACACAAGCTTCAGTTTAATTTCTCCGTCCGATAAACATTGGTTTTCCAGCCACGCGGAGTTACGCGCAACCTCCCTCCCCCGGCCCCGGCCCCGATCTTGCTCCGGTCGACGAGTTCGGTTCGACGCTGAAAGAATCGAACTCCATCAGGAACGAAACGCACTCGTTGTCGCGCGACAAATTTGCTCGCCGTTTCGCCAACCATTATGATCGCCTCGGCTCGCGAATCGATGAAACGTTTCACCGTTTTCCGGTTGACGTCGAACACAAGTTTCCATCACGGTGGAAAAAAAAAAACGTAGTGGTAATTTTAGGGGCGAGTCGGAGCCACCATCCATTTAAAGTCGATGAATTTTTGATCGCTGATGATGGATCGTGATCGGGGTCACTACTGTTTTTCACGTTTGAGATTGCGGTAGAAATTTATGAGAACGGTAGAATAACGGAATGAGAAATGGTAAATATGCAACTCGAAGTTAAAATCGAGTACAATATTTAACCCTTTAAGGATGAATTGTTATGCCCGATAACGTATTGCTTATTTTTCTTTTATCCATACTGATATTCCGTTGCCAAGTTTGACACATTTTGTAAAATTTCTGTTTTGGTAATGTTAAGAACGTGAAAGGGTTAAGATAACTATAAGAGAGAGAATGTTATCATAATACTGATATTCCGTTACCAAGTTTGACACATTTTGTAAAATTTCTGTTTTGGTAATGTTAAGAACGTGAAAGGGTTAAGACAACTATAACAGAGAGAATGTTAGAATAATACTGATATTCCGTTGCCAAGTTTGACACATTTTGTAAAATTTCTGTTTTGGTAATGTTCAGAACGTGAAAGGGTTAAGATAACTATAACAGAGAGAATGTTAGAATAAGAATGCGTATGCATTTTTTTTACAGACATTCGTGTAACATCACAAATTATGAAACAGCGCGATTAACGTCAACCATCCGACGATTTACTAATCAAATTTTCAGACACGATAATTTGACATATTTGATAACGTTCATTACCGGTCCACGCAATTTTAAGCTTCGATATAATTAACGTCGCGTATCGATACGTCGCTAATTATTTAAAGTTACTCTGCTCGCGGGCAAATGGAACTATTCCAAGCAAATTTATCATAAAACCCAGAAATCTGCTAATCCGTTAATTTAATGCTGTCCTGTTTAATTGGTTACCGGGTTCAGAAACTTGAAAAATTAAAAATTAAAAGAATTAAAAAATAAAATATTATCCGTATCGCGGAATCTAATGTGGCGCTTTCATAATTTACCTTGCAAAATAAATTGCCGACCATAATATTCTGCGACTTATCAACACCAGAAGCAAAAATTAAAACTAAATTTAAATTGATAACATTGTAAACAGATATTAATCTTCTGTCATATACCATAAAAACGGTAATTAAAAGTTATTCTATCTAAAAAGACATGTTCTGCCTGACTGCCTGATTCTTTATCGCAGAGCCTAAACTATTAAAGCTAGAAACATAAAATTTGAACAATGGGTTCCTTTTATGACGTAGGCGCCCACTAAGAAAGGATTTTTTTGATATTCCACCCCTAAGGGGATTAAATAGGGGTTGAAAAGTTATTTGAAAATCCGCCTATTTTGAAGTAAACTCTATAAAAAAAACACACACACACACACACACAGACAAAAGTAGTATTCGATAAAGAAGAGCAATCTCGTTTTGTGGAATATAAATAATAGAGTTGCACTATTTCAATGAAATTGAAATTCAAGGAATCTATCTACTTTTCAAAATCGATCGATAAACACAGTTGCTATATGGAAATTTTCTATCATAGGGCATGCGTGCACGCTCATTGTTAACATTTATTAACATTTCGAGCGACTGTCAATCAGGCGACTGTCTGACGGACAAAAGCATCGTTGCGCCAATTTGTAGAGAAATAATGGAACGAGGTAACGTTATCCCAGCCGAAAACAATGAGTCCCGGCAAAAGATATAATTAACGGAGCTTCTGATTTAATACGCGCTGCTTTAAAGCAGCCATCCACCGACAGTCGACGAATGATTTGCAATTAATGCTCTTGACGTGTTGCTAATGCCGTTCCTATTCGAACGTTACTGTTATCGTTGCAGCTGCTATTGCTAATAATAATTAAGCTCAAATATTTTCAAGCATTCCGAGAGCATCGTATTCGATTTATTTTTTCACAAGATGTACCGATAATCCGACATACGACTTAAAAACGTTCTTAAGTATTGTTATAATAATAATTTTGCGAGTCCCAATTGCAAAATTTTTGCCTTTACACGTCGAAATAGGAATCAATTAATAAACATTATTAATAAATTATTAAATAAGTCTGACAATTTCAGACAAGATTTCACACTTCTCAGAATGTCCAAGTATAATATCTTCAAATGTTACATAATTCATTTGCGGTAGCCGCTTCATTTTTCATTAGATTTGGATAAATATTTTCAAAAATATATACGTTCATCGATTATTCCGTTTAACACTGTATCTCATCTTTTTTAGAATTTAACGTTTCGTTTTCCAATCATTTCTGTGTTTCCGATTTTACGATCCCCAATCGTTGATTTTAACACCCCTTTCTGCATTAGTTACCGCAGAAACGTGACGCGAAAAATTAGTTCGACAAAGAGGAGTCACGGGAACACGTGCTAAGTCAACTCGTCTTATTCCCCTTGCAATTCCAAGAAGCCGTATCAACTGATCCCGCTTCGTTGTCGCGTCGTCGACGATGACGGCACCTTCTTCTATTTTCGATCGGCGAGTTGCACAACCAGACTCATCGAAGAGAAATAGAAACAGAGTGGGAACAGAGCGGTCGAGAGAGGAAGGCTCGTAGTGCGTTTCGCGCCGCGTGCGTTTGCCTTTTGACCAGCTTTTCCACGAACAACAACCTCGACAAAGGAATCCGATCTTCATAATTGATCGAATCGCGTACAAGTATTATCGATAACAAATTATCTAAAATTAATAACGACATCGGTATATGTTTGTTACAAAGCTCAATCGTTAACAGACAACAATGATTAACGGTACACGTGCACGTATAAACAGTAAAACGATAGTATCAATTAATAGTCGATAAATAAAATATTTCCACTTATCTATATAATGTATCATAAAAAAATAAACCCTTCGAAACATGAGCATCCTACAAATCTCAAACGCTTTTTCCACCTTAAACTCTGTTCCACCGTTGCCAGCAAGCAACGCTCGTAAGTAGAAACAGACACTGGTCAGACACACCGAGGTAGCTCGAGTTCCCCCAAAAGACCGTCCAATAAAGACCATAACTGTCCTGCTACACGCCACACCGACATCCTCTACAGTGTCTTAAATACCCAACGCGACCTCTTTCACGCGTACACGTACCAATGCAAACCAAAAAAAAAAAGAGAATGTACCTTCGCTTAAACCCTTTGAGTACTAAATACACCCGGTCGAAATGCTCCGCGTGATCGACGCTCTATTAGCAATTGTGTTTCTCTAAATGAAAGACTGGAAAAATTGACAAACGTATATACGCGTCCATAATTCACACGAGTAACTTTCGCCAGTGACGCGTATACGCGTTTATAATCCACGCGACTAACTTTCGCCAGAGACGAGTATACATGTCCATAGATTACGCGAGCAACTTTCGCTAGTAACGCACATACGCGTCCATAGTTCACGCGAGTAGCATTCGTAAAATTCATATACGCGCCCGTAGCAGTGAAAGGGTTAACCAAAGTCCTTCACCCCATAAAACCACGGAAATACACACAACAGACTCGCACCCCGGAAACGAGATACCCGTGACACGGTCTGGCCGCGGCGACGCATCCGTCACCGGGCGTAATACATTTTTGAGAGCCGGCAATAAATCGAAAGCTGACGCGGGTCATCACGGGGCCAAGGATGTCGTCGCTGGGGCCACGCGGCTCGTTCCCGCTCGGCTTTATGGCGGCGGCCGACGCGACGCGGAGAAAGGGAAACGCGTCCGACCCCGCGTTATAAATCAACCACTATGGACCCATTAGGGCGGCCATAACTCGTCGATATCTCGAGGACCGGCAGCTTATTATATCCTGCATATATAATTCGTCCAAGTGCGAGCATCCGTTCGCTGTTGCCGCGTGCTGCTCGAGCAGCTCCCGCCGGATCTACACACCGCCCGATCCGATTTTGATTGGCGAGCACCACGATCGATCCGCGGTGATCGATGGCCACGAACCATGGCCAATCCCTCTAACCTATCTATCGATTGTGAACGAGCCCCCGCGCGTGCCTTGGCTGTGTAATTGGATTTAAAGATGCGAGCTGGAGATAAGCTTGACGAATGCCCGACCTCCTGGCCGACGCCAGGCAACGATTCGAGAATATTATTTGTAACGGGGAGGTGGGGCCTGGTGTTGTGTTTCGAAATTTCTCGGATCGCCGGCAGGTGATTCTGTCGAACGTGTGTACGAGGAAGGGTTGCCGGGAGCCGAGAACGAAGAGATGTCGAACAAATTGTTCAACCATTAGGGTTATCGATCCTTGATCGACGTCGCGTAGTAGCTGATCTATTGTTTGTATAGAAGCTGATCGATCATCGCATCGCTTGTCCCGATTTAACGGATAAACTCAATTTTTACGATTCGATCCGTAATCTCAGACTTGTTTCTAAGTTTCGCTCTGAATATTATCACATTGTTTAAACCGTCTCTTAATCAATGTTAATCTTTATGAACGTTTTAGTGACTTTTTTAAACGTTCTGTCTTAACTACAATTTCCTTTCACTATCCTCCTTAGGCTAAAATCTTACTACCATTTCTGTTGCCATTATTATTAATACTCTAATTACTATTTTTGGTTAATGTTACATTACTATTTTTTTCTTCTTCTACGCGTGTGATTTCATCTCGTTCTCTGTATGACAAAGGATCGTCCCGTAAATAAATTCTTCTTTATTTTAATATTAAATATTGTAGTCTGTCTGCAAGCTCGGATTAATAATTTATACTTTCGGTTTACTTTAAGCGCTCTATTACGAGAACAGACTTTAAATTACCGATTCGTAGTTCTGTCTTTTTTTTCTTCGTATTCAAGTACCAAACAACCAAGCATGGAATTCAAATTAAAAACATATTTTCATCCTCGATCGGACAAATTAAATTCAGAACCGCGAGTACCTGGATACGTACAATAAAATTCTAAATCTAAGGTAAATCCGAAGAAACTATTCGACGTCTAACACCACCAACACCCTTGCTTTCGCAACATTTAGAATCAAGTCCACGGAACCTGGAGCATCTCCCAAAGAGACATTGTCGATCGTAGTTCGAAAAGCAGCCACGACGTCCCCTTTCTCTCGGCTGTCCTCGTACATCACTCGATTCCCGTTCGATCCACGTCGCGATAAATCTTCGCGTCCTTCCGACGATCAGCGCGGCTGTCGGCGAAAGGAATTGGTTATTCGGATCGTCCGTCGCCGGAGCCCTGGCCACCGGTTGTCGCGAGGAAAAAGGGAAGAAGTATCGCGTGAAATTCGATTACGTAGTCCGCGTCTCATCCGCTGTCGGCTCGTCGCGTCGCGGCAAATCCGTCGATGTTGTTTTCCTACGATGGATAACGTGCACACGCCACGAACAACATTTTCTGGTGATACTGGCGGGTTAACACTATTCCTACCACGATCGGTCAAATGACCGTTTTTAACATTTCGATTAGAATTTCATATATACAACATAATTGAATCGCCTTTAAACTTTAGACTTTTCCTCAAATATGCGAATAATACATTTTTCAATATTCACTTCTTTCTTCATTGTTTATTTTCTGAGAAAAATTTGTAGTCTGTCTTACGTGGGTATGTCGCGGTAGGAATAGGTATACGTGAAGCGTCGGTAGGAATAGTGTTAAATAACTTTTAACCTTTCAGCATCGAAAGCTTCTTTTCAACGAATTCAAATTTTTTAAAATTGTTAGAGTGTAAGGATGATCCTGAGCAACCGCGGCATCGGGGACCGCTGCCTCTTGGACCGAGGTCTCTGTGGAGGGGGCACCTGGGGTGCCAGCAACCTTTTCTTCTTTTTTACCCTCAGTCTTTTTCGTATAGTTATCGTGGGTACAGTCTTAGAGAGCGTTTGACATAATTAACATTACATTTATTCTACAACATAAATTCTGTCGTCTCATTATTCCACCGTTTCTATCTGATCTCGGTAAACCTTCGACGATGAACAATAAATAGAACACGAACTGTTAGTAAACAAAACGATATCTCAACAAAAATCGTCGCTCGCGTTCGCTCGTTAATGATACCGCTCTTCGCGTGTATTAACACCTTATCGACCGGAAGCCTATTAATCGGCTTTTACATGCTTACAATTAGTCTGTAAATTTTGTAATGTTTCCTTACACGAAGGTGACTGTTTCGAGCGATATCGTATGTATACTATAAAGAGATATTAAACTATCGATTACGCGAAGGAAATTATTATGATCAATTCATTAGCGATGCATCCGTGGCAAAATGAGCTTATCGGGAGTACGTGTGCAATAAGTTACGCGATTGATGATAAAGTGTTAAAATTACGATAAAATAGAGGAATAAAACACTACGACCGAACCTAAGGAACGTTACATTTATTTCTGTTCTTTGTCTTTGTAGGTCAATCTTTCTTTATTTCTCGAACGGGAATCAACTAACTTTCGCCCGTTATGCTGCGTTAGAAAAAAAGATCGTCACTCCTCGAGAGGTGGTAGGGTATCCCTTACTTACAACCAATGCTAAAGGATTTGACAAAATCTCTTCCGAACCTTTATCTCACATTTTATAACACTGATCGTCTTCTCGTTAAGCCCCTGACTGAACTCTGCCGCTGTTGTTCTAATTTTCCTGGTTGAGAGCAGTCTAGAAAAGGCTTGATGCATTGCATCCTATGAGTCGGCTCGGCTTGCAGATGCCTTGAACAATTATCCGCTAACACGGGTCTTTCGAGCGAACCTCGTAACCCTAACCCGTCGAGCATCTACGCGGCTGCATTATGCAAAACTTGTGCGAATTTTACAGTCTCCAGGCTGGATGTAGACGATCAATTTTTTGAAGTAATAATATCTTGAAAATGGAGACAGACAAGTGTCTGAGACAAGCTTTAACGATCGTATTTCTTAAGCATACTGTGCCGCTGATTTTTCTACAATCCGAGTACAAGTTACGCATTTTCCGTTGCACAACTCGCACGTAACACACTCCAAACAGATTTTACAAGAGCCTGAAGTAGTCTCTCAGAGCACGAATGTCGAACAGATAAAAATAGGTTAAGCTGCCCATGAGCAAGACAGACCTGGCAAATAAAAGAGAAACTCATAGCTTTAGAAACAAAGCTTGTGTCTAAAATTTTACACTGAAACACTTAGAGTATAGCCAGCTCGGATAGCCAATCGAAAAGAAATTATTAACAAAAATCTGCTTTCATCGCTGTTACTACCATTATTATCAAAAATAAAAATATTTTGGAAGTTGGAGAGGGAAGTGGATAATTTGAAGGTGAAGGAAAAGGTTCGCGAAAGGGAATTTACTGGTAGAAGGGTGGTGATCACCCAGGTGAGTTAGACTCTGACCCAGGAGATTTTCGGTGGTCATGCCCAGACCCAGTGGCTATAAACCAAAGCCGGTTTCCACAATAAATGTAAACAATTATCAATTCCTAACAGTACGCAAAAAGGAGGAGGATTTCGCGACGCTCTACCTACCTTTGATACTACCTTCGTGTATCAAAAAAAAAAAAGGAACTAAGATCTATAACAGACCAATTCACCAATCACCACTATATAAGCAGCGAACGCCCGCAATTTCGAGCGACCAGCGATGAAAAGCAGTTGAACGCTCGAACCAATGATCCAATCCTCGACGTATACACACATCTTACGCTCTCCAGAAAAAATACGTCCTCCGCAAATCCTTCCTCCTTCACACTCTCTTTGCCTTTGCAACGACCGCAATACAATTCATTCAACCAACTCCAATCAGCACCCGCAACGTTCGCTTCGTGTTTCACACGCCACCAAAACCACCTCCAGCCGAGCACACAAGGGTTAACGCGTCATAACGCGTTTCCTGCCGCCATTTACGAGGCGGCGACAAATTGCGTGCGCGACACAGAGCGCAGCGCGTCGCCGGCGCGCGTATTCATTCCGCGCCACGGGCGATAATCGATAACCGGATGGAGGAGCGGATAGATTGTCAGATATCGGACGATGAACATCAAAAGGTAAAACGATCAAAGTCGCATTTGCGGCGTTGTGCCGTTCCACCCGGGTCGCAACGGTGGCGTGTGGCGAGGGGAAAGGGGATGGAGCTGGTTGTTGAAACGTTGCTTATCGAACAACGGACTTTCGATCGCACTTCCGTCACGCGTAAAACGCGTAAACAATTCGTATGCTATCGGAGTTTACGTAAACGTTTCGCGCTAATGACGCACACCGATCGACGGCACGTTGTTTCCGTGAAAATTCGATTCTGTTTTCGGAGCCGATTTTTCGACGCGCATGCAACAAGTAAAACCCGCTTCCGGAACGGGGTTTTAGTAATTCTGGTATCAAAGAGAATGGGGTTTTTGTTTGAGCAGGCCGAGTACGGAGAGGCTCGTCCTATCAGAATGCGAGCGAGCACTTTAATGACCAGTTGTTGATCGAAGTGTTTGGTTTATTATATTTTTGTATAGGTAAAGGGTGTAAGAGGGGTCAAAGCGACAGGAATCGCGTTTCAAGCATTGATGATGCGATCTTCGTTTACGTAACGATGACAAAATGTTCAAAGAGCTACGAGCTAGGTAAACGTTAACGTAACTCGCTAGCCTAGTTTTTCTCGATTTTGCAAATAGGCGAAGTCAACGTTGCTTTCTCTCTCTCTCTCACTCAGCTTTCTCTCACTGTCTCGTTACCACATTCATAGGCGACCAGTAATCGTTATCGATGCGAGCCCTGCATCTCCGTTATTCCGTTCGCGGTCTGCAAATTAATACGAACGCGTGCATTTTGCGGAAGGTCCTGCAAGACGAATAAGGAAGAATGCAAACAGTGCTCCAGAGAAAATGACCGCCCGTACTTCTTTCGATATGAATAAGCTATAAAGCCTTAAATAGATTCCTTACAAACAGTACTTCGTTCTATATCAACCTGATTCACTACCGAACAAAACAACGAACATTCCAACTGTGGCAACCTTTCTGCCCTCACCACTAGGAGGGATCAATCGACGATCCTACTCGCAAGTACTCGAGTCCGTTACAGTTTCTATAAATACGAGTTCCGGCCTGTCCCTCCTTATCTCTGTGTCTAAGGCATGGGCCTGCTAGATAAGTCTTACCGATGAATCCGCTAACAGTCCCCGGACGAAACATCGCCTTTCCTTTTCTTTTTCTTCACACTCTTTCCCTTACAACAACTACACAACTGTGGCAACCTTGCTGTCCTCGCCACTAGCAGGGATCAACCAATGAACTTTCTTACAAGTACTCGAGTTTCCATATGTTGGATTTGGAGAAAGCATTATTTAATTTGTACCGCCCCACCTAAAGGTGCGACGGTCGGGGCAGGTAATTTTCGGACCGACCCCCGACCCTGTGAGTGTAAGGACGGCCAGGAAAGAGTAAAGGCTAGTCGTTCAGAGGAATTTACAGAGAACGGACCTCGAGTTGTTTTTATTTTAATCCAAGTACCCTTGCTGTCCATCCCTAACACTCGTAGCATTTAGAGCATCTCCGCGACTGTGGTTATTTCAATTCAACACCATACGTTTCCTATAAATACAAGTTCCAAATCTCCTATCTCTGTGTCTAACGCACGGGCCTGCTAGGTAAAATGAGTCTTACCGATGAATCCATTAATAGTCCCCGGACGAAACACCGCCTTCCCTTTCCTTTCCCTTCGCTCTCTTTCCCTTACAACAGCCACACAACCAACAAATCTTCATGCTGTCATCACAGATCGTAAACACTCCACTGCACTCAGTGTCGTTCGTCTCGTCCAGTCAAAAAAATTCCACACCCCGACAGTCGACCACTCGAATTCCCCAAAAAATCGACGCCCTCGGCCCTTTCTTCGCCTATCCCCGAGCAGAGCGGACACAGCTTCGGTTTCATCCAGCAAACAGAGGCTCTCGAGCGAGATCGAGGATCTCCAAAAGGAGAACCGTGCGCGAAAGCATCGAAACCGCTTCGGGGAATCGTGGGAGGCAAGAAGCCGGGGCTCGGAGCGGAAGGAAGCGTCCATCCAGCCCCGGTTTCCCAGTAGCCAGCGGCGATAGAGGCGCGCCATTCACGTCGTGCCTCCCTTTCTCGAGCACGGACTACTCTTCAGAGTTTAATATAATGGCTAATATCATCGGAGATCCGCACAATGCAAACAATTTGAACCTGCGGGTTCCGACTGCTCTCCGGTGCCCCGTGAACGAGCGACAAGGGGCGTGGAGGGGGAGATTGGGAGGAGGATGGCGCGCGATAAGGAGACCAATGAACAGAAAATAGCGTGCTCGTGAAGGAAACTGCCGGGCCTCGCCGGCTAAATACGACGGACATCGGTAATCGATAGCGCACAATGATGTCGCGGAGACGCGCGACATCCACGCTGCAACCCCTTGGATATCGTTGATGATGGTTATGGGATTGCTGGCCACTGTTCGTGAACTTTTCGTTTCCACGGTTAGAAGAGAGGACGCATTTTTGGTCGTTAACACTATTCCTACCACGACCGGTCAAATGACCGTTTTTAAAATTGTGACTAGAATTTCATATATGTAGGAATGCGATCGAGCGGATGCGAGTTTGGGAAAGTCTGAAGAGTACTTGAGTTGGGCGATTGTCGTGCGAACGCAGAATGTTTGGGCTCGAATGTTTCTAAGGCGTGAAAGATGAGAACTTTGGAAAACAGTGTGACTGAGAAATTCTAGGTGGTCGTGACCGAATGCGTAGAGTGAGAAAGGTTGACAATTAGAATGAAAGGAAACAAGTGTTTGGAAGAATATATGACGGGGAAAATGCGAGCGCGAGTCAGAAAGTATTGGACGGTGAAGACAGAAAGGTTTGGTTGTGAACGTAGAAAGAGTGTTAAAGTTGCTAAGTTGTAAAGTCGTTTAAGTTGTTTTGTTAAATTGTTTTAAATATACTTTTATTAATATTTTAATCGCTTCACTTTTATTTTTCACACCTGAATTCCATCTTCCGTTCTACATTTTATAGAACATTCCCTATATATATACAACATAATTGAATCGCCTTTAAACTTTAGACTTTTCCTCAAATATACGTATAATATATTTTTCAATATTCACTTCTATTTTCATTGTTTACTTTCTCAGAAAAATTTGTAGCCTGTCTTACGTGGGAATGTCGCGGTAGGAATAGGTATACGTGAATTGTCGGTAGGAATAGTGTTAATATGATTGTACAAATGACTACATTTTTATAGTTGTTACGCAGAAGGATTGTAATTGAAGAAATACAATTAACAGTTTTTTAATTCTCATGAACCTCTGAATGAGAAAACTGTCTGTGAAATATATTAAAATATAATTTTGAACAGGTAGATATAGATATAATGTTGCAGTATTGTAATGTATTATAAAATTTTCCTAATTATCGTTAACGATATATAAAAGAGGAAAGAACAAACTATGTACTGTACGTTGTAGCTTATCATTAACTGCATAATCAATTGAAGCAGAAATTGAAAACCAAACGTATGTATCTGAACGTTTTAGGGAAATGTTCAATATTCCGATCTTTTCAAGACAACACGAATATTCTGCTCGATCAATTGATGCCACTGTTATCCGTGTATAATTAGAATCGGTATGGTTATCGTCGGCCTAACAATTTGTCAGGTCCAACTTAACGTGGCTACATTTCGCACAATCAGCATTTATAATTAGAAACGTTTGTCCTGCATTATTCATGAAGAGCTGATGGATCGAGCCATCATCGTGTCGTTCAACGGATTCGATGATCAATCCCGGTCACCTCTTGCCCGTCGCCAGGTGATTTTTCATCGGGGCAAACGTTGAATAAACAACCTACACGCTGCTCGTCCACGGGCGAACTGAACGACTTCAAAAACTGCCGGACATTTTGACGTTTCATTATGGACGCCGGATAATGAGTGCTTGATAAAGTGTAGCGTCGAAGCGGATTCGAAGCGGCGCTAAATTGCCAGCGGCAAATTAAAAACGGGAAGGACGCTGCTGAATATTCTCGCGAAAATTAGTTCGTTTCTTTTTGAACGACAGAAACACGCGTAAAAATTAAAAACGAATATACACATATATACGCGCAATATGTATTGCAATGCACAGTCTTCAAGCAAATACAAATCTACGCGAATGTTTGAAAATAGCGAAAACAGTTGTACATTAATTTCCACCAGCTTTCACGAAAATATAATAAAAATCCTGAATATACTTTACTACTACATTTTTTGCTTTCCTTACAGTTCTAGAATTGCGTTTCAGAGAACCAAATTCTTGGAAATTCTTGAAACTATACAACAGAAAATACAATAAAATAGGAAATCTTAGTTGGTGAATAAGGGCTGATTAGCAGCGGGAGAGGAAACCGAGAAAAATGAATTTCGAAGGAGGCTATCGATTATTAACGGGCAACGCCAAGAAACGGATCGTCGCCTCTATTATTCCCCGTAACTGGGTTAATTTTTCTCCAAGCTCGTTTCCTCCTCGCCTGATCGTAACGAACGAAAGAGGCCGGCTGCAGCACCCCGCAGGTGCACCCAGCTCTTCCCAGACCCAGGAATATATTATCCGCGCTTTAATTGTACTTTTATCGCCCGGACGTCGGGCTTCGATAAATCTTGCTCCGTAACCCTGGTTGTACCAGAACTCGAACAGTTCTTGGCGAATAACAGTTGACAAGAACTTCTTTAATCAAACGGTCGATGAGATGGATTTTGAGAAGAACGAGGTGGAAAAAGGGGGTTGGAAAGAAAACGAATTATCGATCGGCGAGTGTTCGATTGTAGAAATCCAGAAACATTACCGTCGACGGTAAAAATAGGGTTTTATTAGAGGAATTTTATGATCCTTCCCTTATTCATTCTCATTTTCACCGTAACAATGAACTTCAAGTCATCCAAACGAAATTTTCAATGTGATCTCGTGTAAATTGTAAAAAATAACAATCTTCGTTAGATAATTATTTATTTATTTATTTCATTTGACGCGTAAACACCGTTTCTAAAGAAGTAATACGATAAAAATACAAATAATTAAAAATAAAAGTAAAAATAAAACTAAAATTACATACAATTACATACAAACTTATACAGGAGCATACATTGTTCTGTATCATAAGATTGAAAAATAAAACTGCGAAGTACTGCAGTGTAAAAGTGAAGCGATTAAAATATTAATAAAAGTATATTTAAAACAATTTAACAAAGACAACTTAAACGACTTTACAACTTAGCAACTTCAACACTCTACATTCACAATCAAAACCTTTCGTCCAATACTTTCTGCCTTCACCGTCCAATACTCTCTGCCTCGCGCTCGCATTTTCCCCGTCATATATTCTTCCAAACACTCGTTTCCATTCATTCTAATTGTCAACCTTTCTCATCCTACGCATTCGGTCACGACCACCCAGAATTTCTCAGTCGCACTGTTTTCTCAAATTCTCATCTTTCACGCCTTAAAAACATTCGAGCCCAAACATTTTGCGTTCACACGACAATCGTCCAACTCAAGTACTCTTCAGACTTTCCCAAACTCGCATCCGATCGATTGCATTCCTACAAATAATAAACAATGTTTAGGTACAAATATTAATTTTAAGACATCTAGGGTGTAATCATAATCAAAGGAACAATATTCGATGTGGAATAACTCCAATTGCTTGTTCTAATAATAATACGCGGCATCTTATGTATAAATTCCACACCACGAGTCAGACTCGTGGTTTTTGTTTATCACACAAATTCTTTACCACGAGTCAGACTCATAGTTTTCGCTTATGGCACAAATTCCTTACCACGAGTCAGACTCGTGGTTATAGGCCAAAGGGTTAACCGGTGACATTTGAAACAGATACACGTGAAGCGTCGATAGGAATAGTGTTAACTAAACTGGCCCATAAAAACATCAGAACATGTTTCTACCGACTTCAGTTTTTCAATACTCAGCAGAACAAGTTCGTTCACCTTCGCGCAGCAAAACATTACGACACGCGATTCCAGAGGGAGCAAGAACCGAACCGGAGGGAACATTATCAACCGGAAAAGACACCCTATATCGCGAGCATCTGGCCGGCAGTCGCCACCTCGTTTCAGATTAAGTGGCCCCTGAAATGGAAGCATATTTTTCGGTTGTTCGGCAACGAACGAGCGAACTTTCGCGGCGATATTGCGCGGTACATACGTTATCCAAACTTTCCCGGATTATGGCGGCTTTTTCCGGTGCCGGCCGCGTAAAAAATGTATCGCCGTTAGGACGAGCACGAGCGGCGCGGGTACGCCTATGACGGTGTGTCTGGATTTTATCGCGGATAATATCGTTACGTCGCTGTTTATAATCCGTGTTACTTCTTAGGAGCACGTGCACGTTTATTCGCGGGGGCTGTGACATTTTTACAGCCTTTAACCCTTTCGCTTCGGCTGACCAATCCGCCGAAGTACCGCCACTGAACGGAAGCACACGCCAGAAATGTGCGCAGCCCGTACGGTTTTCGTATATACGTTTTTCTAATTCTTAAATAACAACAATCTTAAATAAAACAATCGTTGCTCTAATGAAACAAGTATATTTACATTTTTAACCCTTTCGCTTCGGCTGTCCAGTCCGCCGAAGTACCGTCACTGAACGGAAGCACGCGTCAGAAATATGCACAGTGCGCGTTTTTCTAAGTCTTAAATAACAATTGTGCTGAATAAAACAATCGCTGCTCTAATGTAACAAGTATATTTACATTTTTAATATGAAAAGGCTTATAAAATTATTGAAATACAGAATTATTAAAATATAAAATTATTAAAATACAAAATATATTTAGATGCCGCTTATAAGCGGCGCTCGTACCCACAGGTCATCTCATGGACGCCGCCTATAAGCTCGAAGCGAAAGGGTTAATATTGAAAGACTTATAAAATTATTAAAATGCAAAATACATTCGGATGTCGCATATAAGCGGCGCTCGTACCCATGATTTAAACATTGAAATTCATCTTTTAGTGTCTATCGACTATTATCCGCATTACTTTGAAACGTCTATATTGAAGATTATGGGTGGAAATGAAGAAATAACGATAAGTTCCTCTTTTTTTTTTTTAAATTTAACTAACCTTTATTTCTGAAGGAAGGTATATCCTTTTGTACCCGATCTCTACACAGAGAGAGGCAAGATTCGAATTAACCCTTTGCGAACGAGTGTCGGATATATCCGCCCAACTCTCGCGCTGCGGCTGGCGTTTGTCTGTCGTAAACGACACATATAAGATTTGCATGGGTATACTAGCCTAAGAAGTAAAGTTGGTCTAAATTTGTTTGTTTATGATTTTGTTAGATTTTATGAAAAACTTATTTAAAGCAGCTTTAGTTTTTGTAACACACATGCGCGACGTAACTATTTTCTTTACTGCTCCGTCTGCAAAGGGTTAATAAGAAAAGCTAAAGCACACCAGTTCGTTAGGGTCCTATAATTCTTATGCACAGCGAGGTAATAGTAAAACAGTTGACCCGTTCCTAGAATCTTTTCAGCGCATAGCTCGACCTCGCATAAATATTTCTTCGAGCAAATTAATTTTTGTTTATTCGTTAGGACGTATTTTATTTCCAACGGTCTGAACTAATCGTTTTCACTCCGTTCAAATTTCTAGCAAACACGGACACAATCCTAACGACGTTTAATATTTTAACACTCTACTCGATCCCGACAAAGAACCATCCAATACCTCGTTTCGCAATCGAACGACTTCCTTCAAAGCGGCAACGCAAACGAGCAGCGACGAAAAAAAAAAAGGTGAGATGGTAAACGAACGAGAAAATTTCTCAAAAACTTCCTTATCGCCGTCCATTTGTCCATCGCCGACGGTCACGTTGCAATTTTATTGCGCAAATAGCGAGACTCGTTCGTTTCCAATTTCTCGCGCCGTTTACCCCTCTTATTTCCCTCTTCTTCCGGCTTTAACGAAGGTGAGAAATTCAACGGGATAATTTTCGTATGCAAATACGCCGTTAGCGTGCCGGGACCTCTCGTAATCGCGCCTCTGCCCACCTAACGAGGCTGTATTGAATTTTTATTTCGCCAAGGCTCGTTATCCACCGTCGCTACGACCGTCTCTCTTTGTCTCTAATCGATAACGTATCGAATTTCGCGTCATCAACGCGCACCATCGATTAGGATCGATCAAAGAAAAACGATCCTACAATAGTACTCATTGCCGTAGAAAAATAATAATTTCGGTCTTAAAAGGTTAAAAAGAATTGTTTTATCAATTAAATCGTATGGAAATGAGCCAGATCACAAAAAAAAAATAAAGATATAAATTTTAGACAAAATTTTTTCATTATTATGAAATTATTTTCATAATAATCGGTTCATATATAATTTTTCGCAAATATTGTTCATCTATTCATTTTTACCGTCATCATGGTAGAACACTATTTATTGATTAACATAGAATACAAATCTCGTTTATTCTGTTATTTCTTATTGATTAATTAATTGATTTTCTTTGACCCTTTGATCTTAAACTTTCTGTCCGCTATTGTATACATTACAATTTTAATCCCTGACGTTTAACGCGTACCTATCTCGTATTAAGCGTTCAAAACCCAATGAATGCCAAATAGCGCACTGCCAACGCGTATTGTTAACTGGAATATGATCGAAGCAACGAAAGGCCAAGGATGATACGGAGAAAAATGGCGGATAGAAGTCGGAAACACTGACCTCTTTCGGTGTTCTTGGTTGAATTAAATGTTTGGACTTGGTCGCGTTTGATGGCAGGCGGCCAACCAGTTTGTCATCAGGAAGAGCTGCGCGAAAGGGGAAACGGGCCGACGGGAAAAGGACGAAACAGATTATTTATTTGATTACTGTTTCGCAGAGATTTATCGTTACCAACGGAAGACAATGGAAACGTAGAAGAAACAACGACCGCTGGGAAAAATAAAGATTAATTAGCGCTGCAGAATTTACTTCTACGTTCTGCTGTAAATTCGATTCGTTTTTGTCGGGCGAATAGTGGCGTTGAAACGAATTCAACTGTTAATCGATTTCTTCGTTCAATTTTTGCCCTTACGAATATCGTAATACTCGTAAAATAACCTTTCACGATTAATTTATAATTTTAATCGTTCATAAATAATACATACATATCGAATAATAAACGTTTAAACAGTAGCGAACATCAAAAGGACAAAGCGTCTATCAATATATTCGTGATTCTTCTGATTACCAATTTATTTTCTAATAAAAAAAAGTGGCTTACGACAAGTCAAACATTCCTTACCTTTTCAAAGTGTCCCTACAAACACGGAATACATAAAAATGTACATATATATCTCTAATTCAATCGCGAAGAATTTTAATCTTTTTAAGAAACACTCGTCTACCGTACCAAGAATCCAAACAACTCCTACAAAAAAAAAAACGTACGCATCAAAACCAACCCCCGATTGATGAAACTGTTCAGAAGAACCCTCCGCCAAAAGTTAAATTCCTAAACCACAATCAATCGAGAGTTCGCCACGGCAAAACAACAGAACCGCAGACATCCGCGCCTCCGGCGTCCTCCGACAATTGATACGCGTTCTTTTTCCCGTCTCATCCCTCCTCCATTTCCATCGCAAACGGGAAGCTATAAAAAGAGAAACAGGTACACGTGTGTGTGTGTGTGTGTGTAAAATCGAACGAGGTCGCGAGCAATCCTCAAGGAGGGCAGCAGATACGAGTACACAGAAAATCCTCCTCGAATTGCGCTAGGGGGCCGCCATTGTTACGGGCTCGGACCGCGGAGCAGGACAATGGAATTCTGAAAAATGCGAAAGAAAACGCGTTGCGGCCAATACGCGATTCTCTGCCTCAACAAGGAAATTTCACCATCTTCTCCTCGTCGTGCTTCACTCACCCCCCGTACCCCACCCGCGGCAATTATATCTATATCCTAAAACGTACGAGCACACCGGTTAAGAGGCATCCTGGTTTCCTCCGATTTCTCCCCCTATTCTCGGTCAACCAGAGCCACGGAGGGTCGCTTTAGAAGTTTTCGAGATTGTAATGGCGATCGGGATCCTCGAGGATCGATTAACGTCGGAATGGAACGTCGACGGTTCGCGGGGAAATGGTCCCGGGACGTTTTTGTTGGGTCCAAAATTTAGACCGAGATAAGGAACGGAGAATGGATAGGCGGGGCAGCGAGCGAGCGAAGCTCGCTGGAATGCGATTATATTTTGCGTAGAATTATTGGGACAGTCTGCGGGAAATAACGTACTGCTTATCGTCGAGGGGGAAGGAAGTTACGGGACGATAAGAATATCGCTTTTCTTCAACGAAAATATTAGGTATTGGCCATACAGCGTATCGTGTTTTTTGTATCGTTGGACGCGTTTTCCAATAATCGACGGTACACTGACTCCTCTTCGAATGAGGTATATTATAACGAATACCAAAATTGTATCGGTATTGTGATAAAGCGTAGACTTAAGAATTGGTATTGTAAGATTGTACGTTTGGTGTGTGTCTGAACGTGAATGTGTGTGCGAGTGTATGTGTGTGAAGGGTATAATTGATAGAGCGGCGCCGAGTATTTTGTCTTTTAGGATCCCACTCGCTCGAGAAATGAATGAGGATAGAACCTTCGTAGGCAGCGTAGTGTGTTGTATGTTTTTAATTTTATTGAAACACATGTATATGTAAAACTTTGTTCATTTTTCCATCTTTCCTTTTTCCTACAATTTTTCCTATAGCATCGCTGTAAAACAGGAAGCGTCTTACTCGTTCTATTTTTTGGAATGGTTTTTGCGTTAAAATGTTTGCGCTCCCTTGTGCCGTGCTACATCTCTAGCGTTTCCTATTTTATGATGATACCTGAGATCAGAGCAACGGCTACCGCCCGGGTGTACTTTTCTGTTCCGTTGTATGTCAGTTAATCGATAAAGAGCCCTCATCAAGAGCAATTGCGAGTGCTCAGACTTCTCCAAAATCTACATCTTCCATTTACATGCATATACTTAATTTTTGTATCGTTCAATAAACTTACTTTTGTCAATCTAACAACCTTGGTATTTTGTTCTAACCTATTATCAGAGCCTGATAATTAACAATAATAAAAATCGTTCATTCATAACACATGGGATTTCGTTTTTACTACAGAAATGTTCTACTCTCAAACAATCCCATCGATGTAACAAATATCTCAGCTTCACCCCTCAAATTTTCAAACAATCAAAACTTCCAGCTTAAGTGCAACCTCTGAACAACCAAAAAAAAAAAACAGCATCAACCCATTAATCCCATTAATCCAGCCTGTTCGGCTCAGCCGCACGAAACAGGTGAAGGTTGGCCGACTCGAGTCGATACTCCTGGCTGCACGAGACAGTCCCGCCCCGTTCCACGCAGGGTAACCGCTCGCCTCAACCCCCAGGCGTGGATGACGTAAATCCGTGATCCACGCCTGACTTTCGAGGAAATTCCCACGAAGTGCCTAGCGTAACAATGGCCACCGTAAACCTTTACCATCGTTGCACGACTTCCAACGTTCGTTCGTTCGTTCGTTCGTTCGAAGGTAGCGAACACGACTACGCAAAAGGGGAAGAAAGAGAGAGAGAGAGAGAGAGAGAGAGAGAGAGAAAGAGGAACGGTAGCAGAAGGGAAATTCAATCTCCCGGTTAAAGAAAAGTTAAAGCGGCTATCGGCTTATCGGGAAGTTGCCGCGGGCGCGCGTGCACAAAAACGGATCCCAGTCCCCTGGACATATTTAAATCCCCGCCAGGGCTGGCTGTAAATTACAGGGTTGGAGCAACACGCGCCGCTAACTTTGACGCGGGAGGGGGTGGAAACGTTCGCTTGCGCCGGTTAAACGAGCCTCGATCGGTCGTTGATCATCGGTCACGACGATTAAGGGTTACGCGCTAATGAAATCCGTCTACGTCACCCCCGCGCGTAATTCAGTGGGATGAGAGAGGGACGAAAGAGATGGAATTGTTAAGCACTCTTTTTTTGGGGGAGGGAAAATTTGTTTCCTTCGAGGGACGATTTTCGGAAACGTTCCGCGTGTTAGGGGATGATCATGATGTATTAGGCGAGTCGACTCACAGAATGCCATGCATCAAGCCTTTTCTAGACTGCTAACAACGAGGAAAATTTGAGTAAAAGCGGCGAAGTTCAGCCAGGGCTGGTAACGAGGAGACGATTGATTTTATGAAACAAAGAACAGAGGTAAATGTAATATTCATGAGGTCAAACGTGGTGTTTTATTCCAGTATTTTATCATAATTTTAATACACGCGAAGCGATATTGTTAACAAACGAACGCGAGCGACGATTTTCGTTGAGAAATTATTTTGTCTTATAACAGTTCGTGATTTATCTGTCGTTTATCGTCGAAGGTTTTGTCGAGATCAGACAGAAACGATAGAATAATGTGACGAAAGAATTCGAAAAAATTTGGGTTCTTCAAAAAAAGAAGCTTTCGATACTGAAAGGTTAAAAGTTATTTAACCCTTTGTCCCGAACGATGCACGTATGTAACAGGGCGATTACAAAATTGTATGCGTATGAAAACGTGTTATTTATATTCAATCTAACGTGATAGGCATACTTTGATTATTATTGGATCAATATTTATGTTCCGGGACGAAAGGATTAATTACGAGCGAGTAAACGAGTTAGAGAAGTGCTCGAATCCGGAATTTCGTTATTCCGCGATCAAATTTGTTTTTCCACCGTGTTATGATTCTGAGGGATAAATATTAGTTTCTATTCGCCGACGAACCGCCACCCGTTCAAAGTGGAACTTCGATCCACTCGGTTGAAACTGCCGGGCGAAGAAAAATAAGCGTTCGAACAGTTTGGATTTGAAGAAGGCCGTCCTCGTTCCGGAAGGTAACTAGAGGCGCGGCGTCAGGTGCGTGAACGCGCGACTTCGCGAGCAGCCGAACCGAGTAACCAGCGACGACGTATGAATGATACATGAACGAGCCTCCGGATCCTCTCGCGTCCCATTACCGCCAGTAAATCGTCTCTTGGAAAACCTTCGAACAGGAGTGCGCTCGGTCGAGTTTGCATAACGCTCGGCGAAGGACGCGGTCGAAAAACGTTGGAAAAAGATTTCGTCGCTTCGAGAACGACTCGGGCGTCCGTTAAATTTTGCAAAAACTTCGAAATTCCTGCTCTCGCGGGGGGGTTTGATAAAAAATTTAACGGCTAAACTTGGAAAAACGAGGAGGAAATGCGCGTTGACTAAAACTGGTGCATTAACCGTATAAATTTTATTTCGCGTTCATTACACACGGAATGTTATTACAATCTGTGTTAACACTTTACCGACCGCATAACTTATTGTGAGGGGTACTTTATTTCTTTTGCAAAATCGTCTCTCGTTCGTACAATACGGTTTCTATCTTACTAAAACTGGCTATGCCCTTTTCCTCATGTTTTTATGGGCGCATCCCCACTTTGCACTTTCCCGAAAAACAAACCCGCCGTTGGTGCGGGCCTGGAAAGTGCAAGCGGCCGTGATCGAGCCTCGCGCGTACTCGGTCCCAACCCTTATTGGGGACCTCTGGTTTATGGGGGCCCTAATGACCACTTTGGCCATCGTCACCCTTGATTATCTGGTTCCTCTTACATTATTGCATACGTACTCCCGATCGGCTTATTTTAGCGCAAATGCATTGCTAATGAATTGATTACAATGATTTTCTTCGCGTAACCGATAGTTTAATATCTCTTTACAGTATACATACGGTGTCGCTCGAAACAGTCACCTTCGTGTAAGGAAACATTACAAAATTTACAGACTAATTGTGAGCATGTAAAAGCCGATTAATAGGCTTCCGGTCGGTAAAGTGTTAACACCCTTATCTACGGATGACGCCATTTGACGTCAAATTGAATATATTACGGACGATGCCGTTAGTCGTCATTTAAACGTGCGAAGCAACCAATGGCGTTAGTTGCAGTTAAGCTGTTGGCGTGTGCAAAAGTGAAGTGAAAAGAGAAATTTGTAATAGGTTCGTGTAAAAAATTTTTAGTTTTCTATTAAATAAAGAAATAAGCATCTTCTTCCTGTCTTAGCGATAGGAAACTAACGTTATGAACCCGAAGATAATATTGGAAAAGTTATAGGGAAAAATAAAGAAAAGATAGAAAAGTGAATAAGGTTTTAAATATATGTGTATTTGAATGAAATGAAATAAAATAAAACGAAACAGACAAACGCTATAAACACGCTACGTACTTTCTTGAACTACGCTTATTACCAAGGTTCTCTCCTCAATCATTCCTTGATCGAGTGGGACTCTCAAAAAAACAAAACACTCGGCCTCATTCTACCGATCCCTGTACACATACACACACACACACCAAACGTACAATTTTACAATACTGATCCTTAACCCTTTGCGGACGAGTGTCGGATATATCCGCCCAACTCTCTCGCTGCGGCTGGCGTTTGTCTGTCGTAAACGACACGTATAAAATACGCATGGGTATACTAGCCTAAGAAGTCAAGTTGGCCTAAGTTTGTTTGTTTATGATTTTGTTAGATTTTATGAAAAACTTATTTAAATACAGCTTAGTTTTTATAACACAAATGCGCGTCGTAACTATTTTCTTTACTGCTCCGTCCGCAAAGGATTAAATCTAATAAAGTGTTATTTTATTTTAATAGTTTTAAATATTAAATATTAAGTGTTTATTTATTAAATCTAATAAAATCTCATAAGGTGTTAATATTGTACGATGTAACAAAGATTTTAGAGATCAATTTCAAACGTATTTGATACGAGAAGATGTTTCACAGAAACATCTTAAATTCGTTATAGTCATTCGTCGGAATGCAAATTTTCGAGTTCCGTCGACAAATTTTCACGACAAACAATTATTAATCGTCGACGCGATCGGTACGTAAAATTGCACGGGGCAATTGAAGGGACGGGTTAATCACGCGAGAGGGGAACTACGTTTTTTCGATGCACGATAAGCGAGCAATCGGTGAACGACGATGGTACAAATTATTGAAATTAATCATTAGCTATCCCCCGAACGCAACAGTTACGCGTAATAGCAGCAAATAATGAAGAATAATGGGCCTGATAATCGGTTGCATTGAATTCGCAGCGTGACTCCGCGAAAAGCTTGCAGAGCGACGCGTTTCGTGGGAACAATGGGACCTTCGATAAGTATGCCAGCCAACAACGATTTACCATCGATACAAATCTTTCGCGCAAACTCGTCAACAATACTCAAAGGAATTACTAGCATAGACGAAGTACAAAGAAGCAGTAATGTCTAACAAGAATCTTCGTGATTATTATTTGTCTATTTATTTATAGAGTATTAAGCCGTTAGAAAATTACAAGGAAATTATTACGATGGAAATATGGAAATATAATGATGGTAACAGAGAAAAGTAAAAATATACAAATAGAAAAGAAGTGTGTAAAGATAAAAAATTTTACAGAAAAGTATCGTGTAATAGCTGTTTTATAGAACGAAAAGATCGGCTGAATAGATCTATGGTAGGATAAGTATTGTTAATATCAATGATCATTCTATTGATACCTGGGTGATATGCAAAAGCGGTTTTATCTGCTTGTATGAGATTAATTACAGATTTCGATAGTTACAAACTGTTCAGATTTAGTCTACTATACATAAACGAAGAACGAAAGATAGCCTCGTGTTTTTAATCCCCACCTATCGATAATCTGACGCTTAAAACCTCGGTAAAAGTTGTGAAACAAAGTGAACGAACACCACGGTAGAATGAATTTTTGACGAATTAAAAAAGTTGAACGCAGATTGGCCCGGTTGTCGCGGCAGAATCGAACGGGCTTATGCAAATCGCTTATTATATGACCGCCGCGTGTATCGCGGAGATTTTATTACGGCTACAGGGACGGTCCAGGAAATGGAGAGAGGGGTAGGGGAGTCGCAGAGCAGAAGGAGAGAGCCCGCTTTAATTGGTATGTAAATCGTGTCTCCCTCGCGTTCGCGGTTCGTACCACGAGAACAGCCATACAGGGGACGAGCAGCCCGCTTATCGTTTATGCGTGCTAGTACTCGTTGGCTTTACCATACATTATCCCTTCTCGCTGATATCGGCCTAAATCAACCGGCTTCCGCGTTATCGATTTTCGAATCGAGGCTGCAACACGAACCTGAACCAGCCATCGAAAGTGATTTTAACCCGTTTCACGTCCTTGTTTCGTCTTGACGGACCATTATGATCAAATAATATGTGGTTGTACACATAATGTGTGTTGTGTAATAATATGTGGTATCATGACCATTATTGTTGAATTGAAACAACTAAAAGTCGCGGAGATGCGCTAAAGGCTACGTGTGTTAGGGATGGGCAGCAAGGGTACTTGGATTAAATGAGAACACTCGAGGTCCGCTTTCTATAAATTCCTCTGACTGACTACTTCTATTCTTTACTGGTTGTCCTTACACTCCTAGGGTCGGGGGTCGGTCCGAAAATTACCTGCCCCCGACCGGCACACCTTTAGGTGGGGAGGTACAAATTAAATACTGCTCTTTTCCCAAATCCGACAATTATGATCGTAATATTTGATAATTCTTCCGTCGGACTGGGTTTATCAGAGAACTGCTCGATTACAGACGGTCGTGGTGTGTTCGTTAGCGAAAAACAAGTCTAATACCAAATTTTTTCATTCCTGTTTTCTTACAAGAAATAGATGATTCTTGAATGGAAGAAATAGAAGGTAACGATTGTTAAGGATATAATGCTAGATAGGAAGTCAATGGTATAACGGTGAAATTCAAATAACATAGTGGAAAGTAATTCGAAAATTGTATTTATTGGATATCCGTGTACATTTTGTTTTGTACGTCGATATAACTGCAGGACCGGTATGTTGCTCCCGAAAGTTTCCCGACTTTATGTGACCGCCTTGTGTGGCGGTAGATTGTTATCCTCTTGATGAGATTGAGCTTTGACTGTTATATTGAGTATCTCTTGGTGAGATGTCCTTGAATGTTTATACTTGTACTGCCCCTTTTGTACTGTCTCTCGATATTTATAGTGGAAGTGATTGCAAGCCCGAATCAATCGCATTGCTTACAGTTATTGTAGAAAGGGAGGGCTAGCAACCACTTCCCTTCTACAGGTATAGGGTCGTTACTGTACGTCCCTAATTTAAGACGCAACACATTTATTGGTTTAGATGTTTGGATAGGAATATTTGAAAGTAGCGAGGAAATTTACATTTTACTTATGTGTTCATCAGAATTTTCATGAATAAGTTGAATCGTCTAAACTTGTAGCTGTGTCAGAACAATATACGTTAATTTCACTGGAACCGCCCGGTAATTCCAGCTTCTGTTCGTGCAAGTAGTAACTTCCAGTTACTAGCCAGACACCGACGACGAAGAATGAGATTCGGATGCCTACTATGCCCGGAAGAAAAATGAATTCAGATTGTACTACTGGAACACAGACGCTATACCAAACGTATGTGACTCTTTTATAACACCATAAAAACCTAAAAATAATTAATTTTTAAATAACATTTAAAAATACTCCATTAAAAAACAAACAAAATTTATAATTTCAAATATCCTCGTGTAATAAGGTTTTTAATCCACCTAGTTGTGTACCGTAGTAATGTATTACAGCAATGAGGTAAATACATAATATTCAAATCTCTGCTACACCATGCAAAGATTAAAAAACCACCGTGGAAGAAAAAATTTGGTGCAAATACACATTTTTCATTCATTCGATCTCCCGAATCAACTCAAACGCTCGATAGCCTTAACACCAGGCACAATCCACCTATTTCTTCCCCCCGCTCCCTATAAAATTCATTTCCCCCATAGAAGGTCGTTTAAACTCAACAAAGAAAAGTCCTGGCTGAGGAACGTCAGAGGAACCTTAGGCTGAAACGTAAGAAACAACAAGCAGGAACCCGTGCACGCCAATTTCGCCGTCAATTGTCACGGGAAGTCGAGTGAGCGCGCTAGGAGCACGCAGTTCCCCTCGACCTGGCTCGACGTCTTCGACGTCGTCGTCGCGGAGGAAGGTAAGAGACGCACACCTTTCTGCATATTTCCGCGCGACAGCCACGAAGAGGGTCCCCGCGACTCGCCAGGAGTTCTGCGCGTTCCAAGGAAACGACGCGGCGAGACATAATCAAAAGTTGCCATGGCTACACACTGGATTCCGTGTCACGGCAAGATCGTGGCTTCGCTTCGAAGAAGGAGAGGGCAAACAACCCCTGACTGTGCCCTTCGACGACACGCAAGAACGTCTTTCAATTACGAGCAGGGGAAACCTCTATTGTTTAACCCCTCTGCGTTCTTCGGGTCATTCTCGACCCGGCCGTGTTTCAATTCCGTCAAAGAATCTTACAAATTTTTAGGACAAAATGAAGAAGTCATTATTAGTACGGTTGTCTTTGCAATACGATTTTATACGAACGATTCGTTTTTCGCGAAAACTGCAGATTCTCTTTTCGTAAAACTAGAGAACAATGGGTTTGAAGAAAATTCGTTGCGTTGTATCATTCGCAGCATGACGGCCATATTATTCATGAAATTTTTGCAGAACTGTTCTCGGGTGCCAGAGAGCAAACTCTTAAGAAGGGTAGAGAAGACGTAGGATAGGGATAGATTAGAAAAAAGGTACAACTAGAGAAAAGGAATGGTAGTAAAAGTGGGAGAGAAAGTGAAAGTATGTACAGAAGGGTTTGTGCCGATCCGATCACGAAATATAGGCGAAGGGTTAACCAGACTCTGACAAAACCCTAGCGGAAAACTTATTCAAGGAGATAATAAATTACTTGCAGAAGAACGTACAAAAAGAAAAGTAAAATGAGGAAAGAATTATTCCCGAGAACAGTATTTCGTAACAACGTATCTGAAGTTCACCTAGGTCTGGTTACCACATGTCAAGGGACATTATCCAAGTCTGGGTAAAATTTCGGCAAAATAGAAAATACGTTGTGCCTGATTTATAGTGGCAAACGAATTTCCCACAGTTGAAAATCGTTGGACATTCGCAACAAGACTGCCAAAACGATAAACTTCCGTACAGTTAAAAGAGATCCAGATTGGTTCTCGAATCCGTTTCGCTCGGAGTGAATGAATGGAAAAATGGGCGGGAAAAGCATGGTAATAATTATTTGCAAGAGGGACGAGCTCGGGAATCGAGGAGATCGCGTATTAGCGCGGCGCTATGACGGGCAAACGAAATTTGTTTGCCAGCGGCGCGAATTTCGCCTCGTTGTTCCAGCGGATGGATCCAATGAGATTCCAAGAAGATTAAAAAGTTGTCAACTGCTCTTTCTCCTCTCCTCTCCGCCCCTCCCCTCCTCCTCCCTGTCATCCTGCCTCATTTTCCTCTTACTATCGCGTCGTCGACGCCGCCGGGAAACTTTGCTAGTTAGAATTTCGCGCGGTACGTTCCGAAAGGAAATCACCTTCTGTCGTTGGCGAGGCAAAGAAAAGCCCGGGAAAGCTACACGGTTTATCAAGTAGCGAAGCTGCTCGCCACACGGAACTTTCCCTCTTCTTCTCTTCCTCGCGAACTCCGTAACAACGGGCAGAAAAAAGAGTGCGAGAAGGATTACTAATATTTCGGTGTTACGAGGACTACGAGGAGGAGGGGTGCGTTTTTGGGGTTAGCTTGCAAAAGTTGTGATTACACTAAGAAATAATCTTTTCTTTTCCGATTATATTAACAGAATTCGTTGTTAGCCGTTTTTATTTCTACGAGTGCGACAGGAGGACACTTGTGTTTACGATAACATTGGCCTCCACGTCGTCGCGAGGTGGGTCAGTTCGTTGCCCTCGACCACGTACACTATCCTAATTGGGGATATTCGATTTTGACCTGTTTTGCTTACAGATTGTTTCCAAAACCAGACGAACGGAGTAACCGTTAATTGTATTCTTACGAAAAACAGAATTGAAATATCGTTAACCTGTTAGGTCTTACTTTTCGAAACACAACAGCCCCGCCTCTGGCGCTTCCGAATAAAAATTAGCAATTCAGATGAACCTTCAAGTACCTATTTATCCCTTTAACAATTCTCAGCAAACAAACGGATCCATCCAACAAAAGAAAGACAAACTGCCTTGCCCGTTGCACGGATACAAGGAGGAGAAAAAGAATTGCAACAAATCCCATCTGTTCATTATCTGGCCGCGAACGGCCAAAAAGGAAACCGCTGCCGTTGCCCCTTAGTTAGCCCGCGCGATAAACCTAATTTCAACGATTCTCCGGCGTTCCCCGTCAGCTAATTATCGGCCCTGAAAGTTGCAACAATGGATCCTACCGGTGGCGGTAATCGCGAGAGC
This sequence comes from Tetrapedia diversipes, assembly GCA_033822845.1. Lineage (NCBI taxonomy): Eukaryota > Metazoa > Arthropoda > Insecta > Hymenoptera > Apidae > Tetrapedia > Tetrapedia diversipes. Next base: position 300,858 of record JAOPTO010001697.1, read on the forward strand.
CGGAAACAATGAGCCAATTATGCAAAAGCCGGAGGAGACGCGGGGCGTTCGGCAAACGGATGCCGGAATCCACTTCGCGTCGAGTCGCGAGCGTTCGAAATAGAATATGATTGCATTTCACATGACGCGAACTAGAATTGCAAAGGACTTCGGCCCCTTTGAAGGTGCCGGGGCGCGTCGTTCTATTCGAGACGCGCAGCATCCGACGCTTTCGTCGACGAGGAAGACGCAGCACCGTCAAAGACGTCACGCGAACCCGTCGCCCGCCTCCATCCACCGTGTACACTCGCCCCGCAGTCTCCTACTCTCTCTTCCTTCCTCGTCCTTCCTCTGTCTGTCTATCTGCCGGTCGATCGATACGCGCCGCTCAAATCGCATAATCGACTCGAACGATCTACAACTCCAACTGAAGAATAATCGCATGACCTATGTCTCTTATTTTCTTGTTTCTTAACTCTCAGCCGCTCAGTCGCGGAGACATTCTGTTTTTAATATGATCACGTTCCAGATGCATCGTCGTTAGGTTATTTTTCTACCTATTTTTATAGTTAAAGTTATGGAAGAATGTTACGTTGAGAATGTAAAGCTGAACGATGGTAAACGCGTATTTTCTGCGAACAAATCAAAATTCTGGGAAAAAGGGACATGGAAAAATGTTACCTTGAGAATGTAAAGCTGAACGATGATAAACAAGTATTTTCAGCGAACAAATCAAAATTCTGGGAAAAAGGAACATGGAAAAATGTTACCTTGAGAATGTAAAGCTGAGCGGTGATAAACACGTATTTTCTACGAACAAATTAAAATTGCTCGAAGAGGGAACTGTTGCATATGAAAAGAAGAAACACGGAGTGCTAAGGGTTAACTAATACTTTATGTATTTATAACCATTTACATTTATATTTCCTTATCCAAAATGGGTGTATATCCATAAAATAAATAAATAATAATAATAGAATAACGGTAAGAGAGTACTTTGAAATTTATTAAGTTCTCGAATTGAATTGCGGGGAAATTTGAATTATGAAAAGAAGATATAAAAATAGCTACTGTACAAGTTTCAGGAAATTAAAATATCGTTTAGTTCTTTGATTAATGCAAACCAATTAACATTTCAAATGTAACGAATACCTGACCAGTTATCACTTTTAACATTCTCCCGAATTTCTGCACGAATCGCGGAACTACTCGAGCTGGTAAAATTACGAACGGAATACAACGAAAGAGAGTAACGATAACGTGATTCGGCTGATGCCAGCGATAATACTTGTAAACGTAATAATTTTCCCTGGCTGTAATTATCTCGTGAATTAATTACGCGAGACAATGCACCGTGGCGAACGTGAACTCTCGCGTACCCGTAGAAAATTGTGCATAATTCATTTGATTAACAGTAGCAGGCAGGGACTTTTCTGTTATCTATCCGCCGTTGAGTAATGGATCTCCAAACGCAACGAACGTTTTTGCCGTGCAATTTATTATTGTTATTTCAATGAAACCTACCGAGCATCATAGCACGCGGAAAAACGGGCAAAAAACAGGTACAAAAATGGGAGAACCCTGTAGGTGCGTGTGTCGCTCTGTAGGAGATGATCGAAAAGGTGTCACGAAATTCATAGCCGTATGGCATATTTTTAAATTAAATTGAAAAAGTAGCAAAATACCACGCGATGAAATGAACGAAAGAAAAAATGATTAAAAAATATGTATCTGTAATTTATTAAAATTTATACTGCTACGATGCCGTCAATTATAGCGAAATCGGAATAAATCAGAATAATTGTAGTGAAAATAGCAGGCAAACAAATTGAAACTCAAACTAAATCAATGCTAATTTTTTATCAGACAAAATCTGAGAAAACGTTTAATAACAATTCAACGCCCTCTACAAAAATGAAATTCTCGAACTTTTAACCGAGAAAATAGCCCCAAAGAAATTCAACGCTTCCTTATTTACCTGAATACCGAATAAATAAACCTCGTCCCTAAAGAATGTCCTGACATCTAAAATTCATACAATAGCGGACAAAAGTTTAAGACCAAAAGGTCAAAGAAAACAAATAAATTAATTAATAAGAAATAGCACGATAAATAAAAATTGTATTCTATGCCAATCAATAAGATAGTGTTCTACCACAGTGACGATAAAAATATGTATTTGAACAATATTTGCATACCATCGAAACTATGTTTCCTATCGTCTTAAACTTTTGTCCGCTGGCGTACATTCACGACTCGACGTCGAACTTAAAAATGGGCCACCAAGCCGATTGCAAACGAAACGGATACAGATACAACGAAACGCTTTCGTCGTCTTTGTTCGCTACGCAACAACAGGAGTGCGCGAAAATTTCAAGCGAAAACGCGGAGCTGCGAGGCAAAACGAAAACCGACGAAGGATCATCACGGCGCGTACGTGCAGATATGGCGGACAAAAAAATTCGAGTCGAAACTCGAGTTAGTCGTGTCGAGCTCGGAACGATGCTGCTCGAAAGGGTTAACTCGACTTTCATGGCCGCTCCGGCTCAAACGCGAGATACGGGAGCTCGAAGGAGGAGAAAGAACGGAAACAGGTAGACGCGCGAGTTTCGGTGCGACGAGAGCGACTCTTACGAGCCACCCATCTATACAGGGTGTACCAAAAAAAAAACGAGTAAATTCAGACACGAGAGGTTTGTTCGAGTATTCTTTTACGCATATTTCATGGGCGTTGTTCTTATCCTTTGTACGCTGTTTTCGACTGTGACTGCAACCCCTTCTCTTTAACACCCTTGTACTACTTCTTTTTATAGTTCTAAATCTTTTCTTAACGACCTTGCACCATTTCCTTCATTTCTGAAACCCCTTTTTCAACGACCTTGCACCAATTCTCTTTACTCTTGAAATTCTTTCCTCGACAACTTTCTCGCTGACTTTTCGTTGTTACCTAAAATTTATCTAAGAACCGAGGTCCCGTCGCGTTGAAATTCTGTTACAAACCGCCTGTAATTCCCGAAACCAATTTCTCCCGGAAAAAAAAAGAAGGAAACTCCCCGGTCTCCTGCGTTTTCCTGCCAAGAAGAAATCCTACAAATCGCGTCAGAATTTCTTCCACCCCGTGTACACGCTGTACACCACCTATTCGCGCTCACGAATCCGCTCGTACACATGTACGCGCGCGTGTATGCGTATCAGAAGGGGAGAGAAAAAAAGGAGGGAGAAAGAAAAAATGTATTTGCCGTCCCAGTTTGTCCCGGTTAGCATGGCAGAGCGAAAGCTCTTCAGTAAATCCAGCTTAAAGCAGCTGTGTAAACGTTGACCTATATTACAATCACGCGGACTCGAGTGCTCCGCGACGCCATCGGCCTCTCCTCTCTCTCTCTCTCTCCCTTCTCCGCCTCTCTCTCACTCTCTCTCCTCGAAGCCGCTACAAAGTAACCCGCTGGCTGCCTGGTGCACGTGGTGGTCGGTCGTGTGGTGTGCGTGGCGTGCAGTCGAACGCCCACGACCACCAGAGGAACCCTCGACCTTACACCGTTTACCGTGCTTCTTGGCGAAATTTCCGCGCCATTCCTGCCCCTCGCCGCCCGCCGTCTCCTACTTCGAACCCGTCGTCGATCGTTTCGCGATCCGACCACCGGAAACCCCTCTTCGCCGGGAATTCGCTTAATTAGCGTTCGGCCAGAGATCTCGCCACGCTCAGAGAGGGACTCGTGTATGTTTCGTCGTTCGGGCAATCCATGAACGGACGGATGAATATTTTAAACGGGAAGCTTTTGCGCTCTTTTTGGCTGTTTCCTTTGCGAGGAGATACCAACTGCACGGGCACAAGTTTCTTCGAGACTTCCCGGAATCCAGGCGAATCCAGGGAACCCGGTCGAACTGATTCGCCGGTTTTTCGAGGGGTTCTCTCTTTCTCTCTTTTCTCTCTCTCTCTCTCTTTTCGCCACGGATTTTTCGGATCACGTGACCGAGGTCGAAGCACTCCGGTCGCGTTTCGCGAACCGCTGATTTTGTTTCTGCAGCTTTTCAGCGACCAGTCGGTTGATTCGACACACTCGGATTAGTTCTCTCTATTTTGGTTGTTTTTTTTTTTTATTTTGGACAGCAGAGAGTATTCGGGATTAGAGCTTGTTAGTTTTCTGGCCGGAGAAATTAGGATTTTTAGGAACAGTCTGTTCCTGGACACCGACGACTCGGCAGCTTGAATGCTCAATCAATTTACCGAGATAAAAATAGGATGCACACAGGCTAAAATTGCCACAGAAAAAAAATCACGAAAATGACAGCTTCTTCTAATATAAATACATACCACACACGCTTCGCTCTATGTAAGTCTGCGCAATATTTTTATCGCACGATACTGAATTTGAAAATGTTCATTTATTTTCGTCCCCTTAACACTTTGACTGCCACATCGGTCATATATGACCGGCTATGGTTTTTCTTGTGACGCCATAGTGGTCATTGGTAACCAGAGCGCTTTAACTATTTACAATTGAAGGGTTAAATAAAAATTGACAGTTAAACATTGCCGCCAATTAGAGGATACTTTGAAGTAAAAAGTGCCCCATTGAACAGTTAAACTTTTTTATCAGGACATCGAAAATAACAGATTAACCCTTTTGCTCCGAGCGCCACATATACGCGGCATCCAAATGTGTTTTGTATTTTAATAATTTTGTAAGCTCTTCATATTAAAAATATAAATATACCTGTTACATTAGAGCAATGATTGCTTCATTCAGCACAGTTGTTATTTAAGACTAAAAAACAAAACAGATATTCAGGAATCACGCGCACTGTGCATATTTCTAACGCGAGTTTTCGTTCAGCAACAGCGTACTGGACTTCCGCAGCGAAAGGGTTAATTTCTATAAAATATTGCGTCTAACGGTGTACTCCAGTGTCGTCCCAGGCGAAACATGTGATTTCCGAGTGACAGTCAAAGGGTTAACCGGAAATTCTAGCAAGTGAGCCGAACGATCCAAAGGAGCACGTTAATCCCTTGCACTATTCGGAACCTCGGAAAAAGTTAGGCCAAACGCGGCTGCTTCAATTGTCGCGGTGAAAAACGAGCGATGAAGCGCGCGTGCCGAAACTTGAGACCCATCTTATCCACGCGATGGAACTCTTGTGAAATTCAAATGAATTTGAATCAAAAACTTTTATATATACTTTAATTATCACATAAGATTAAAACAAATTCTGAATAAGTAATAATAATATAATTAATTAATAACGAAATAAAAATATGTAAAAGCAAATCCGCGGTAGTAGTATTCGAACTCAAATAAGTTTTCTGATTATCTCACTAATATTAAACCTAAAACTGAAAGACACCATATAAATAAACAATTGAATATCAATTTTGCCCGAAATTAAGACTGTGAGGGCTACTTTACTTCTTTATAAAAATGCTTTTCGTTCGTACAATACGGTTGCTGTCTTACTAAAACTAACTATGCCCTTTTTCTCATGCATTTATGGGCGCATCCCCACATTGCACTTTCCCGAAAAACAAACCCGCCGTTGGTGCGGGCCTGGAAAGTGTTAGCGGCCGTGGCCGAGCCTCGCGCGTACTCGGTCCCAACCCTTATTGGGGACCTCTGGTTTATGGGGGCCCCAATGACCACTTTGGCCATCGTCACCCCAGTTTATCTGGTTCCTCTTACAAGACCACCAGTCAGACTCGTGATATTCATGTTCGACCTGAAATGTTGAGTACGGGAGTCAAGCTCGTGATATTCATGTTTGGTCTGGAACTGAACAACGAGTTCGACTCGTGACATCCATGTTTGGCCTAAAATTATCATCACGAGTCAGACTCGTCAAAATAGTGCAAGGGGTTAAACAAGCCCGCTACACGTTCTCAGCTTGTTGCAACCGAAAATACAAACGATACGAATCAGCCGGCGGTGGGCCGCGGCCAAATTTTCGCGAGTCCTTTGTGTCCGGCGCGCAATTACGGAGCGGAGGAAACTGCAGTTTCTTCGTGAAACGCGATAACGCAAGCGTGCCGTGCGCACCGCGAACAACGGCACCGAGGGGGGGAAAAAAAAACCAGAAAAATTTCATTTCACGCGCTTTAAATAGAGGGCACACGGCACCAGAGCGGGTGGGGAGAGGGGAACGGGGGTGTGGGTTGGGTTGGTGCTCGTATCGCGTGTCAAAGAATATTCATTTCAACGTTGCTCGCGAAATTACTTCCGAGAGGCGCGCGTTAAAAAATGCCGCGCAACAACGGGGGGAGAGGAGAAGGGTAGTGAGAGCGAGTGGGCAGAAAGGGGCGGAGGGGGAGAGTGAAAAGAAAAATGGCACAACCGCACAAGTACTTCGCTTTGCTCCTCCTCACTCTGTTATCTACACTCCAAGGGTTGAGTGGTAGAAGCGGGGAGACACTTAAAGGATTTACGGGTCTGAGAACTCTAGACCGCTCTTGGATTGGCTTGGAAAGTACGAACTTGAAACCGAGTGCATGCTCGCCGGGAAAGAAGGGGGCGGAAGCGAGGGAGCGAGAGAGAAGAAGGACAGAAGTCATGCCGTGGCCCGACGCGACCAAGTTGATTTTAATTATGGGGAAACCGGTTCGCTTTGCTTTGGGGACGATTTTAGGGAACGAGGGAAACACTTTGGACGGGGGTCGATGGAAGTGGTATGTTAATAGGGGACAGTTTATCGAACGATATTTAGGGAAAGCTTTATTCTGCTCATCAAGATTTCGATTGAGCTTAATTTCGAATGTTCAGAAACGAATAATAGTAATGATAACAAATTTCTTCTTCACTGTGCAAATTTTTATATACACAAGCGGATAATAAGTGTACGATATTCGCGACAATTTTCAACAATAACATTATTTATATACGTGTGTACTAGGGATTTCGTGGGCGATGGGACAACGTTCTGCATCTTGTTGTCTGCCTGCAACTGGTAGTCGCTTGTTTTGTCTAATCGCAAATTATACATTATTAACATTTAATAACTGCGATAAAAATTCAGATACCAGATACGATTACAGATTAATCATAATATACTTTATCAAGTATAAGATATATTAAAGAGAATTAGGAACCGTAAAGGGTATAGAGACCGTGCGAAGGAAAAGGCAGGAGAAACTCAAGCAGTAATAATCTACGGTCTCGATCTTTCAATTGGTCGCAACAAAAAATTTTGTCCTAACTTTCAAGAGACAGGAAATCTCGAAAGTACACCGGAAGAAGGACGAAAGTTCCAAAGTCATCCGATAAGGATCAAATATTTGGACCCTCGACGTTCGCGAGTGTCGCTTAAGTGCTGTTGTTTCGGAAGGGAAATTATAAAAAAACCGATAAACTGCAGCCTATTGTCGGGACAGTTTGACTATCGTTCGAGAGAGAGAGAGAGAGCAACCCCTGCGTCATTGGCATTGTTGTGAGCTCGAACACAAAGCTGTCCCCCTTCCATCTTACTTGTCAGCTCTTCTATCTCCCTATCGTTCTCCTCGACCCTGTTGGTAGACCCTTTTCGAAGGGGACGAATCGTTTTTGCTCGAACAAAAAATCACCCTCGATGGAAAATCATGAAACGGTCAAACTGGCAAGGCAAAAACAACGGTCATAAAGGTCTCGATGAATGTTTAATAGAATTACATAAAACAGAATATTGATAAAAATATTTAAACACCAGCTGAACGTTTGTCTTTCACCATATTCATCTGTTTCTAACTATTCAAACATTTTACCGCAAATGCCTGGTTTATTTAAAATTCATAAAATGAACACAATATTTACGATGCATTTATTAACACTTAGCCAATCGAATGGGGAGATCTCCCATTCTTTCCTCTATCATTGATTCTGTTTATTTTTGTTATTAATTAATCTTGAACTAGTGCTGTTCAAAGCTCATCAAAAGCATTTTCCGCTTTTCCAAAGTACAATTTATAATAAATTCAACACCGGTTCAAAACTAACTAATAACAAAAGCAAATAAAATCAGTGGCAGCGGTTTGTTGAAAAAAAAATGGCAGCAATGTTTAACGAGCGTGGGATGGGAACAGAAAAAGGCCTATAAAGGTTTCCTCGAAAGAGAAAACGGACCAGTGTTAAATAGAAAACTGAATGGTGGAGTTGTAGAAAGAGCTGAGGATTAAACGTAGAGTCGCGTGGCAGAGTTGAATCAGAATTTACTGTATACTGCATAGTTTTCCGATTATTCATATTAATAATAATAAATAATCTTAAGAATCTTTTTTCTACACACCAATTACCACCACTATGCGACACAAAAACGATCGTTTATAATTGAGGAAGCACCTCGCTACGGAGTACAACTCTGTACAACGCTGTACAGCTGGCGTGTGTAATATTTTATTATGGACGGAAGGTTGGCAGAAGGTCGATAGAAGGGTGAAAAGCTGCCGCTTAGAAAGGGGCGGGCGGCGAACAGGAGCGGAGCTGAATGCTAAACACGGCTAGTCTGTTACGTGTGGTTGCAGTTTGGCTTCTTAATGAAAACCAGCGGCATGGAAACGTCAGGTTTGGTTTACCTTGAAATTGGAAGCACGTCTCCGACAAGACAGCCGTTGCCGCCGCGAAGAGGAACGACGATGGAAGATATGGATTCGGCTACCCTAATTTCCGCCACTTTAACCCACCACTTAACGCGGCCCAGCCTTTTACGCCGTTCACGGCAATCACCGTGATCTTGGAAGACAGTCGTAGAATTGCCAATTCTTCGTCGCGCGAACTTTAAAGGAAATCGTGTTCCGTTACGTCAATGAAAATAGATTGCAAATATTAATCGGTTGACATACAACGACCAGTTAACACACTGTATGCCGGTGGCATCTGAGGCATTTAAAACTGTAGGTGAAGAAAATATTTAAAATTTTATACATTATTGTAAAACACTAAAATTGGTTTGCATATTCGTTATATGCAATTTAACGATAACGAAAAATAGAAACAAAGAAATCGCCAAACAAAAGAATGTTGTATTATCGCAAACCCGGCGCTAAAGCAACAGACTTCCAAACCCGCGTTTTCGCGGGGCCGGCATACAATGTGTTAAGATCTTTGCTGCTAGCTCTTAGTTTCATGAGAAAGGTAGAAAAGATATTTATTAGAAATCACGATTATTTTGGTCTGATAAGTCGCTGAAAGATAGGAGGGATATACGTGACATGTTTTATACCTATGATTATAAGGTGGTACTGTAAATAACCACTACCATCTTAGGCTGCGTCTATTTTAATATTCCGAGGTCTTCAGTGAAATAGCCATTACTGTTTCTCATTCATTTCATGTGCCACGAGTATGACTCGTCAAGAGCTGTTTTCAGCGTAACGCTGTGCTTAATATAATTAGATTACTTAGTTGCTTCACTCTGTGTTGCGTTGATTCTGTTTTGTTCAGAATATTCAAGATGCTCCCCCTCGCCCCGTTTTCAATAAGAATTTCAAAATAAAATGTTCCGTTACCAGGCTTGCACGTAACTGTTCAGTTGAGCCAAATGTTCTCTCTGAGGTTTGGTAATCTTAAAAGAGTTGTCGAGCAAAAATAGTTATTTTGTAGAGTTCTGCGATATTCGATTAGTAATTTTGTTGGTTTGTTTCATTAATGCACAATAAATATTCGTATAAAGAAGACCAATCAGTGGGAAAAACAATTATTATGTACTTTGATATTGGAAATCCATCGGCCAACCTTCGGTTAACGTTTTCAGTAGTATGACCATACGTATACGCCAACGTAAGCTCTTTATAACAGAATAGAACACGGTAGTAGAGAGTTTTAAGTGAATATAAATGTAAAACTGCTGCAATAACATTGTGAGAAATTGTACGTGCAACATAATTCATAAATTTTAAACCACGCTGATATTCCATAGTTGCTTACTACTTAAAAAGTTAAATAATAGGAAATGGAAAGTTTCCCAGAAGAACTTTTGCCATAAAATAATTATAAATAGCAAGCGCGACAATAGAACTGGAAGATTCGAAGAAACAATTTGATATAAACATTGAATCTTCTTAAAAATAGGTACGTATCACTTTAAGACTGGTATGTCTGACTTATACCGACACATACTACTGCATTCAACGTAATAGCCACTACACGCTGTAATTGAAAACGTGTTGCATTATTTTACGATCACTGCTACAACTAAAACGCATCACGCTCCATTTCTAACTGATTTAAGTTTCTCACCGATCACATTTAAACATTTTTCAAACTCGAGGAAGAACTCAAGCTTTGAAAATAGGTTAAATCGATCAGATATGTGTACCGAGGAAGAGATTTCGCCAAATCCCAGCAGAATCTCGGACCTGGACTTAATTCAAACTTGAAACAGACCTCGATGGTTGCACACAGAACGAACTCTCTTCTTTATACTTAACCAAACAACTTAAATCGCGGCTGACTCGTAACTACCAGAATCCCAAAAAAAGACAAAATTTCGCAACCCTTCGATAATTACATTTAATTTAGAAATCAATATTCCTATTTCCTCTACCTGTTCCTTACTCTTGCATCATTTCAATCATTCAAATTTCAAAAACGTACCCCAACAACATGATCCTAATGATTTCCAAAAACCACCCTCGAGAAAAACAAGTGCGAACGCAAAGACCCCTCCTGTTATTCTCCGGCCAGAAAAAGAAAACAACCACCTGTGCGTCCCATAAAATCCATCTCAAGCGCCCCTACGCCAAACACACCTAACAAAACCACCCTAATCATCCCCCTAATCTCTTCATCCACGTTCCTTACGTCGCACGCGTCCGTGTCCATCAGCCGACCAAACAACTTCGCGTCGAACAGCAACCCCCTGAAAACAACGACAGCGACCTCGGGGCCACGCGTTTCCCTACGTCGTCGAGAATTCCGGCGCAGGTGCGTGTCGCGCGTGTTATCGACCAGCGATAAACGGTCGACCAATACATCGATGGGAGCGTGTGCAAAAAGCCAGCGCAGGGGCAAGCAGGGTGGCGCGGGTGCGGCTGTTCAACGATCGAAATGGATGTGCGTGTCGATAGCGCAGCCCTCCGACCGCCCAATTAGCTCCCTCCCCTGGCCGGAATCCACCCTCTGACTGGCAGCCACCGAGCTTCTACCTAAGTTGCCACCATTCAAGGCCGATCAACGTTGCCCCGGGCGGTGAAAGGGTGAAGAAGTTGAGGAGCAAGGCGATTCGGTGAAGGGTTGAACTAAAGGGTGGGTCGCGCTTGGACTACTAATCGACGGCGCAGCGCACCCGTCCCGTTCAATTTCATGATAATTTATGGGGCGTTTGATACGTATGCACGTGCAGTGGACAAAAGTTGAAGACCAAAGGGTCGACGGGGATAAATTAATTAGTTGACAATAGGTTTACCGGACTCGTCGATTTCACGGATTTTGAACTTCGTGAGCAAAATTTGAAAAAAATAACTGCTATTATTCCTTGCGATTTTTACTAACTTTTATCGATGGACAAAAGTTGAAGACCAAAGGGTCGACGGGGATAAATTAATTAGTTGACAATAGGTTTACCGGACTCGTCGATTTCACGGATTTTGAACTTCGTGAGCAAAATTTGAAAAAAATAACTGCTATTATTCCTTGCGATTTTTACTAACTTTTATCGATGGACAAAAGTTGAAGACCAAAGGGTCGACGGGGATAAATTAATTAGTTGACAATAGGTTTACCGGACTCGTCGATTTCACGGACTTCGAACTTCGTGAGCAAAATTTGAAAAAAAATAACTGCTATTATTCCTTGCGATTTTTACTAACTTTTATCGATGGACAAAAGTTGAAGACCAAAGGGTCGACGGGGATAAATTAATTAGTTGACAATAGGTTTACCGGACTCGTCGATTTCACGGACTTCGAACTTCGTGAGAAAAATTTGAAAAAAAAATAACTGCTATTATTCCTTGCGATTTTTACTAACTTTTATCGATGAAGCGATACAAATATACTCAAAAATCTATTTCCCCCCTCAGTTCTGCAATTTCAAATTCTATTCGATGTATACCTTATTCCTTAGTATATGTACACTGAAAATAGACATAGAAGAAATGTTCGTAAATCTACTGTTAACAAGAAATAAAATTTCGATAATTGAAATTCGTATTCTGTGCTAGTCGAGAAATAGCGTAACAATATTTATATTAGTCTAACAGTATTTGCAAACCATAAAACTACGTTTTACATTGTTCTCACGTCTTAAGATTTTAATATCCCCTACTACATGCTGTTCCGAATTTAGGTTTAGGTAGTATTGAGTTTTTGAAAAAAGTTAAGACGGATCCGAAACGAACGCGTCGTTTAAGTTTCAACGAGGAATACGTTGTCATCGATTAATGAAAAATCGTTTATCAGATTAATCAATTATGATGCGGAATGTAAGCAAAATGCTTTCGATAGATTAAATGGTAAATTGACTTCTGTCCGTAAGAGGCTAAGTAGTAAAGACTAAAACTCAGACTACAAGTGAACTCGTCCAGCAGTAGCAACCCATTAAAAATACAATATCCTGATATCGACAGCCACTAAAGTTACAAGGAGTTCAAGAAAACAAGCTCGAGCGTTTGGCAGACGCTCAAGGACAACGCACTTGCATCTCTCCGCACCAGTATACAACAGTACTATTGACGTCTCTTCCTTTTTGATCCAACGAACCACGTTCGTGGTCGGCTAAGCTAGAGATATACGAGGAAGGAATATCTGAAACAGGCGGTTTGGAACTATGGACTCTGTCCATCCTGATGGGAGAAACGTAGACAATTTCTTTCTCTCTGTCTGTAAACTTCAAAATCGAAAAAGGGTTGTTCTGTACGGTATAAGTGACAATCGGCCAAAATCGCAACATTCAAAGATTGTTTTTACGGGTCATTTAAATTTTCTGATGTTAGTTTAACATTTAGGAAGTGGTAACTTTTTATGAATACGCAGACTGGATAGTTTTATTAATTTTACGAAGAAGCAGAAAAGATGAGATCAACTTTTTAAAGAATAGTATGTATATCAGCGTCATATATTGCGTTAAGGAAATTCTACCCTTAACCCTTTCGCTTCGGCTGTCCAGTCCGCCGAAGTACCGTCACTGAACGGAAGCACGCGTCAGAAATATGCACAGTGCGCGTTGTTTTAAGTCTTAAATAACAATTGTGCTGAATAAAACAATCGCTGCTCTAATGTAACAAGTATATTTACATTTTTAATATGAAAAGGCTTACAAAATTATTGAAATACAGAATTATTAAAATATAAAATTATTAAAATACAAAATATATTTAGATGCTGCCTATAAGCGGCGCTCGTACCCACAGGTCATCTCGTGGACGCCGCCTATAAGCGGCGCTCGAAGCGAAAGGGTTAACAAACATTTGTCACTTATATGAAAATTGACCACCCGATACCCGAAACTCGCAACAACTCCGTAGCATTATTTTTCAAAATCAATTCTCCCGTAATTGCAATCAGTGTCAATCAATTTCACCGCCCCCTAAATAAATTCAAACGATTCTATAAATAGATCCCGAATAAACCGTCATAAATAAACCGTTCTTACCCTACGTCCAAGCGACATCGGAGCCAAGTTACGACGTGGGTTTATTCATCGACAAAGCGATAACTCTGATATTCGAATCCCCGGGGGAGGAAAAACGTTGACGAGGGTTAACACGGCGCGGCGCAAAGGCGGACACCGAGCAAAGGAACGGCAGCTGGCCGGAAACGATGAGAGGCGCGCGTGAGACGCGCGAAATTTCCCTGCTAACGAAACCAATTTCAATGCAGTCCACTCATTAAGATCAAGACGAGCGAGAACCCGTCGACGGGCGACGGCGGGCCTGTTGTAACGGGCGTAACGTTGCATAAGGAGCAACGGAGCGCCGCGTCTCTGGTTAACAATGTTTTAGCGTCAATTCACTTACCGTGGCTGCCATGGAGAGATGAGGGGCGGCTCGGACGGCGGGATCTGAGGCTTCACTGTGCGAGCCATAGCCAACCGGAATCTGTGCCGCCTTTTGACATTCTGTAACAGAAATTCGACTGTTAAAACCCCTTAACCTACGATTTAGATTCGAAGATATTGGGCCGAAATTGTATACAAGCTCGCGCAGCGTTCGGGTCATTCGCATGACTTGAAGTGTAAAGTTCCATTACATGTACCGGAATGCTTTGAACTATAGCATACCGTTATAGATTACTAATTTTAAATTTTGGATTTTTGTATAAATAAACATTTTGTAATAAACAATTATTGCATCGGGCTGTAATTGCATATCAAATATTCCACGTAATATTCACTTCTGGCCCGACCATCGTACGCGGGCTATGCCCATAATATTCACTTCTGGCCCGATCACCGTACGCGGGCTATGCCCGTAATATTTACGTTTGGCCCGACCATCGTACGCGGGTTCTGCCCGTCATTGTAGGTTAAGGGGTTAAAAGTAAAAAGGATGGGAAATAAAACAAGGGCGCTGCGTTTCCCGGGTGAGAGCGATCGTTGCCGTTCGTATCGCTCTCGAGACTAGCTTTCCTTTTATTTTTTCATTTTTTCGAAGTATGTACAAAGGGGAGGAGCCTATGGCTAGATACGCAGCCCAAGCCTACCCAAGACACTTGGCTTTCCCTAGGTTTTTTCGAACTTTCTCAAGTTCTTTGGTCGCGTGGGCCTGTACAATCCAACGTCTATCGATAACGCGATCGAGTGGATACGATTCCGGGAATGCGTGAAGCATGCTCGAGTCGAGCGATAGCCGTGAGTGTGGTGACGTTATGGTTATCATAAAGCATGGGGTGTTGAATTGAAACAACTAAAAGTCGCGGAGATGCGCTCAAGGCTACGTGTGTTAGGGATGGGCAGCAAGGGTACTTGGATTAAATAAGAATAACTCGAGGTCCGCTTTCTATAAATTCCTCTGACTGACTACCTTCATTCTTTACTGGTTGTCCTTACACTCCTAGGGTCGGGGGTCGGTCCGAAAATTACCTGCCCCCGACCGGCACACTTTAAGATGGGGAGGTACAAATTAAATACTGCTCTTTTCCCAAATCCGACATGGGGTATGGGAAAGAATGTTTGTATGGAAGGATGAACGTGGCGAGTGCATATGATAAATTATGAGTAGACGATAAAGTTCGTGCGGAACGAATGTTAAATCGAAAAGTTGTTTATACGTTACTGCTAAATTATTTTAAATATAATATTATAATATTTACGAATTTATTACTTCGATTTGAAACTTTGTTACGCTTAAAGCTGAACCCTACCATCTTATGCTAACAATATAAACAATCCTATAATGATACAAGCTATCCTTTCGTCTCTAACGTTATCAGGATTAAATTTGTTCGCTCGAAACTGAAAGTTACACGCATTCTCGCTAAATTCAGCAGACAAAACCGCTAAACTCGTGTATGTAGCGGTGAAAAATTATTTTTTACAGAAACTAACGATTTTGCAAATTTTGATCTTACGAGCTTAATTGAAACGCGTTGTCATACACAGAAGCGACATTTAAACCGTAAAATTAATATTTACCATTCAACGGGTTACATTTGTTAATTATTACTCCGTGTATTGGTGTTTTCCCTTCGTATTTCGTAGCTCGACGGATGGTTTGGCATTTATTTATTTCGGGATAACGCGGACGGTGTTGATAGCATTCGTTTCGAAAATCCCTAAAAATTCAGTTGGCGCAAATTCGTAGAATTTATATATGGTTTCAGCCGCTTTGGTAGTTCTAGCGTTAACAGAAATGGGAATCAATTTCGAGAATTCGGCTGGCAAACGAGTAGAGGCGGGACGGGAGCAAGTCGAAAGGTAATCGTAAACTAATTGGAACTAAATTCGCTCGGCGTAATTACGCGTTTTAATTTGAAGCCTCGTGAAAGTGCTTTCTTCCTTTCTCTTTCTCTCTCTCTCTCGCTGTTCGTTTTCTTTCTCTCTTGTCGTGGTCGTGGCGTAATCAGCTCCCCTTCGTCTCCCGTTCGCCTTATAAGAAGGGCTGTATTTTAAGCTGGCCAGTAATTAAAAGAATTACGTCTTCGTTCAGCCAGGTAGCAGATTGGGGCGCCACGGCGACGAGGAAAATGAGACGGTCGCGAATTTCAGCCCTTTCTTCCCCGACGCTTTAATTGAACTTGTGCGCCGCGCGTGAAAATCGGGCTTATTGAATTTGAATCTGGCCCCGTTTCAAGCCACGCGACAAATCTTCTGCGTTCATGAGTTCTAACATTTGTGGAAATATTTGTCGTATAAAAATAAATTCCTGTTATTTCAACATTTCGAAAAATTTCGAATCTTATTAACATCAGGTTCACCAGAGCAGTCAAAATGACCAACTGGTGATTATTAATAGCAACCTTATCAATTCACCGTGGTAAAGCTTCCAAAATTTACTATGATTTTCAGCAGAAGGTATAAATAAAGATTTGTTTTCTACGAATGTGGTATTTTTTCGTGTAATTTTCAATTTGATCAGTTCCATGCAAATAAGGATACTTTGATTGTCGGTAGTTCTAGTGTTAAATTGTAGACTAATTCATACAAGATACAGAGAGATTACATTTTTTTTAAACAAATTCTCGTGTTAACACTTGACCAACCGAATGGTGAGATCTCCCATTTTTTCCGCAACAAGGGCGCTGCCATTGATTCTATTTATTTTTGTTATTAGTTAGTCTTGATATTGGATAATTAAGATTAGTACTAGCAAATGAGTGTAATAAGTCATAATGTATAGAAACGGAACCATTGTAATCCGGGAGGAAAACAATAAAAAGTTATTATTATTATTATTATTATAATTATTATTATTAGTTATTCTTGAACTAGTGTTGTTCACAGCTCGTCAAATCCATTTTTTGTTTTTCCAAAGTAAAATTTTTAATAAATTCTTAATACGCGACGGACAGTGTTCGGTCAAGTGTGACACCGTAAGGTTACCTAAATGTTAATAGGCTCCCAGTCGGTGAAGTGTTAAGTACATGTTATCAGAAATAATAATTGTGTTAGGAATTCATTAATATTTAATACACTTCAGAGAAATTTCCACTGTTTACTATAATGAATTAATTAAGATATTCCAAAGTAACTCACAGTTTTATTTTATTTATATCAGCTACAATCAGGCGATAAGTACTACGATAGCTAAATAAATTAAAGTAACATCAACTTTATAGGTTAATACTCTTCAGAGAAATATTTTTATCTCAAACGAAGATTTTGAAAAATTTGCTGAGGGAAAAAAGTATAGACAACACATGTAAGTTCATTAAAAAAACATCCAACGCAGCAACAGTGACATACGAGCGGAATATTTGGCTTCAAGATTACCAAGACTGAAAGTTTGATTGGCCGTGAACGGCGTATCAAGTTTTGACGAGGCAGACAGAACTTCGTCCTGTACGCTAACATCCACAGCCAAGCCGCAACTTCAGGAAGTCACAGACAAATTGGATTTTAGGTCACATCTTTTCGGTTAATACACGACGTCCGTGTTTATCCTTGCCGGTGACTAGACCGAGCAGTAATTAAATGCCTTCAACGGCACTTTCGTCAGCGTGAAACCGAGCAAACTCTCGTTCGTAGTCTCGCTACGATATATTAGCACGGTTAACAAACTATTAACGATCAGTTTTGTAAGAGCGACTTTCGCGAACTCCATCGTAGAGCCATCGCGAATAAAGACATTCTAAATTCCGCTTTAAATAAATTCATCTTCCAAACTCCGCGCGTATCTCTGCATTTCACACAGTCGCATTATTTCGCCATGCAAATTCTATTCTCACCCAGTGTTGAACATCCGCAAAAATCCCATACATTTTCCACGCACACCGACATCGTTTCCCTGGCAAAGCAACGAAACGAGAAGAACAGCTTCCTAAATTAAAGCATACTGAAAGAACAATTTCAACCCTCTTATCCCCCATTTCTAGCAGCGCGTCATAGTTCATCTACACGCGCACACTTTCGAATCACACGAAGAAGCAGAAATTGTCCCTCAACAACAAAACAGCAGCCGCCAGATTAAAACCTCTTTTACGTGGCACAGCCACGCGTGCACAACGAACGACACGACAAGGCTAGCCGCTCCCTTCCGTTCACCCGAATCACCTAATCATTCCACATTCAGCCGTCCTCTGTATCTCGCCGCGAGCAGTCGCAACCGGTCGGAACGACACGGCCATTATCCTCTGGCAGCGCGATTCGTGGGGCATCGGGATCGTTCTCACCCCAGAGCGCTCGAGGACGCTGGGCGCCGCGGCGGGTTCGATTCCGAGGGAAAGCATCGGTGTTCCAGTCTGCTTCTTCCCCGCAGGATCCCGCCCCCGCCCCCCTATTGTCTCTCTTTCCCCGGCTGCAGCGGCGCACCGTTACATGCATATGCAAATTTATTCCGCCTGCGCCTCGGTGTGCTACCTGGTGGTGGCCAGCGGCTAGAACGAGCGCGCATACGCTTACACGTGCATACACACAGCCTTCTCGCGCTCGTTGTCGGCGCAGCAGAGAGGGTCATAAATTAAATGATGTAAATGCTCTGTCCACCCTCTGTCGCAGCGAGGAGAGACGACACACACGAGTTCTATCTCATATCTCTCTCTCTCTTGCTCTTTCTCTTGCTATCTCTCTCTCTCTTGCTCTTTCTCTCTCTCTCTTTTGCTTCCTCTCTCTATCTCGCTCTCTGGCTCTTGCTCTCGTTACAACGGTGACCCCGACGATCCACGCTAACCCCCGGCCAGACCCCTTCTGACTGATTATAATTATCGGGGCGTATCCTGTGGCTCGCCTCGCATGGATGAAGAGGAAAGATAATGCCAGAGTGCCATTGATTCGGATGCGCCTAACTGCCGTCGAATTGCCGTAAGTGTTCACTGCGGGGGTGGACCTTCCTCGGGGATCTGATTGAAAGCTAGTTTTGTGGGGAGAGAGGGAGGGAGATAATGCAGTGTTGCTTGGATTTTTATATACGAGGCAAAGAATATGAATATCTGTTCTTGGAACGAAGTGAGCATAATTGCTAAATGAAAGATTGTATGTTTGGATATGTGTATGCGTTAGAGAATGTTTTCATAATGCATCGACCATTAATTATTATTAATCTATTTCATTGCCGTTGATTAATTTTAAGTAGACCGACTATGTTTCCATTCGTTGGAATAATAAATAAAATTGTGGAGATTTGTTTTGGCAGAGACGAGTTCATAACAGATTAAACAATTAATTTACTACCGATTGAACGTTATAACTGGGTAGTCTCCATCAGTGAATAGAAAGACTCAAAGGATCGTATGAAAAGATAAACAGAGAAACGATCCCCGTGTGTCTATGCCATTAATAGAATCCTTTTTCTCCTTTTAATACGAACGTTTGCTTTCCATAAATTCGAGGAGAGCCTCCGACAGTCGTTGAGTAATGTATTCAATAAAATTCGGTAGTATGCAAATCTGAAAAGCTTTCGGCGGATCTCGCAAAATTCGACGGTGTTCCAATCCACTCTATAGTCCCACCTTCCTTCTTTTCAATTCGATATCCGATTCATCGGAAATAACCGGCATCAACCTTTACTCAGACTCCCGCTACAAATTGCTCGTTTTCTCTCAAACGCCGCTCTAATCTAGCCCGATACGACGTACGTTCTGTCTCTCTCCCCTGCTCTAGCTGTCTCTTTCCCCGTTGAATACGTATAATACACGGCGATCGAGCGATGGAGCGGAATTTCGCAGTTGTACGTGCAGAAATACGCGAGCCTAAGTAAAACGAGGTAAAAAGTAAGAAAGGGCAGGTTCAACGAATCGTTCTATATTATCAACTAAAGCGTAAATTAAAAACGTTACTTAATCCTCAGCGATCCATTGGTTCCGCTGCGGAAACATTTTGTATTTAATACGGTTACATTACCGATACTTCGTAGTTAACTTATTTTCCGACCTACTATTTTTATAGTTAAAGACATGGAAGTTGAGAATGTAAAGCTGAACGATGGTAACAACGTATTTTCTACGAAGAAACCAAAATTGTGTGGAAAAAGGACACGGAAGATTGTTACACTGAGAATGTAAAGCTGAATGATGGTAACGACGTATTTTTTACAAAGGAACCAAAATTGTGTGGAAAAAGGACACGGAAGATTGTTACACTGAGAATGTAAAACTGAACTATGGTAACAACGTATTTTCTACGAAGAAACCGAAATTGTGTGGAAAAAGGACACGGAAGATTGTTACACTGAAAATATAAAACTGAATGATGGTAACAACGTATTTTTTACGAAGAAACCAAAATTGCGTGGAAAAAGGACACGGAAGATTGTTACACTGAAAATGTAAAAGCTGAACGATGGTAACAATGTATTTTCTACGAACAAATCAAAATTGTACGATAAAGGGACATAGAAGAATGTTACCTTGAAAATGTAAAACTAAGCGATGGTAAACACGTATTTTCTTCGAACAAATCAAAATTGTGTGCAAAAAAAGGAATTGTTGCATACGAAGAAAAAAAACAACGCACGGAGCGCTAACGGTTAAATACTCGTGAACAAAGTTTCTATAGGATACTTTCGATAATCCTACGACCTAATAATTATAAATTAAACATTTCTGAAACACCAATCTGTATTTAAAATTCCCTTTAAGCAACAAACAAGATTACCATCACCGTCAAATTTTCAAATATTACCCTTGATAGACCCATTGCACCGCGTTCCCTCCCCCCCTCCGTTAACACCAACAATCGCATTAAAACCTCGGTGTCAGGTTCACTCGTCACCCCTAGAGAGCAGCTTGAAAGCGTGTCGTCATCGCGGGACCGCTTTACAAGAACACTTTCGCGGCATCAAACGAATTTCGCCGTAATTTCGCGAGCGCCGCGGCATGCTCGCGCGTGAGAGGGGAGAAGCGCAGTTTTACAGCGGCGCGAACTTTGCGGCTCGTACGCGGCGAATGACCGCTTTCACAGCGATACACACGCAACAGGCCATTACTGTTCACGTTATGCCGCGTCTACGCCGGCTGGAACTGTCCACGAATTATTCGTGAGCAATTCGCGAACTGCTCGTCGACGATTCGCGACACTTTATTGCATCGACGCTGGGAAACGAGTTGAACAAAGGCGTATTATTAGCTAAAACGAGACCGCTTCAATGCCTATTGAATTCTCTGTTAATTTTCTTATGGATTTAAAATTAACCCCTTGGCATACTAATGAAATGGAATTTGATAAGTCCGAAAAATACTATTTAATTTGGCTCAACTGAACGGTTATGCGTAAGCTTGCAGACACAACGTTTTATTTTGAAATTACGTTTGAAAGGTGTGAGTATCTTGAATGTTCCGAACAAAACGTAATTGTAGAAAAGTGAAGCAACTAAGTAATCTGATTATATACTGCACGGCGTTCGCTGAAAAGAGCTCTTGACGAGTCAGACTCGTCAAAGTCTTCAGTGGCACGTGAAATGAATGACGACCCTATCTCGAAATTGTGTGTCAAGGGGTTAATACTGCGATCAAGAAGTTTCTTTATATTTGGTGGCTCTCTATGTTCGACGGAAGAATGTTTTAGTAATTTGTTTCAATACGTTAAGTTCTACACTCGCAAGCGGGCTGTTCGATGTATCGCATCCTAAACGAGAACGGTTCGCTGATCGTTGAAAAGTTCGTGATCACGTAGCCGGTTGTCGAAGCTTTCACGCCTTTAACATCGTCGTAACGTGTCACGAAAAACTCAATTACCACGGGCCGCGAAATATTCAAACCGATAACCCGTTCGTTCGTTCGTTCGTTCGTTACGGCTTTTCAGGAACGGTAATGCAACCACCGGGCTCAAGTGGCCATCCATTACGGCCCCGTCATTATCATACCTGAGAGACCTCGTTAAAGCGAGGAAAAAGGTACGAAGGTGCGCGTTTCACGAGTCGATGGAACGTGCAAGTGTTAGGTGTTAGAGGCGTCGAACGTGTCTTTGTGGCCGGTGTGGGTTGTGAAGTTTGTTGGGAATTGTGGTGGTTAAGTGTTTGGTAAAACTTGGTAGCAGGTAAAGCTCTTTGGGTAATTCGAAGAAAATGAAAGCTGCTGTTAAACGTTCGAACACGGTGAAGGGAAATTTGCAGAAATTGAGTTTATGTAGAAAAATGAAAAATCGGAAAACAATCGAAAGCGGTTGAAGTAGAATTTTCTTCGTTGTGAAAATCGAAGTTACCGCGGAACTTAATCCGCGAATGAAAGAAGCAGCGTGCGAAGAATTGAAAAAAAAAAGAAATAATAATTTACAATGCGAACGCTTTAACGGCAAAAGTAACCACGGTTCCCAAATTCAACACGAAACATTTAAATCCATTCCAGGAAAAGGAATGGCGACGCTGGTTCCGCTGTTTCGCCAAGGAAAAATGGCCGCGTTCCGGGCTTTTACACCTAAGCGTCTTAAATATATGCGCAACGTGAAAAAATAGCCGGTGTTGTCTCATTTCTATCCGTCGAGACGCGTCTTTCATTTCCTCTGCCGCGCGCGTTTCTTGCCCCTCAACCCTTCCGCGCGGGTCCACCCCTTCTAGTCGACCTCGCTCGCTCCCATGGAGCTTTAATCGCCCGAATAAATTACATCTCGCGAGCAAGACGTACGGTTCACGGTGGAACGAATTTACCCTGTCTTTTACATTCGTTAAGCTTGTAACGCCGCGAGGACTTAATTAAGCGACTGAACGAGCTGCCCCCGGGCCGTGTGTATTTATCCCTCAAAAGGTGGGACAATTATATAAATTAACTTCGCAACTGCCTTCGAAGGTACCTGCCGATCATACGCGAACGTCGTTGAGCCAGACTGTAATCTATCTGTACTGTCAACATTTTTCTGCGATGATTTCTTTGAAAATTCGGAAATTGTAGCAACTTGAATGCATTTGTATAATTGTAATGTATTTCTCGAATAAACTGCAACTTACGATCGAGGGGTTCGTAAAGGTAAGCGAGTTTTAACACAGATACCGTTAAATAGTTTCAAGCAATTTCCGTGGTTAACTATCTACCATTTTTAATAAAAAGCACAAACCCATGTTTAACACCGAGCAACATGAATATTCCATCACCGCGCACACTTAAACCACCCTTCCATCCCGCGATTGCTTTCCCCCTCCCAACACCCAGCCGAACAACCCCATCGCGAGCTTCGTTTCCCCCGTCAAACAAACCCAAAAACCCGCCTGTTAACCTCCCCCACCCTCTCCCCCTAAAAACTCTCAGGCATCGTTATTAGCGTCACGCGTGCTCGGGGGATGAAGTCGAATCGCGAAGAAATCCAATCGCGGAGGAAAACGAGGTCTGGGTGTGAGAAGGCCGAGTGTATCCAGTGGAGGCAGCCAGCAAAATCGAGACGTTACCCCTCGGCCCGCGACGCGGCTAAAATGTCCCAGCAAATAACTCGAATTCTATCTGGATTTCCATCGAACGGATCGAAGGGCGGCGCAAGAGAAGCTTTGGTGGTGCGAGGGGGTGGCGAAGTCGTGGAATTCGTGGTAAAAGAACGAGAAAGCTGGCTGCTTACGTATTCGATCGCGTAAGCGCACACACACATACACGCGCACGCAGAAGAGGAGGAGAAAAAGAGAAGCGAAAGCGGACGAACGATCATCGGTACAAGTCGGGACGAAGCTGTGCACCCACCCCTCCTCGAGGAAGCACATCGCGAGGGAGTTCGCGCGCGCGCAACAGCGTATTGGTTCCCGCTAAGCGGCGTCGAACGGCGAGAATCAAAATCGTGGATCGCGGCGGGCAGGATCGCGAGCGGAATTTTAAGCGGCCGCGGGGACAGGGATAGGGCAGGAAGCGGGAACAATTTGTACCGGTCCTTCGAAATATACGAATAATCGCGGGCCGCATGCCAATGGCGCCAGGAAATATTTCCGGGACGAGATCCCCGAGCTTTCTCCCCTGATCCTGCACTTCCTCCTCCCTCCTCTTCCGTTCTTCTTCTCACGGTTCTTCCCCCGTTTTCCCTCTTTTTCCCTTATTTTCTGTTTCTCCTTTTGCTCCTCCTTTTTTCGTCCTCGCGCAGCTCGACGATTCTCGCGCCGAGCGTGTGCCCGACAAGCGACCGGGCAAAGAATTGAATTTTAAAATTCGACACCGCGAAGAATTTTATTGTTCCCGGAGAAAATCGCGCGAATTGATTTAACCCTTGCGCTCGCCGCTCGTATTCCGTTCCTGGCAACGCGACACGTTCTCGCCTGCACGCGGAATGCTAATTGGGCATGATGGGATCAGCGTGAACAGCTATTGGAGTGGAACATGGAATTGTTTGGGTAACGCGAGCTTTCAGGCGAAGTTTCGTCGAGCTGTTGGTTCGCCAAATTTCGTTGTATTCAATTTTTCGTCTAATCTCAGGCTCGCTACGATCCTTCGAACGAAGAACAATTCGTTGCCTGAGCTTCCTCGCGTTTCTTCTAAAACGCGAAAAAATCCCGAATTTCATGATTACTGTATAAGTAAGAAACGTGTGAGAGAAGGAATGGATGAAAATGAAAGAATGCGTAAAAGTGTTAGAAATTGAAAACAAAACGATTAGTGTATACACGTGTGTTGTGTATGGGTATGTGGTACGAATCTTTGATGTAAACGCGAATGAAAACAAAGAGAGTATGTGGTACAGGTGATTTTCGATGATTGAGTTGAGAGAATAAAGTGCGAAAGGGAAAGAAAGTCGAGCGAGTGGACAAAACAATGTATCGAGAGAGTCAGTCTGAGTGGAAGAACGAACGAGTGCGGACTTATTTCGAATAAAGCTACTTTACATTTAAATAAAGAATCTTTGCCTTGCCCACTAGTGACTCCATATTACCCTTCTCCTTTAACTTCGTTCTATCAACGTCAACGCAGAGGAAATATCATTTGAAAAAGTTGAATCTCATAAAGCCTTCCGGGAAATAAATAAGGGAAGAGAATCGACTAAATCCGAGCAGGAGTTCTCATAATTATACGCGTTGCCGATAATCGAGCAGCAGGAGTGACCCACTTCTTGGTCCCGGGCGCAGCGGAGAGTCGGGAGCAGCAATTACCGAATACGTGGCTGGAAATGCCTTCAGCGATTCAGAACTCTATTATCATCGGTGACGGCGTCATAAGACGGGAGAAGCCAGAGCGGTGGAGGGAGAGATAATGCCGAGGGGAGTAAGTCGTAGTTTACACGTGAAATCCAACCCGTATGCCGACGTAATCGAAATGAGACGGGGACCCCCATGTACCCCATGGACAGGATTGATGGACAGCCGGTGGTCCGTGACGTGACCACCTGACATTCTTGTCCGATCGGGCTGACATGCCCCAGGGATCATGCATGCGAGTTTCGTGCCCACGTAGCAAAACGTCTACTCCGATTTTCCGCCATCCACGCTCGCTGTACACGGCCGAATTCTGCGATCTGAAGTCCTATCTAATGTCCATCCGCCAACGGTGATCATTGTTTAGAGGCTGCGCGAGTACGGTACCGCGAATCGCCGTTGTGCACAATATATTCGAATTTCTGCAAGCGCACTTTTGTCACGTATACGAAAAACCGTGCTAATTTGAATGTTGAAAACACTTCTATTGTTGGAGAGCGCTACAATAAACGGGTTAACGTTCGAACTGTACGGGTTCCCTAAGGTTTTTCAATAGCAGCGTCCAAGATGGCAAAACATGTGAAATTCTGCATTGCAAAAGATTACTGTGGTGGAAAGAGGGTTCAGATTTAAAAATCGGAAAACGTTAAAGTTCGATAATTTATAAATAAAAGATGAACGGATATTTACGACCCTCGGCGATTAAATGTTAATCTTTAATTACGTTAATCGCTTAAATTAATTAGCACCGCTCAATAACTGAATAACATTTGAATAACAGAGTTCACCTATAACATTTTCCAACAATCTGTACTTAATAACAAGTACAAATGTCAGGAATAATTTAAATTATCCCACTCGAAATAACAGACACGTGTATATACACGTTTCAAGAAAGTCCAAAAGAACAAGAATATACACGTGTATTCAAAATTACGAAAAAAAAAAACCGCGATACTTTTCACGATTCCAAACAAGAACCGCAACCATTAGAGTCCTGCGAAAAAACACCGATCACCCCAATCGCTCGAACCTAACCCGCGAAAGAACGCATTATCATCCCCAAACAGATCTTCCTCCCCTTTCTTCGGCAACTGTTATTTCCCTGCAGCGCGCTCCGCACTTTTTGCCCCACGGACGGGCAACCACTCCCGCGTACACGCGCACACGCGCACACGCCACGCACATACGTTCATCCGCACACAGAGGCTTCTGGCGCGCTTCGCACGCGCCTACTCGTTCACACGTGCCAGGCAATTTCGCCATAACGCGAGAAGTATGCGACGGAGACGGGTTCGCGTGAATAGCAGCTAGGGGTGTCGGCTGACTCCACGCGTGTCAGCGGAGAATCGTTCAAGGCATCTGCGAGGCGAGCCGAATCACAGAACGTCATACATTAACACTATTCCTACTGACACTTCACGTATACCTATTCCTACCACGACATTCTCACGTAAGACAGGCTACAAAGTTTTCTCAGAAAGTAAACAATGAAAAAAGACGTGAATATTGAAAAATGTATTATACATATATTTGAGGGAAAGTCTGAAGTTTTCTTTTAACTTTTAAAATAAGTTAACGTTATAACTACCGAAACCGGTCAAAATGACTAATTCTTAATTTTTCGTGGAAACTTTGTAAATTCACTGTGACACTTACACCTTTGGAAATTTACTATGTCTTTCACTATAATCATTACGGTTTCTTTCCCTCGTATTAGGTATTTTTTTAATATAATTTACAATTCTTCGATGATTTCTTCATCGCAATTAAGTACACACTACAACCTTCGGTAGGTATTGTGATACATATATCTTATTTGGTCACCATAGAATATAAAGTATGATGATAAAGGTGTGAAAAATGTTTGTGTGGATGAGTGAGTATGACAGGTTGGAGAGAATGACAAAAGGTGAGTGTTATCGTTTGTATGTGTAATGAGTGGTGCGCGGTATGATCATCTAATTGTTGTGTATACTGTATGACTGAGGAAGGCGGGAGTGGAGAGACAGAGTGCGAACGAATCAATCCGTAACGGACGATCATAGAGTAAAAAGCGAGTAATAGAGAGTGAGTGATTTAGAGAGAGTGTGTAAAGAGTGTAATTAAAAATAGTATTATCACATTATTATTATCATTATTATTATTACAATTATATTTGTTATACTAAAAATCGTTATTAGTTATTTAATCCACCAACAAAAAGACGTGAATATTGAAAAATGTATTATACGTATATTTGAGGGAAAGTCTAAAGTTTAAAGGCGATTCAATTACATCGTATATATGAAATTCTAATCGAAATTTTAAAAACGGTCATTTGACCGGTTGTGGTAGGAATAGTGTTAAGCATTTTCTAGACTGTTATTAACGAAGGAAAATTTAAAGAAAGGCGATCTTAAACTTTCGTTCGCTACTGTAACTGTCGATTCGATTTTAGTTTAACACTTGATTTACGGACATTTGTTGTATATCTGTTTTTAATATACCTATACTAAGAAATAGGTATACATGTAGGAATGCGATCGAGTGGATGCGAGTTCGGAAAAGTCGGAAGAGTACTTGAGTTGGGTGATTGTCGTGCGAACGCAGAATGTTTGGGCTCGAATGTTTCTAAGGCGTGAAAGATGAGAAGTTGAGAAAATAGTGCGACTAAAAAGTTCTAGGTGGTCGTGACCGAATGTGTAGAATGAGAAAGGTTGACAATTAGAATGAATGGAAACGAGTATTTGGAAGAATATATGACGGGGAAAATGCGAGCACGAGGCAGAAAGTATTGGACAAAAGGTTTTGATTGTGAACGTAGAAAGAGTGTTGAAGTTGCTAAGTTGTAAGGTCGTTTAAGTTGTTTTTGTTAAATTGTTTTAAATATACTTTTATTAATACTTTAATCGCTTCACTTTTATCTTTCACACCTGAATTCCATCTTTCGTTCTATAAAAATCATTTTATAGAACTTTCCTATATACATCATACCAGATTTGAAATTTCGGAATCAAATTTTAGTATATTCGTATTATTCCATCGATAAAAGTCAGCAAAAATTGTTAAGAATAATAGTAATTGTTTTCGCAAATCTTACTCACAAAATTCGAAACCCGTTAACACACTCTATGGGCCCGTGTAACTTTCAGGTCACATGCTAATTTATTGACATTTTAACAAATAATTTTAGTTTTTATTACGAGATGACGTATACGTATTAATTCTATAATGTTCTATAATGTGGAAAATTTTTTTTTCATCTGCATATATAGCATTATAATTATTGATTTTCCGTCCCATCAATTTTTTTATATTTGAAACAAAAATTCGGTCCATGGAGGGTTAAATTGATGGGTCCCGTAAATTTAGTGTTCAACGATAGACATATGTTTTTGGTTTGTATTTCTGCTGAACTGCAAATTATCTGACTCTCAACGGCTTTCAAGGAAAAGTTACTACCTCAAACGCATTTATGAACACCGAAGAATAACCTTAGTAACGAATAAAATGATACAAGCATGAGTAACTTAAAATTGGCAAACAATAGATTCTTATTATCCTTAGAAGTGTTAGAAATTATATTTCTTATTCTACAAATATATGTGAAAAATATTTTTAACGAATCTCAACATTTTAACTGACAGATTTTTATGTGCGATATTTAAATTTAAGGGTGGAACGAAACATGTACGAATCGGCCATTAATCAAGCCGATATTTCCCTATTTCAGATGTTACACAAGCGGCGGTGAATTTAGCGTTATCGTCGCTTATAGCTCCATTTACGTACAAACACGCGTAAGTGCTCGTACGTGCGTATTCGCAGATGCGACCTCCGTCCCTGCGGAATTCTAGACCTGGTCAACGTACAGTTACACACACACACACAGGGAACACTGTATGTAGTCGCGAAACTAAACACGAGTGTTTAACCCCCTACGCGATGCTTACGCTAAGAACAATTTATAGGGAAAAAGTTCAGCGAGATTATGATAGCGCTGCACCGTGTGCAATTTCGAAATAAACTGGTCCCCATATACGTACGTTTAAGAATCGAATGTAAGAATACATAAATAAAGAAATAAGAAAGATATCAAACAGAAATAATGCTAACAGTTTATTCCACAATATTCAAAGATTCAACTCCATCAGTGATTTCAAAATTAAGGGTATCTAAAAAAGACCGCGATCATTTGAAACCCTGCAGATTTTATAACTCAAAAACTCAGTAACTCGAAAAACAAAAAGCTTGGAAATTTAAAGGATATTTAGACCTTCAGAATCTTAAAACTACAAAGTTTTAGAATATCTGAACTTTACAATTTCAATACGTCAAAATTTTTCAAACATTCGTCAATACGTGAACGCCAAAATTCTGAAATGCGAAAATTCCAATAGTAGATTCGTGAGTCCTGGCGAACCTCGTACACCAATATACCGAACCAATGAAGATCGCCTTCAAAGACCAGTCACGAACAATCGTTCGGCGTGCCGAGGGTTCCGGGATTGCGATTCCTCTTGGAAGGTCCTTAAGCGTAACGCGTGCGTAAATCGGAAAGGGAAGAGGATCCCGTGGCAATGCGTCATCGAGTGGGCAAACATGCATCGGTCGAAGCCAGCGTTTCCATCCGTAGGCCGACACCGTCACCGCACGCCACACACCGCGTGTACAATTCGTCCCTGCCGTCGGCTGTCAACGTAATTACACGTACGGGCACCATTAGACACGCGCGACGCTTACAAACGACTCAAACCACCTGCGAAATCGTCACTTTGTTCCGCAGTTAAATCATGCCGACTCGAACCAGCCCGCGAAGTACCACAGACATAGGAATTTATTTTTATTTAGAAAGATGGCAGGTAAAATGGCGGTTCGGGTGTAGGTAGAACAAAGCGAAGTTCTTAAATGTTGTATATCGAAAATAGTTTAACAGCAACAACTTTAACCCTTTAACACAGATACCGTTCTGTGACAATAAAATTTACAATACAATAAAAATTTTGAATATTTGTGAGGGTTACTTCATTTCTTTACAAAAAGGCCTTTCGTTCGTAAAATACGTCTGCTGTCTTACTAACTAACTGTGCCCTTTTTCCCATGCTTTAATGGGCACATCCCCACTTTGCACGTTCCCGAAAAACAAACCCGCGGTTGGTGCGGGCCTGGAAAGTGTTAACGGCCGTAACCGAGTCTCGCGCGTACTCGGTCCCAACCGATAATTTAGCGTTAATATATTGAAAATAAAAGATTTTATTAAATTTAATTATTCTATAATAACAGAAAGTAGACAATTTTGTTTGAGCATACGAAACGCACAGACACTTTCGCGCGATAGGCTAACAATAAGCCAAAACAGAGCCAGCACCAGGGAGAATCCGTGGCTGAGCGGCCAGTTGGACGTGCGTATGCTATTGAAATGCTAGCGGTCAGTAAAAAAGTGTTAAAAAGAATTGATTTTTTTGGGTCGGTTAAAAAAAAAAAAGTACTGTGCATTAAGGGGTTAATAGTGTATAGTTTAATGGTATAAACAACTTTTCAACTTAACCCTGGATAACTAAACATTCGTCTAATAGACTACCGTCTCCTGCCAGTTTTACGAATTCGAGATCTACCAAGATCGTTTAACATCTGCCAAAATTGCAAACGCTAATTTTTTACCACTTTTCTGTCTTGTAATCAAAATATTACAATACTTCCCTTAGGTTACGCTAATCTATAATTTTAGTTTACGTACAAACATAATCTCGATATGAAAAACGAAATTGCTTACGCAATATAAATTTATTAAACCCGCTGCTCTTTGTTGATAGAATAAAAGAGAGAACAAGGTAGAATTAACAGAATGTCTGCTTTTTAAAGCTGTTCAAGCAGAATTTAGATTAAAATATAATTTATGACCTGCTTTAATTAAAAATCTCTTTCGCTATTTCTACGGAAAACGGCTTTTCGTTTTAACGTAGTGTAACTAATGAACGTCTTTCTTTGATTTTAAGTTCATCCAGCCTGCTTTGTAACAAGCAAATACGCTACGACTCTTTAATCTTCATTTTCAAATATAACCACGTTACAAGTTCAATTTTTTCCTTTCCGAGAGAGAATTATCGTCGAAAGAAATCATACGTTTACGTTGGATCCCCTTCAAGATCAAGATGAAAGTCTGTAAAACACGTTCCGGTTCCCATGGCGACAAACGACCGTACAAGAAATCCATTTCCCCCGTGTGGAACACATTCTGTGTTTCAATGAAAGGTACCGAAGATGAATTTACCCCGATCAACGGTTGAAAGTTTATACGGAGGCTTGTGCCTGACAGAAACATTTCCTAAGAGCGATTCTCACGAATCGCTTGAGAACGGGTTCACGAATCGTACGGATAACGGAAACTGTACAACGGAATCCGACTTCATCTTGCGCTGTGAACAAAATTTTGACGCCTAACGATGTTGAGATATCTGTTAAAAATGAACAAAAATAAAGGTACACGAATATTTTCAAGAAGAAAGCAACTAAAAGCACCTATCGTTCACTGTGGACTCAACGACGTTACCGACCGAGTTGCCTCGGTTACCCGCTCTCAAGCGTCGAACGGTCCGGATTAAACGATATCTTTAACTAGTTATAACTCATAAACAAAGCCTCAAACGCAAAATCGTTACTCTTGATTTTCGTCTTAGAATGTCTCAGGGAGTCACTCTTTCAATTTAAGCCCAGGGCTGTCCGAACACCCTGTATATGAAATTCTAATCGAAATTTTAAAAGCGGTCATTTGACCGGTCGTGGTAGGAATAGTGTTAAGTAAATGCGAGTATGATAGCCAAGCATACATTAATATTAACAGCACAGACAAGAAATTCACACGAGTCCTGTCTTAAGGATTGATTACACGATTATAGAGGTACGATACATGTTTGTATATTTAAATCATTTATAACTAGTACTTAAGGCGATTGTCGTTCTCTTTCGAACAACCGAACCAAAGTTACCATCCGACCAACAATATCGAGTATCAAAGTTTTCAGAATTTTCACGCTGGCCAAGAGTGTGTTGTCTCGGTTGCAGATGCAGCGAACTGCGCTACGGGACGTATTCATTATCGGGCCGCCGGAACCCAGGTTGCTGAGACGATTAAACAGGGAATGGGAGGATCCTCCAATGATTGGCTACACGAGGCCGATTCAATGTCTACGGTCTATCACTCACTCCCGGCCATGTTTCCCATCTTCGCTGTTCTACTTTATCGTGTTTCGCGCTGCTCCCTGACTAACCACAGCTAACCAAAATTCGAACATTTTCGGAAATTTCAGACAGACATTACGAAACGTGGATTCGGGACCCACTGTAACACCGTGCTCGCTATTTTTAATTATCCACATCAATCATTTCGAACTTACTTAGATTTCTAATAATACGGGATTATTTTTAGAGATGGTAGGGTTCAGATGTAGATATGACAGAATAAAATTCTTATGGTATATTACAACTAGTTTTTGTAGTAACGATGGTTTAACAACTTTGCAACTTTACAACCTTGATCCTCTTGTTCTCCTTTCTGCCTCGTGCTCTCATTCTTCCCGTCATACATTGTTGCAAACACTCGTTTCCTTTCTTTCTAATTGTAAACCTTTCTCATTCGATGCATTTGATCAGATTCACCCAAAATTCCTCAGTCAACGACGTTGTATCAAGTACTCATCTTTTGCGCCTCAGAAATACTCTAGTCCGAATATTCTACGTTCACACCGTTATCATTCGACTCAGGCATTCTTCACACGTCTTCAAAATCGTATCTATTCAATCGCGTGCTTACGATAGTAATGCAACATCCACAAAGACAACGACAAGAGAAACTAGAGTCCTGTTTGCCGTTGGACCAAAGAAATCACCTATGCGAACCCCTGCGTAATTGCTACTAAATCCGGAAGATAATACCTGATTAGCGATGAAGCTCCGGAAGGGGTGTGTCAGATGTTGCAGCCTGACAGTTTCGGCTATGTCGCTCTACTTGGAACGCGAAATCGGTTGCCCATTAAGAACAGATAATCCAACGCGATTCGATCAAAATGTATCTACACGTCACGAGGAATGCAATTACAGACTGATGTCAATCAGGTACTTCTGAGGCGTGATCGTTGTATGTCGGGCTTGTAATCGACAATTTACAGGCTTACAAGCTGAAATTCACTTGAACAATTTATACTTGTTATCTTCAAGAATATTTCTTTCCAAAAATCGAAAAACCTTATATGCCCTACAAACTTTTGATGATCAATCGATATCTGAAAGGATAAAAACGTAGGGTATAAAACGGGCAAACATTTTTAAACTTTGTTCTAACGTTACTCAATTGTTCCCGTTGCGAGTAACGGGCTCGCTAAACTTCATTAACAAAGCTTCACTGAAAAGCCCCTAACGAAAATGGTTCCAACGTTTGAGATATAATCTCTACCATTACAAGTAACGGCTCATTAAATTTCATTAACAAAGCTTCATTAAACGCTAACAAAAATGGATCAATGATATTAGAAGGATCGGAAAGTAACGTAGTTTCTGTCATTCCATCTCTAGATACTTTGCTCAAAAGCCAATCAATTTTCATCGATCCGACCTTGAAAATTTGCACGTCAGAAGGTAAAAGGTTGTTGATAACTAGAGTGATACGTCATCGATTAAAGATAAACGCTCGTTAAAAATTTATGTGTTTGAATTTAATGTAAGAAAACGACATTACTTTCCGGTCCCCCTAATACCTCCGCAAAACCTGTTTTTATATTACCGTATTAACCGAATTCGCAACGTTAATCGATTGCCCTGCAGCCAATAACAAAGCCGACTGCAATTGCAATCGTTACCGGCCATCGCAAACAGCATAAACGGCGACGTATCGTGCGCGGCACGCGAAATCGATTACACGGAACACGACACGGTCGCTTTCTTTCGTTTTTCGACGAACTTAGCGAACCGACACGTTCGCTTCCGCGTGGACACGTCAAGAACACACACGGTATTGTTAGCTCGCTACACATCCACGGCAAAACTGTTCGTGACTTCGCAGTTCCACGCGTCGCGTCGCCTTCGCTTAAGCCAACACCACGCTCGCGTACCAACGAACACGCGAATTTCTGCATTGCATAAATCCTGCCCCGATGATATACGAGCCCAAGGCTTCCAACTATTTGCCGGGCCAGTCCGGCTTGGCACTCGCGTGTACCTAATGCGCATACACGCGAACCCTTGCGTCGACTGTCTGCCCTCCATTTTCGATTTTCAACCTGCGACCCGCTCTAAAAGCGGCCACCAACCGTTAGATCTCTATTTCTATCGAACTGAACAACGGCTTGTAACCTGTAACCAAATCCGACAACGTTGAATCGTCGTGTACGTTAGAATTAAATGAATAACTGAAAAACCTCCTTCTTTGAGATTCTGGAATGAGTGCCGTGCGGTTTTTCACGGTCCTTCCACCAAAAAAAGACGCTAGAAAAATAAGGGACCAGAAAAAGCCCCGTTGATTTTACTCCCAAGAGTAGTAACCAAACGCCCCCCTCCCCTATGTCGTCGAAATTGAGCTAACTGAAGAAGGCTTCTTGGTACCTTGGTCGGTTAAAAACAGTAATACGTACAGAGAACACCAGAGTGATTTTATTCATCCTCACCGTCAGGGTTAACTATACGAATATACCGTAGTATAGTGTGTACGTGTCGCGAAAGTAGTTAACACAATTAAGCGACCGTATTTTAAACACTTTTCCCAGTGTAATTAAAGATAGACGATTTAAAGCAAACAGCAAAGTAAACGAAACACACCGAATACACCAAATGACAAATAAGTAAGACTTTAAGTAACAGATTTCAAGGTTACGTTTAAAAGCTTAAGAATGTTCATCTTTTAAGTACGACTTCCATGCTGTCTGTATTTTCACGATCAACCGTAACTACGTAACTTCGAATATCCATTTTTCTTTGCTTTGGAAAAACCTGTACAAAGAAGCGCAAAAACGCTATTAGACAATGACACAAAGGAGAGAGTTTACATCGATGGATTTTCATCGATAGGAGTTTACATTTGTTGGTATCGGTCAGAGGATAAGGTAAGAAGTCGAGGTTGCTCGAGACACGAAGGGGATAAGAACGACGGAAACGGAGGAAGCTCGGGGGATGTTAACGACAGGCGAAAGTCCGAACCGAAACGAAACGGAAAGACATTGTCCCGCCCCC
Organism: Tetrapedia diversipes; assembly: GCA_033822845.1. NCBI lineage: Eukaryota > Metazoa > Arthropoda > Insecta > Hymenoptera > Apidae > Tetrapedia > Tetrapedia diversipes. Next base: position 336,114 of record JAOPTO010001697.1, read on the forward strand.
CCTTCCCGTTTTCTTTCTCCGCGGCGCAGCCGTTTTTTCCGTCTGGCAACCGTTCTCCTTCTCCCCCCGACGATCGAGCCTCGTTAACTTCGCTCTCCTCGTCCCGCTCGACGAGACTTTCGTAACCATGGGGCCATTTACATGTAAATGCCTCTTACCAACGGACATTTCCTCCAGCCTTTTCCAGCATTGGTATCAACGCAGTGTCTCTCGCCCTTTATTCTCCACCTCCCCTCTCTACTTCCTTCTCCACCCATTTTTATACACGCGCTTCCTTCTCTCTGCCGAACGCCCTTTCTCTCGAGCACTTACTTCGTTTCGCTTACAAAAGCTTCGGTAATTAAGTAGATATCGCGCTTGGACGTTCCCGTGGGGGGGAAAAGGGAAGCTAGAAATCGCACTCGAACGGGGAGAAAAACGAAAAGAAAGGGGAAAGGAGCAGCGCCTAGGAAAGTGCTCTCTCCGTTGAAACAATCGCTTTAATCAAGATGTAGACCGGCGGCTCGTTCGATTCCGAAAGAAATCTTTTGCAGGATCCCTCGAGAGGCCGGCACAGCTGCCGACGGAAGTCAAGGGTTGCGTCGATCCGATGAAATATGCATTCGGTGAAACGACGCCATGCGCGCTTCTTTTTCATCTCTATCTTCTTCGTTTTTTTTTGTTTTTTTTCTTCGCGATGCAATTAAAGTATTCGTCGAGGGCACTGGGATTATTATTAGATAGAAAGTAACAATCAAAAATATTCGAATAAGGAATCGTTGAGAACAACACAAATACTAAATATAAATACTTAAGCCAAGGCTTTGGTAAATTTTAGGATCTATAAAGTATACCCACGTTTGCATAGTAAAAATTACTCTTGCCGATCGTTCCTATCATGATTCCAAAATCGATACCTTTATAAAATGCAAAAACTCAGAAGACACGTTTTAATTCTCCCCTAAAACGCTTACACGTACGAACTTCTAAATACCGGACGAAAAAGAATGAGATAAACTGTTAAAGATGATCTCGCGAATTTTATCTTCGTCACCCTTCCACTCCCATCCCCGAAAGATCCGTAAGCATCGAGTGAAAAAGGTTGACGATTAAAAAGAAAGGAAATGGGTGCTTGGAAAAATATATGAGTGATTCTGAAGGAAGTAAGAACGTGGTAGTTGCTAAGTTGAAAAGTCGTTTAAGTTGTTACTATTAAACTACTTTAAATATACATATATTAATATTCTAAGCACTTCACTTTATTTTATTCACACCTGAGTCCTATCGTTTCGCTCTACTAAACAAAATAAAAGAAGAATTTCCTATACATATGTAAATTTCAGTGTATGACTTAACTAAACTAAATGACGTTTAATATAAGCAAATCTTATGTAGGAATTATTTATTGGCCGATGAGTTTTTTACATGAACCACGAGCTAATGCAACGACTTCTAATAACGCACTGTGAACTATATCTTATAACGAACTCTGAACTCTGAACTCTGACTAAAAACTCTGAACTATGAAGTCTGACTAAAAACTCTAAACTATGAACTCTGACTAAAAACTCGGAACTATGAACTAACTAAAAACTATGAACTATGAACTCTGACTAAAAATTCTGAACTATGAACTCTGACTAAAAACTCTGAACTATGAACTCTGACTAAAAACTCTGAACTATGAACTCTGACTAAAAACTATGAACTATGAACTCTGACTAAAAACTCTGAACTATGAACTCTGACTAAAAACTCTGAACTATGAACTATGAACTAACGCTAATTATCGCGAGGCTCCCTATTTATTTGCCTCGAGCCTGATAGGCGGTTCCTGTCCTTACCAATCAGGACCTTCGGAAAAAATGCCCGCCTTCGATATCCCCACGCGTTTGCATCTAGGATATCAGCCGTCCACATTTTCTTCGGGGATCAGGTTTACGGCCGCGACCGTTTATCCTTACAACGCAGGCGTTGTTTAAAACGGCGCCGGAAGATAACGCGGCCCCGAAAAAATAACACGGCGACACCTCGAAGTTTGATCCGCGGTCGCCTAAAGAAAGCAATGGCAATCGGCATTTGTTATTCTCTGCCGTTCTACCCTATACAAAGGCTCTATTGATTAGTAAATTGCCTACACTTAGTAATTATTTCGCGCTTGAGAATCTTTAACACTAGATTGCCGGATGTTGAGTATATACCTATTTTGCCGGAAACCATTCAATTTGACTCAAACCGTGAAGAGTGAAGTTTTTAAGAAAAATAATGCTTTATTTTAAAGAAAGTTTATTCAAAACAATTTTTACTTATATATTTTATTTTTAAAATATATTTCCCGCAAAATTTTTTTATTACATTTAGCACAAACGCCCTTGCTTTTTTCCCTTTCACATAATACTTGAATTTGACGAAATCAGAAGTGAGTCAAATTGACTCACTCCGGCAATCTAGTGTTAAAGTTAATATTGTCAGACGACTAACAGTCGCCTCTCGAGCGCAAAGGGTTAATTCGGCGGGAGAAGCGTGGCGTGCGCTGCGCGAACGCAAGAGGAAATGACGGCGCCGATCGTGCACGCGTTCCCCTCTCGATATTGATGCCGGATTTATGAAGTCTCGCTGGGGTCACGTAGCGTGCCCTCCTCTGGCTCGCGTGGCCGGGCCTGCCGGCTCATTTTTCACCGGCTAGGCTCGATCGTAGATCGTCCGCGCTCCACGAGATCGGCCTGGCCGCGATCACGAGGCCCGTTTCCGTCGATAACACGTAAAGCAGCCGGTTCTCCGTCAGTTGCCGCGAGATACGAACGACCGACACGGAAACCGTACGGCGAAACCGTGAGGAGGGAGGGCGAAGGAATTGCGAATGCCTTCCGTGAAATAACCACCGAGGTATGATTCGTGGTGGGAGCGTACAGTAGCGAGAAAAAGTTTAACCCTTTCAGTGCTATGGGCGCATATATGCGTCTGACAGAAGTTGCTCGTAGGGACTATAGACGCATATATGCGTTTGTCAATTTTTGTTTCCTTCACCTTATGATTTTTTCCGTGGCCACACGTTTCGGCGTTAACCTTTTAGTGTTGACGAAAATTACTCGTAGGAACTACGAACGAAAATATGCGTTTGCCAATTTTTTCGATCTTTCGCTTACTGCAACGCGATTGGTCAGTGTACAAGTAACAATACTCCGATTCCAGCAATAGTGCGCCGTCCATTCGAAGCGCTTAGGCCAAGAGTATTCAGCACTCAAAGGGTTAAGCTTGCCACGGTCTTCGAGTTATCCTCGAGCCGATTGCACGTCGATGTTTCCTTTAGAAACTCTTAACCCTCTATGGGCCCGTGTGAATTTCTAGCCGCATGCTAATTTATTGATATTTTAACAAATAATTTTAGTTTTTATTTAAGAGATACCGTGTACATATTAATTCTATAATGTTCTATAATGTAAAATTGCTTAAACTGGAAAATATTTTTTCATCCGCGTGTACAGGATTATGATTATTGATTTTTCGTTCCATGAATGTCTTTATGTTTAAAACAAAAATTTGGCCCATAGAGGGTTAATTTGTGAAACGACAACGGTTTATTTCTCAACGAAATCGAAGAAATAGAATGAAAATAGATTCGAGAACAATAAATTAATCACACGTGTATGGAGAACGCAATGAAATTATTAAATTTATTCATTTTCAAAATTTCAATTCATCATTTATTAATTTTTAATCTTGAAAATTTAAATCCGATTTATAATCTACATATGTATAATGTTTCGGATACATACATCAGCTATATTTGATAATTAATACGCGTTTGCGTAGCGCATTTCCCATTCATTTTCTGATAAATTCAAAATTACACAATAAATATATTTGTTAATAGCGATTTTCTACAATTTTGAGAGGTTATTGACCAAGAAATCCTTCTAAATTGTTGAATCCTTTACGTAAATCCTTCAAATGTGCAATGGTTTAAAACTTTTGGCCAACGATGTACGTAGTGGATTCGAGAGCCGATTTTTAGCCACGAACCAAACGGTATCACGGTAATAGTGAACTGACGCGAAACGATACTGGGAGGTCTGATCGACGTGCAGGATACACGTACTTACAGGGAATGATAAGTAACCGAGCAACGCTCGTTTCAGGAATTGGCCCGCGTATTTCAAACGACGTGGGTTATCGATCTTCAAGTTCGAGAGAGAGAGAGAACATTATTGTTGCAATTTTTTTTCTTCAATTTGCAAAGAAATGTACAGAGCTTTTGCGTTGAAAACTTTTAAGTTTAACATGATAATTGGATTCTTTATTTTTAGGTTCTTCGAAATACTTTTATGGTTCTATCTTTGGTCATTTGTCTTTCAGGATTTTTAGACTTGTAACGATTAGCTACCCTGTTGCGTCCATAAATCTTTCGATCTTTAGACTGCGAACTGTACAATTTCTTGGTCAGTACGATTCCTGAATCGTATAGTTTGTCAATGCTACTATTCCTATTAGCTAAATAGCTAGCTCCAGGAAATCTACTGGACCCTTAAGAAGCTTCAAGCAGACTGAAGGTAATTCCGTTGAAATGTCGTTTTCTCTTCTCTTACTTATCTTTATCCTTGGAAAACAAGCTTTAAGACAGCATTTCCAGATGAAAGATAATATAAGTACGAAAGAAAAGTAACAATAACAACTGTATGGAATAAGTTGACATATATAAAAGTATATGTATAGAAAGAGATGTGTGGAATTAAAGTAAAAGCCATTAAATTATGAAAGATTAATATCATTAAGAAAGTAACGATTGTCAAGCTATAAAAAGGAAAGTAAGATAGTTAAAATAAAAGCTATTAAATTACGAAAGATTAATATCATTAAAAAAGTAACGATTGTCAAGCTATAAAAAGGAAAATAAAATAGTAGACTGTTGTGGTGGTTTTCTACCACTCCACCAAAGGGTTGCGTGGGTTAAATAATATTTTATACTCTATATCTTTTTATACTTTATTGATACCAACGCGTACGTTCCGACTACGCTGCCATCTTACTTACATAACACTACACTATAATACATAACATAGACCTGGTTAAAAAATTATAACCTATTTTTTCCTGCCTTGAAAAATTAATATTATTGAACTCTTGGCTAGACAGAAGTATTCCCTTCGGTATTTCCATAGCAAGACGCGGAAAAGACGCGGGGAAGGCGGGTAGAATTGGAATGTCAATTCGTCTTCTACGAAAACGGATAGAACGGGGAGGCACGTTCGGCTATCTCCGCATAAAACCTTATGAATGACAAGTAACGAGCAAAGGTATTTGTTACTGCACTCTCGAATCCGCGAGGGCAAATCCTGAGAAGGGACTGATGGCATTTGCGATTGACATGAACGTTCCGAGGCATTATCCCGCTTCGATTTATTTTCCTACGGCCTTTCAACTCCCTCTGAATCGTCTTTTATCAAACAACAGCCAGAAGATAGAATTTCGCTGTTTGTTTATTCCGAACGTGTACTTCGCACTTTCAACTACAAATTGAAAAACAGCTTTTGCAGAAATCGTTAATCCATCGTTTGCTAGTCATAAGATTTTATACAGTCTCCTATTTAACACTATTCCTACGACGACCGGTCAAATGACCGTTTTTAAAATTTCGATTAGAATTTCACATATACAACGTAATCGAACCGCCTTTAAATTTTAGACTTTTCCTCAAACAAACTTATAATACATTTTTCAATATTCACTTCTTTTTTCATTGTTTAGTTTCTGAGAAAAATTTGTAGTCTTTCTTACGTGGGAATGTCGCGATAGGAATAAGTATACGTGAAGTGTCGGTAGGAATAGTGTTAACACATTGCGTACGGGACACGAGATATCTCGTTTTAATACTTTCTTACACACGCGTATTCACGACTCCAAATAATACAATTTGTTTGTTATGTTTGTTACATTTACCACGTTTATTGTCACATAATAAACCGATGTACAAAAAGCATACACTAACACTTAAGAATTTACAAGTGTAAATTGAAAAAGGTGCTTGTATGCATTGTATTCAATTTTTTGGCGAGCAGAGTGCCGTACGCAATGCGTTAATATTTATGCTTTTTCGTAAGTTCACACAAAGATATTTTCTTCACGCAAGCGAAGCTTTTCTATTCGCATAAAAATACAAAAAATAAAAACTTTTTAATCACTGCTAAACTAACTTTTATAAGAATAAAAACTTTTTAATTACTACTAAGTTAATTTGCACGAGAATCGAACGGAAAATCACATGAAATAAAATTGGAAGCTCGAATGCGACAACAAATAAAAATGTAGTGAAATAAAATTAGGACAATCAACTTGTAGCAATCGAAAGCACGGCGACAAATCGACCTCGTCCGATGATCCTAATAATGGAGCTCCAACAGAATCGAACCGTTTCTCGAAAATGTTGGGACAACCCTTTCGGGGAAGGATTCCTTCTTTTTCCAACACAGATCGAAGAAAATATCGCATCTCGTAATCCCGACCGTAACATCGAGAACGATCTGAAACTAATTAAACTAATTACGACTTTTCGATAGCAACTTTGAACGAACACATCTGCCGCTACTCGTATACGTAACGCGTGAGCGTGAGCGTACGTGAGCAAGATTTTGCGTCGCAAACGCTCGCGATCCTCGAGCAAGTTGTTCCGCTCTTTCAAGTTATCGTGCTCACGTGCCGGACCAACTGTAAAGATGTAGCCGGAAAACTTGGGGTCGTTGTGATTACCTCGATAAATTCAAAAGCGTTTAACTACGAAAATGTGGGATAAACGTAGCATTTGATCGGTGTTGGAAATTGAATACAGAAATACTACGAAGCAAAAATTAACCATAAACCAGCTTTCTCTTTACGTACTTTCTCAAGGGCTTCTTCCAAGAAGCTAAGCCACATCTGGCATTTTAGAAAGTTCGAAAACATCGAGAAACAGAACTGCAGGGGCTGAAGGACCCGGACGGGGTTGTAAGAATTTCGACCACTGCGTTCTACTAGTCTTGTGACAAAACTCGCTAGGTGCGGTCAAAATTGCCCTTCCTCGTGCTATATAAAAGTATCAATAAAATATCTAAGTATTATTTCACAAATAAGAGTTTATTTCATTTAGCAATATAAAACCCCATTCCCAATAATCGGTATGAGCGAAAAAGATTATGTAGTAATGCGATCGAGTGGATGCTAGTTTAGGAAAATGTGAAGAGTGCTTGAGTTGAGCGATAGTCGTATAGCATAGAAACTTTCGAGGAGCATGAGAAAAAAGTGTTGAAAAACACAGTATCCCGTTAAAAACGTGCATTCTGTTTCGCAGACATATTAGCAAACAGATTGTTCATTAAACAGCCATGTTTTTCTATTTCGATATGATTGGTGAATATTTCTTTTAAATTGTCGCCCACAAAATACTTTATCAACGACGTTCATTTTACGCGGCAGTTTACGTTTCCATAGAAGAGACGAAGCTTTAATCTCTTATTAAGTTTCTGCTCTTCAGAATTATTTAATCCTCTGCTGCTCCGCGGCGTATCAGAAAACGGGATCCGCTGTTTCCTCTGAGGGGATGCCATCATAACGTAACATCTTCTATTTCAAAATACACATTGAGGATACGCGTTGCTTTTCAGCCACTTATTCAACGTGGCCCTCCTTTCTCCAGTTTACCCGCCATTTCTACGCTCGCTCTTAAAAGCGAGGAGTAAACTGTTCCGAAAGCCTCGGGAAACTGAGATCCCGGTATCGGATACCTTTCGAGTCAAAGAACATTCGAATAGTGCACGATCTTTCCCACACATTGATGCTGCTTTTGATCAATACATTTTAAGAAATATTCGTATAATATTGGCATCCTCGCGTATTGCGTACTCGTTTATTTAGCGAAGCATAAACCCTGACATACGATAAGCGATACAAAAGTTTATAATTTCCAAACAATTAAAAGACATACCTAGTCGTAAATCAGATTTCACAGAAATTAATAGAATAAAAAAATTAAATAATGTATAAAAGAGAAGAAAGAAAGAATAAAACGAATATTCTATAAAGTACAAAATTCTTATGATATGGGCAATGGTAGATACCGATTTTAAATTGTTGGGAAGTAATCATCCTTGCAGTGGTTGATACCATCGTGTGAGAGTGATTGGTATGATTGTTTTTAAGTGAGAAAATGATGAGAGAATGGAGCGAGTGGGAGAGCGAGTCGAAGTCCGATAGCGTGCGTGGATAGGTAGATTGATTTGTAAAGTGTGCGCAATAATATGGGAAAGGTTATGGAAAAAGGGAAAGAAAAGAAAAAAGGAAAATGGAAAAATGAATAAACGACACAGACAAAACACTACACAACAGACTACGCAGTTCCTCACACTACGCTGGCTACGAAAGTTCTCTCGCCATTCTTTCTTCGATCAAGTGAGACCTTTAAAAAAGAAACTGGACATTTGGCCCCACTAGATCGACCCTTTCACACACATACATGCGCATACACATTTACGTCCAGACACACACCAAACGTACAATCTTACAATACCAATTCTTAAATCCACAATAATACGTGTAAAAGCAAAATAAAAATTACAAATATGAATAGAATTTATTGATAAAACCAACATAAATGAAACAAGAAAATGTTCTACTCCGTCGGAACAATCTTCATCTCGATCCCAACTACGCTATTCCACACCTATACCACTCCCTTCTACATCATTTCCACCATCGCGAATCATCCGACCGTGCCCAACGAAAGAGAAACCATGCACTCCTAGAAACAACGTTCTCTCGCGATTCTTTCCTCGATCAAGTGAGACCTTTAAAAAAAAAACTGAACATTTGGCCCCACTAGGTTGACCCTTTCACACAAATAAATGTAGGAAACAATTAATAAAAGATTATATATTTTAAAATAGTACAAAAGAGAGTTAGGTTACAATTACATGAACATTGCGCACGGAATAAACAAAGGAAGGGCGTCTTGTGTCAAAAAAAAGAAAAACATTTCGTGACAAAATCGTTTTTACAACTCCGTTTCGCTCGCTCACGATCTTCTGCCCTCCGCGCAGGCAGTGCCGCCCCACGAAATAATTTCGCCACTAAACCTTCATAATCTTAAATCCTAATTAATATAAATAAAACTTAATAAATCTATGGGTAATTTCTGGCTCCTACATACATTCGCATATACATTCACATCCAGACACACACCAAACGTACAATCTTACAATACCAATTCTTAAATCCACAATAATACGTGTGAAAGCAAAATCAAAATTACAAATATGAATAGAATTTATTGATAAAACCAACATAAATGAAACAAGAAAATGTTCTACTCCGTCGGAACAATCTTCATCTCGATCCCAACTACGCTATTCCACACCTATACCACTCCCTTCTACATCATTTCCACCATCGCGAATCATCCGACCGTGCCCAACGAAAGAGAAACCATGCACTCCTAGAAACAACGTGCCGTAGAACAGGCCGGGACACCGAATGGCCCCGACGCACCCTTGCGACGGATAACCGTGAACAGGTTCGCGTTCATCCCCCCCATCGGGCGCGTCTCCCGATACAAACGTAAGACGCGACACGTTCGAGCTCCTTTTCAGGATGATTAAAAAACACGAACCGGCCCCGGCCCTCACCTCCTCCCTCCCTCTTCCGGGTTCTTTCAACGTTAACTCTCGTGAAAAAAGGCACCCCCGTCGGCGCGGAGGATTCAAGGGTGTCTGTGTCGTTCGCAGCGGCGGCGCGCGATCAGCCAGAAATCCGATACTCGATGAGAAAGCTCGAGGGAGATGACTTCGCTCGCTGGAAAAGTTTCTCCCATTAAAGAGATGAGATTTCATCGAAGACTTTCTCTCCACCCCTCTCTCTCTAACTATCTATCTATCTATCTCTTTCTCCTTCTTTCCCTCTCAAACTTCTTTTATCTTCTGCTCTCTCTCTCTCTCTCTCTCTTCCTTTCTTTACACTCCCTTTCCATCTCCCTCTTTTTCGTCTGAACTCCTTCTCCCCACCTTCTTCCCTTTCGTTCTTATTCTCTCACTTTTTCATTCTTCCTGTCCCTTTCCCAAATCCTATGTCTACTTATTTCTCTATCCTTCTTTTCCTCTCAAACTTTTTTTTATCTTCTGTTCTGTCTTTCTTTCTTCCTTTACACTCCCTCTGCATCTCTCTCTTTTTCGTTTGAACTCCTTCTCCTTATCTCGTTCCCCTTCGTTCATATTCTTTCACTTTTTTATTCTTCCTCCCTTTCCCAAATCCTCTGTGTCTTCTTCCTTCGTAAGTTTGTCTGCCGCTACTTTTCACGATGTCCGCGTGCAACACCGAAGCTACGCTTCATCCCCGTGTGCCGTCCCATTTCACAACCCCTTCCAGCCTTATTTTTTAATACGCCTTTTTAGCTGCCCCGCTTTTCATTTTACCGGCGAGAAAGCCGCGGGCGGGATTAAATACCCGCGTTAATCCGATTCGCTGTAAATGTTTTCGAGCGCTTCACTCCACCGCCACCAAGCTCCCCTGTGTCCCTCTATCCCTCGCCGCCGTTCGCGTGGACTGTACGTGCTTTCGAGTAGAGATTTACGCGCGTGGATGTTAGTAGGTACACTGGCGCTCATAAGTATCCGGACACTTGGTCGATTTATAGCGTGTACACGTAGCAGCGAAGCTCGGAAGCTTAAATTCACGTGCTCGTGGAAAGGTTTCCTTAATTTTCAACTTCTACCGAGCACTTCACTTTATCTGCCTCTAAATTATTGCAACAGCGTTGAAACGTGAACAGACCGACGCTCGGAGAAAATACAACATTTTTAATCGCCCCAAAATCGTGTGCAACCGCATACTTTTTAGCCATCCTATAATCTCAAGCCTTCGCCCTTAACATTTTTCTTCTACGTTATAAATAAATACTTCTACATTTCCGCGTTGTGCGCGAAAACTACCAGAATAGGTTGAAATATAAAAATTAAGCTACGTTCAGATATTGGAGGCTTCTATTCGTCACGGAATCTATGGAGTACAAAATAGAAACGTGAAACGTTTATGTATCATCGAAACTTTTGAGCGGCAATGTACGTGGTACGCGCGGGCATGTATACGTGCATGCGAAACTCGTTTCACGGGGACGGGGGTGGGTTTGCTCGATAACGTCTACGGGGGTGTAAGGGCGCGCCTCTTCTCGCGAGCATTATTACTTGACCGGCCTCGTAATCTCGGTCGCCGCGCTAAATTTATTCATGGCTCGGCTAACCGTGTTAAGGTGTGCTTTACCAACCGCGGCGGGGGTGTTCTTGGTCCACGCGGATTTTTTTTTTTCACTCGCGCACCCCTTCAACCACGTCGCTCCGGAGAACGAGCTTCGAAAGGGTTTGCGTATGGTTTATTGGATCGCGAAAGCGCGAATGGAAATGATTTCGCGAGGAACGAAGAAACACGATTGACTGAATGAAACGACAGAAAAATTGATTCAACAGGGGCAAAAATTTAAACGGGAATAAAAGTGGTTGTTGTGCGTTGAAAATTGAAACAGCAAATTCTTTAACTATCTTTAGAATTCGATCTTTCCGTTGCGCAGCAGCCTCGTTGAAGAGGTTGGATCTTAACCTCAAAGCTAATTTTATATTTTACACCATTTTTGTGGCAACAAAGACGCATTTATCGATACAGTTGCACGAATCTCAGAGAAACTTGGCTCACGGTCCTCGAAACGTCTTTGGGGAGCAAGCAAACGTGCACAGGACGGGGTAAACACTCGAGAATCGGTTCCCTGGGAGAAAATTCAAAGCGCCTCGCGCACCATTCACCCCCCGTTCGAATTATCGTCGACTGCGCCCGAGTTTAGGTCACATCGTTCCACAGGTGTACTCACCGTGTAGCGAACTCCAGATGACGTCACTGCATCCAATTCACGTCGAAGGCAATCCCTGGAACACACAAGGATACACGGTTACAGGGGGATGAAACGTTAACCGAGCTGTTGATAATGGGAACGACACGGAGAATCTGCGCCAAGGGTTGCTTTAGCGACAGAAACGTGGAAACTTAATGGCAAAATTTAATACAGTGGAACAATATATCTGAATCCTTTGATTATTTCTTGTCGTAAATCAAAAACAGGTGAACGAAACTATTTCTCAAAACAAATACTTTCAATGGTAATATAATATTCAATTGGTCAATATATGATATAACATTTATAATATTGCAATAGAAGATGCTTTTCATTTCTAAACAATGAGAACTATTCCTACCCTATAAAACAGAGAAACATATTCTGATCATGAACATGTTAAGGCGTGACTTCGCTATGTCCCAGTTTAATCCTTTCATGCCATTTTGTGACCAACCCGATACATATAGAATCTTAAGCAAAAGTAACAAGGCTTATTATAACCTGAATACTTCAAACAATTATTCACGATAATAGTTGAGAGGCGAAACACTTAACCGACCGATCTTCCATTTTTCCCTCAACAAAGCGCTGCCATTGATCCTATTTACTTTTGTTATTAGTTAGTATTGAACTAATATCGTTCGAAGCTCATCAAATTCATTTTCTGCTCTTCCAAACTACAATTTTAAATAAATTCAATGCTAGCTCAAGACCGACTGATAAAAAAAGTAAATATAGGATCAATGGCAGCGCTGTGTTGAGGAAAAACTGGGAGATCTTCCTATTCGATTGGCTAAGTGTTAAGATTAGATCATAGCTTGATGAAATAAGTTCGGAAATAGGAAAAGCACATATACAATCACCACCATAAAGATCGTTTTCCACATCGGTTGAGCGAGCACGAGCAGTTTTGCACGGGACAAGCAACGTCAAGCCGAACGTTCCACACCGCGTCCATGTATTATTCAAGCTGACAGCGGAGCAACGTTTAGCAAGGGTGGATCCTCGTCGGACAAGAATGCTCGGCGGGAAACAAAAATACGGAAGGACAAGGATCCGCTTGGCCACGATGTCCTGCAGAAAGGGGGAAAACCGGGAACGTCCGAGGAAAACGTGGCGGACAACGGGCACCACCACAACGACGACGACGACGATGACAATGTCGCGTTGATGCTGAAGGAGGAAATGTTATTTCTTTGGGACGCTAAGTGACAGCTCGAGAGACATTCGGAGGTACTCGTGCCAGAATGTCGCGAAGACGGTCCGACGAATCTGCTGAGCGAATCGTTGCGCAAAAGTTCCGACACATTTTTGCCGGAGGAAGAGCAACGGCAAAAAGGAGGAACTGGTTGTGTGAAATCACGCGTTGATCGTTGGGGCGAAAGAAAAATTCCGTGTAACGATCGAAGAATCGCGTCGAGGGAGGAAATTCGGTAGAAATTTGGGAAAACGTTGCTTTTCTTGAATTAACCCTTTTAGTGCCGAGCAAATTTAATTAATTTGCTAAGGTTTGGGAAAAAGCTCATAAAAACGAAAGTAAGAATAATATTTACGAAATTCAACAAGAAGCATATTGCGGAATAAAAGAAGAAATTGAAACATTTACAACGTTTTATAAATTTATTTTGAGATAGAGCTCTCTCGCGATGCAAATAGTTGGGCGCCATGACGTACGCAACGATATGTCGTCGTTCGGCACCAAAAGGGTTAATGATAAGTATATTGGGTGTGTAAATATGACTCCACACTTTCCCAACAGGTGTCAATAGTATTACTGCTTGCTTGTACTTTAAAATCCGTAAATTACCTGAGAGATAGGTAAAGGTTGTAGCTGTAGATGGAGCATACCTTCAATAAATAATTCTTTCATTTTCTAAACAAGCAAATACGTTTAACTTTTACAAAAAAGGACGTGGTCATATTCACGCACCCAATATATATTAATAATAGTAACTATAGTCACATTGTACAGATCTAACGCTGAAAAATGGTCAGTAATGAATAATGGTCAGTATAGTGATTGTTCTTCCGACGCATTTGAAATTATTCCGTTAAGAGGACAGGAATCGTTGCGTTGATCAAGACCAAATAACAGCTTGGGTTGTTGATTTTACAACGGTGGCCTAATAAATACATTAT
>JAOPTO010001697.1:350456-378382 GCA_033822845.1 Tetrapedia diversipes
TACATTATCCGAGTCTATTCTTTACTTTTCCCACTCTATAGCCAAATTCTTCAGCGAAAAATTTCTATCGTCGACACGAATCCATCGCTGTCTATACGTTCATCGATAAAACCATTCTCGTCGAAGCTTATCTTCTGGCTTCTATCGTGCTAACAAATCCAGCTCGAGGTAAATAGAGGCGCGACCACGTATCAAACCGCCCTCTGGAACGACTCGTCGTTAACGCGTTCGTTATCGAGCCGTGTGAACGGCAAATAGCGCCAAAAATCCGAGAGAGGCGAGAGAAAGGGAGCGGGGAGAAACTACAAAAGAAAAACGAGCGTCCATCGATTGCTATCGAATTACCCGTTCTAGCGATTCCGCGTCGCGTAAAAAATACTTTTATTCGGCAGGAACGATCGTTCGCCGATTATTGCATTCTCCCACGCGAAGAGTAATGCCTCCCCGGCATCGTTTGCTTCGCGCGGCCCTCTAAACCGTGCCCCGGCAGAAAAATGGTGAAACGAGCGGTCCGGAAGAACGGGGGGGAAGGAAAGAAAGAGGGAGGGCGAGAGAGATTGTGGTTGCTGTTGTACGCGTGCACAAAGAAGGGTGAGAGAAAGAGGGAGAGCAAGAGAGAGAGAGAGAGCAGGAGAAGGGAGGTATAAAGTAAGAGGAGCGGAAGCATTAGTGGTATTGCCATACTATTACTCGCGCCCCTCTTAATAGCCCGCCCATTAAAGATAATGAACGTAAATTATGCGTAACGGAGCACAGTTAAAAAGGTCGCCTCTATCCACCGCAAAAGGTACGGCCACTCTAAATTGACTGTACAAGGACACACGGCAGCCCATGAAGAAAAGAATCGAAATGAGGAATTTATTGTCGCGAAAAACCGACATGTCGCATTGTGAAAGAGGGTGCGTGTGAAGTACAGAAACGAACAAGGTATCGATTGAAAATAAAATCTGTAACGTCGACGACGTGGAAAGGAAACGGCCATGCGTACAACTATGATGCGATGACGATGACGAACGCCTATCGAGAAAATTTAAGATCTTCAAAGTCAACAAAAGAAAAACAGATTCGATTATCTTTAAATATCGTCAACGCGATAAACGTTTAATTTTTGTCCATGATCAATTCTTATCATAAATCATTGCTAACATCTCCAAAATAAAGGAACCCAAACGCCACTTTAAACAGAAGCACACACCACTTGAACCTGCGACGTACGTTTCCCCGACCATGGTTCCTTTTTTCCTCGTAGCTCGCGTAAACCAAGGGAACGCGCGTAGTGGCGCAATCAAAAAATAAATTGGTGCTCGCGACAAAACGGCACGCTCTCCTGCCTGGGAGCATAAAACCGGGCACGCCAGATGTACAACCGTGAAACATTTGTCCCGCCTAGGCTGCAACGTTCCGAACGCAACGTGTTTTCCACCGCGTTTGCCGATATAACTCAAGGAAATCTGGCACGGACGTGCGACGAATACATCCTACGACATGGTCGCGAAAATCAGTGTATTATACACTTCCACTCCTTCCTCCCTCTATTTCGTTGATTTCACGTGCAAGAGGTGCAAGAGGTAAAAGGTGAGGCGCGCCTTCTCAGAGTTGCCTCGCAAATAGAGGCTACGTGTCGTTCTCGTCAAACCTGCGGAAGCATCCGGCGAAATCTTTCGGTAGCACCTTTTTACAGCTGATTCTTGGGTATTGGATTGGTATTGGGAATTCACGGATATTGGATTTGCCGCGAATTTTGAGCGATTCATAACAGAGAGTTAAGGATCGTTTTACGTGGATAGGTAACGAAGGAGCTGATGTTTAGTAGTGACAATTTTGGTACGGAAGCTATTCTAGAAACCGGTAGTACGGTTCAGACGATTGCTTTTCGTGAAAGTAATCGGCAAATGAAAGTAATCGCGATTTCTATTTTTACTGCTACTACTATTTCGACTACTAATAATACGACATACAAAATAAGAAAAAGAGATAAAACCTGTACAGTGCTTTTAACGATTCTCAGAAAACCATTCATAAATAATGCTTATCGAACGAACCAATAAATTTTAATAAATAGCCAAACACGTAAGACTCGTCAGAGCGTTAAGAAGGAAAAAATTTAAGATAAATACAAAATTGCAAATATTTCTTTCAAAAGGGTCCGCATGCTTTTAAATTTAAAATTCACCCTCCCTAAACCCTTATCGACGCTTCAATCGCGAACAGTCCCCGAAAATCCTTATATTTCTACTTCCCTCGACGTTTTACCGTTTTATTATTACTAAACGGAAGTACTTACTCGTTTCGTTTCCCGGAAGAGGCGAGCGATCGCTCCGCGAGAAAGGTAATATCGCGGCGCAGTGCATAAAGTTCATAACGCACGTATACTTTAGTAACCTTGTATTCAGCCGAAGCTGGTACGACGGAAGCACGTCAAAGGGTAAACTTTATTCCACGGCATTCCTTGTGCAGCGTAGTTCCGACCGAGTCGGATAATCGGGACTCCATTGTGCCGCTAATAATATTAACCGCCAAAGTTTCCGTTGATCCATGCCAGCGATTCGCGAAACGACACGTTAACAAACGCACGCCTTTCGAAAGGCTAGCTACCAAAAGGAGAATTCACGGTTACCATTTTCATCCTCGAAAGCCTCGATTCTTGCGAATGAGATTACAAGGAAATGTCACTCGGCGAGAAACCATTAACGTTTGACAAGCATAAATTTGTGTTCGCTTAATGCATCACCATTTCATGTATAACAAAACGCAAACTGGCTCGATGACATTTCAACATGAGCAACAAATTAAAAATTAAATCAGGACTAATAAGAAGTTTTGAAGCAAAGCTAGATATTATCAACATAAAATAATAAAATTACATTTCTAAACTTCCAACGCACCGTTGTATGACTAGCTATCATACTCGCAATAATCATCTCATCAGCAATAATCTCTTTCCAAATATTTTACTGTTTCCTAATAATTCATCCACGTCCTTTGATCCCTAAATCACTCGTACTTCTTGAACTCCAAATTTTTCTCATCTTATCTCATCCCTACTACTCCGTTTTACCGATCCTTAAAACAACTAGAACGAAACCCAAAAATGAGTGCTTGTCGTACAGTTGTATTAAATTTGATTAACCTCACCGTACAAAACTCTTCTCTTAACACTTTACCGACCGCTCGTGAATCAATTTATTCCTGACCAGTTCACTCACTTCGCAGGGGATACATCATTAATGAATCGAACACAATGATTTCCTTTGAATAATTAATAGTTTAACATCCCTTTACAATATATATATACGATTTTGCTCAAAATAGTCACCTTCGTGTAAGGGAACATTACAAAACTTACAAACTGAAGCATATAAAAAGCCGATTAATAGGCTTCCGGTCGGTAAAGTGTTAAAAATCCCTCGCGTATTTCACTCATTCCCTCTGCCGGGAATACAACAGAACTTGTGCAGTAAACATTTTGTTTAGCTCTGGTACAGTGAGATCTTCAGAAAATTACGCGGTTTTCACATTGTGTCCATTTCCCAAACGCAAGCGCCTACGAACGGAACAATCTCCCCTGGGGCATTTCCATTTTCATATGCTTCCCCATCTCAAATTAATTGACAGCAGGAGATAAACTCCGTTCGCGGTCACCACCGCAAGGAATATTTAATGCCCGCCAATATCTCGCGAAACGGCCATTAGATGCTGGCCACCTGACTTACCGGCTATCCGTTAGCGCGAACGCTCGCTCTCGCTTCTTTAGCGTGACGCCGGGCCATTACCATTTAGATACGAGGTGGTGGCTCGGCCCTAGGCAGGAATTCTAATTCGAGGCCGGCCCGAGTAAATTACACACGGACCGCTTAACGTCCAACGATATTTCACGATCGGCCGCGAGGACGCGGGAATGGCCGCGTGTTCGTTCGAAACGTCGATTCCCATTGGCCACTGTGTTCCGCCACCACGATCGACGATGATTTATGGCTGTTACAACCTGTCCGCCACCGTATCTGGTCCCCGTTACTGTTTTGACTCTCGTATACCACGCGAGACACGATTATTTTGCTTATTTACTGGCAATAAAAACTTTGACCGTTTATTCGAAGGATAATAAGACAGTTTAGCTGACTTGACAACAGGAAAGGGGTTTATCCCAATAAACTCGCGATTTTGTATGATAAATTAATGTAATAGGATCATCATGGAAGATTCAAGTAAAATGTTTAGACAGCGGTTAGATACGATTATTAGAAAATTAATCAAGGAAAGTGATATTCATATTGTTCTATTTTTGTATATCTCGCCAGTCTATCCTTGGGCACGTCGTAACTGAAATTCTCGTATTCTTAATCTCGTGTACTTGTCAGATGCGAAGCGATAAAGTTTAAACGGCGCATAAAACGTGATGAATTTATGGCGCGAACGAAGACTGTTGTCGCTAATCCAACTCCGTTTGGAATACAGTTTATGGATATGAAGCTCGATGTTAACAAACGGACAAGTGAATCTGAGCTGGCATGAATTTAGGGGCTGAAATGGAAAGTGAACGAGGTGATAAATATGTGGACGAAGAAGGATCGTAAAGAAATCATCGGCGAAATGTTGCTTGGGTCAGTTATAATAATGGTAATTTGATTAGCATCGTGTAAAGCTACTTTTCAATTGGGACACATGTATTATTAACCCTCTTATAGCAACAAAACGATTTACAAACGTTTCTAAATTATTCTCGTTGAACAAGTTTCAATAAGTACCACTCGTATCACCTTAACACGTTTAGCCCGGCGCCGGTCCCTGGGGACCGGCACTAGAATTTTCGTTTGGCTGGCGTCGGTCCGTCTAATGAATTATCATCTTCTGATGATGACAATCGTACTACTCTGCGACGTTTGGAAGATAAAAATATTTCACTTCACGTGTCACTATCTTCTTCTCTTTCCGACATATTCAATGTTATGGGCAATAACTATTTTCAAAACTAAACTCAACTTTCTTTTTACGAACAATCTGTACACTTCGGTAGGTCTTTTCCAATTGATCGCCTCTCGAAGGTACGTACGTGACTTTTTTATACATCATACGAAAATATAGTGAACAGAATCACACGTACACCTAAAAAGCGTCGAAATTAGCGCAACAAAGAATAATTCCTTATCTCTCAGCGATACCCTACAACTTTGTATCGCTCGCCGGCTGCCGGCTGAACGGAAAGGACAGCAAAGTCGGTGCCGGACTCAACGTGTTAACCCTCCATACTGAAGCTTGGCGGCCTGGCCATGGGTCTTTCGAGACCCTCACGGATATTCCACTAACAATACATATTTAGAGCCGTCCAAGCAGCTCACCAATGCTACGCTACCCAATGTGACGATCGCTCGAGACCGAGGTCCTCACCGATACTGTATGCAGTGACAATCACCCGATTCATAGGAAGATATAGGAGCGTATAGGAACAAATAATAATAACGTGAATACAGCGCCCATCGTTGTATGCGTTATCGCTTTCAAGGAACTCTCAGCATGGATTACGAAAGACCCAGGGACCGCAGGCGGAGGGTTAATAACCGAAGAGCTCTTTGATAAAAAAACAAATCTGCCAAAATGGAAATGTCTGCAAAGACGCGATCTCGTCGTTCGATCTAAATGAACGTATCATTCAAACTTCCGTTCAGATAACGGTATCAAAATTCAGCGTTGAGAAGACGGATTACCTAGGGATCGTCTCAGACATTTCCACACAGAACCCTCATGTTACGCTCAAACAAGCACGTCTACTTTACATACCTGTTCTACGAACATCTTAACAATACCCGTCATACGCGTTCATTTGAACCAGACACAAGAACAATCTAATTGTTTCAAACAAACCCCTGAAAGAATTAGATTCTCAACGTTTAAGCAACATGGAACAAGCTCCAATCTAACGTACGTCACAACTTTGCGATTGAGGAATTTTGGGTGAACGTGACAGAATACATCGAGTGAGAAAGATTTAGAATTAAAAAGAAAGGAAACAAGTGTTTGGAAGAATGTATGACGGGGAGAATACGAGCACAAAACAGAAATAGCGTGATTGTGAGAAGAGCAAGAACATCGAGGAGCAAGTTGTTAACACGTTAAATGCCACGGGGGTCACTGGTGACCGGCGCGTCCAGAGAAATACATATTTTAAACAAATATCAATGCTTATCAATTTTTCATTGCCATCGTTAATGCAACAGTGTGAAGAAATTAATGCAATATGAAACATCTAAAAATAGTTACACACTGTAACTTATTTGTCGTAGATAATATTTCAACCGTAAACATATAACAGAAAATTCATCGTGGCGCCACGGGCAAACCCTCTAAAACAGGCCCGGCATTAAACGTGTTAAGTAGAAAAGTTGTTCAACTATTTTAAATACATCTAAGAACTTCACTTTGTTACACCTACACCCAAACCCTAACATCTCGCTAAACAAAATAAATTCCTACAGAGATGACACCGCTTCCAATCGTTTCGAGTCGCACACAAGAATTTCGCCACGGAATACGAAACGAGCTCCACCCTGCAACTCCGTGGGACCTTCAAAGTATCAGGGTCCCCTCGAATCGCCTCGATTCGGTTTCTCTCCGCGAGGAGAGGCCAGGAGGAGGTGGAGCGCTGAATAAATTCGTTTCTGGCCGCGTTCAAGGAGCGATCGGTCGCCGCTGTACAGCGGATCGCCTCGTCCATAAACATTAGATAACGGGAAGGGAGCACGGGGGTCTGAGATAAAGGAGAGCGCGAGAAAACGGGCAAGAGGTGGGTGGTAATAGGCGAGTCCACGAGAAATATCGATGAGGGGCGGAATTCCGGAGATCTTATCGGCCCTTAACCTTTGCACCCCTCGCTCGATTCCGCCCGAAAGGCGAAACGAGCCGGGAACCTCGCGATGGTATCGCAGGGGCGCGCGCGCGCGCCTCCCCAAGAATCCGGTTTAATCCGCGAATCGGTTGTTAGCGGAGCAAAAAGCGGCGACCAGCCCACGAATAACAGCCAGGCAACTCGAAACGGAAGGGGGGGAGCGGGTGTAACGCGAACACCTCGATCGTGATCGAGATATCGCGAGAGATAACGCGCGCGAACGGTAATTGACTGGTAATGGCGGATAGCTTAATAACCCGCGGAGTGCTTGCCTGGAAAAATGAATTTCGCGAAAGTTTGATGGTATCGGCGGTGATCCTTGCGAGAGGAGAGGATTCTGCTTGGCGATGGATAGCGAGATGATTATATAGCTCTGTGTTACGATGAGAACGGGCACGTGTTGGTATTGAGCACAACTGCGGTTTCATTTTTGCATCGCGATAAGATTGATCAAGTGCAATGTATATATATATAGGAAAAGTTATAGAAAAAGGAAGATAAAATAAGAAAAAGGAAAAATGAATAAAGTTTTAAAGAATATACGTGTGTTTTTGAATAAAACTGGGAAAAAACGACGCGGACAAAATATCACGCAACAGGCTGCACAGTTTCTTACACTACGCTAACTACGAAAGTTCTAATCCCATTCATATTTTGAATGGGACCCCAAAATACAAAACACTTGGTCCCACTTTATCGATTATACCCTTCACGCACACATATTCACGTTCAGACACACGCCAAACGTACAATCTTACAATACCAATTCTTAACCCCTTGACTACGGCAGACTTTGATATGTACTGGTCGTACCATACAGCAGGGATTGAGTTACGATGTGCGCCGAGAACGGCGAATTTTTGGTGTCAGAAAGCCAAACTGTGTGAAGCGCCTATAGGCGCTCTCAGTGTCAGAAAGTCAAACTGTGTCGAGCGCCTATAGGCGCTATCAGTATCACAAACGCAAAATTTCTAAGCGCCTACAGGCGCCCACAGTAGTCAAGGGGTTAAACCTACGCATTACCTTATATATCGTTCTGAAATTCTAGTAAAGCGGCAAACGGAAAATACGACAGTAAAATAAGGAAATAAGCACATAACAACCGTGTAACTTCGAATGTCACAAGGGATTAACCTCAGCTGCTAACTCACAAGAAGCCGTCAATCGCAACCTCTAACGAGAGCAGCAGGGTCTCGTCCCGTAGAAAATCCACGTCGGTAACCGCGTAATTTCGCGCCCGCACGGAACTGCATCTCCCCGGTGCACAGCGGCGATTACAATTCCCCAGGGAACGTAATTCCTTCGGATCCCTAATTGCCGCATTCATTCTCACTCGACTCTATTCCCAGACGCGTTCATGCGTGCGCGCACTAAGACCGTGCACGCTCGAGTTGCACGCGCGTGCTCGATTTACGCGCCGGCCGGACCAGTAAACGAAATAACCGCGATTCACCTGATCCCTTATCAACGGTGAAATCGATACAGCTCGGGAAGGGCTGCTGCTATTTTTCTGCCTATCCTCCTACCCCAACACCCTGGAAACGGTGCACCACGCGATAAATCTTTCGTCTCGAGACCCCTTTCTCCCCCATCCTTGATAATCCACAGCCTATCCTCAGTTTTCAAACGAATGATAAAGTGAATATATAGGAAATGTTCTATAAAATGTAGAACAGAAGATGGAATTCAGGTGTGAAAAATAAAAGTGAAGCGATTAAAACTTAATAACAGTATATTTAAAACAATTTAACAAAAACAACTTAAACGACTTTACAACTTAGCAACTTTAATACTCTTTCTACGTTCACAACCAAACCTTTCTTCTACGTTAGTCAAAAGCTTTCTGCCCCGCGCTCGCATTTTCCCCGTCATATATTCTTCCAAACACTCGTTTCCTTTCATTCTAATTGTCAACCTTCTCACTCTACGCATTCGGTCACGACCACCCAGAATTTCTCAGTCACACTGTTTTCCAAAGTTCTCATCTTTCACGCCTTAGAAACATTCGAGCCCAAACGTTCTGCGTTCGCACGACAATCGCCCAACTCAAGTACTCTTCAGACTTTCCCAAACTCGCATCCGCTCGATCGCATTCCTACAAATATTTCTAACGAAATTCGTCTCCTGCCAGAGGGGAACAAATGTGACGGTCGATAACGAGGATGGGAATTCGCTGAGACTGATGAAGCGTAGTGTTTGTTCCGCGTTGTGAGCGTGCTCCATTTTTGAGATTAGACTAAAAGGATTTTTCTGGCGCTGCGGATACTCGTACGAACTCAAAATTACTTCGTCAAAGCGCACGACAAATGCAGATTGCACTCCGGGGTTTCGCAAAGTTTCGTGGCATTTGGCTACGCAATGGATTGTCAGCGAAAACAGGACAATTGCAGGTCAATCTTTGTGCACTGCTAACTTTGTAAAATTACAGGACGATTGCTAGAGCAATTTCAAATTGCGAGCTGCTAAATTTAAACGATTTCAATTATCCAACTATTCGTTTATATCCAACAAATCTAATTGTTACAATTATTCTAATGTTCAATTGTTTCTTGTTAATTGTTTTGAGGGATGGGACACGATTCGGGTAGAGAACACCATAGTTTTTACAACGCTTGCTTTATTGTATGTTGGCATGATATGCAGAGTAATAAGAAACAAAAGATACTTGCATACAAATGAATATCGCTGTACAGCGGCGACCAAGTCGACTACTTACTGGAGTCACATCAATAGGCGGGAGATTAGAATCCCAACCCTTCTGTTACTTAATTATTCCATCATTTCCTTCTAATATCTTCCGATTCAGTATGAGCTTGCCAATCAACCGTATCGATGAGTCGTTTTCACCATAAATCTAAATCGGTACGCAGTATAAATCGATGCAACCGCAATTCACAGTCCATGGGCAACCGATTTCCCGCCTTCTTGCGCCAAAATTCTCTCCAAAAACCAAGCGTAAGACCCACGATAGGTTAAGCTTCAAAGAAACTGCAAACAACCGGTTGGTCCCAAGATTTGCGGTGTGCATTCGAAAGTCTGAACGAGTTAAATTCATACTCGATTTGTAGCCCCGGAAGGGGTTAGCGCGCGACAAAGATGAACGACGCATTCTGCACACTGGCCGTACACGTGTATCCGTGTCGCGTGAGATCGAGAGTCGCGACCGGGACGGAATTCGAGCAGCGGCGGCCAAATTCGACGGTTTCAACGAAGAAGCCGAAATTGGCTCTCGGAGGGGCACTCGGTAAGGAGACAATTGGACATCGGCCATTCCGGTGAGCGACAGCGCAGATGCGACAAAAATATGCACAATTACGCTGCGCGCAGCGACGTCCTCTTCGTGAATAATAGGCGACCGTTTCTCTCTGCCCCAACTCGATCTCCCGTCCCGAACGGTGCCTCTAGAAGCTTTGGCCAATCTAGAAATTGGCCCAGCCTACCGTGTGACCGTTTTCTGCCACCTTTGGCGCGAGAACGCCTTCGGTTTTCGTCGAAACAAGGTGGTACCCTGTGATTGAGCTTCGTTCGGCGAGTTTCGAAGGATGTTCGTTCTTGATAACTCACACCCACCCATCAACTCCGTCGCGACAAAATATAAATTTTGATTCCGTGTGTCTACCGTTGGTGCAAGTCGGTTAACTTATTTTCGTTAACTCTTTCCCTGTACTGTACACTCTCACAAGAGAAACCCCGAGAAAACTAAACTCAGTATCAGCGGGTTTCTCAGACATAATTTTACCGTCGTTCAACAACAGCGTAATAAAATCAGTGTTGTATTTCCGGTAACGGGAATGAATGCAACGCGTGAGAGATTTTTAAGGGGCGAGTTTTGTACGGCAACGTTAATCAGATTTAATAGAACTGTTCGAGGACAAGTCTCCTTTCTAGGTTTCGTTCTAGTCTTTCTAAGGATGAGATAAGGTGAGGGAGGTTTAGAGTTCAAGGAGCACGAAGGACTTAGGGATCAAAGGACATGGATGAATTATTAGTAAGCAGCAAAATATTTGAAAAGAGATTATTATTGAGGGGATGATCATTGCGAGTATGATAGCTAGTCATACAACAGTGCGTTGGAAGTTTGGAAATGTCATTTTATTACTTTATGTTGAAAATAGCTAGCTTACAGAAACAAAAATCGTATACGATACAGATGAAATTTGTAAATCGACTTTTGTCCGGCTTTTCGGGACAAATACCCCACTATGCGTCGTTCGAACTTACCGAACGAAACAACGCGCGCGTAAAATCGGGGAAGCAGCTTCTTTTTTTTTATCAGTTCTCGCAACGCGACTGACCAACCCAAACCTCCACACCTCTGTCCCCCGTCTGCTCACTCAGCGTTTCCGTGACGAGACGCTATCCGATTCCGCGAGGATCCACGCCGATGAAATCCCCGGCCGAAGCTATTATCGGGAAGCACTCGTTTTAAAATATACCTCCGGCGTGTGGCATTTGCAATTCCGACGAGGAGCCGCGAGTTTGCAATTCGTGCGCGAGAGGAGGCGAACGCGTAGCTCAGCCAGACAGGCCCAGGCGAGCGTGCGACGACTCGCATAAACACGCTTCGAGTATCGAGTAGGAAAGCGACGGGGTCGTGTTCCGACGGACGTTTCGATGGCTGAGTAATACGATTTCGTGTGTTCTGCGCTTGTTAAACGACAGATTCTAAGGAGGACTTTTTGCTACATCGTTAGCTGGAAGGTGGAAAGGTTATATGGGTGACCATCGTATCGAAGTTCCAACTGATTCTTTTGTCGATTTCAAATTAGTCTTGTAAATATTCATAAGACCTTTTAAAATACAGCATCAGACAAAAGTTTAAGACTAAAGGGTTGAAGAAAAATAAATTACTTAATAAGAAGTGACAGTATGAATAAAATTTGTATTCTGTGGTAATCAATGAATGGTGTTCTACCATAATGACAATAAAAACGAATAGATAAACAATATTTTCAAATCATAAAATTATGTTTTCGTCTTAAACTTTCGTCCGTTACTGTGCGTACACCGCCTTAAGTTTCATGTA
Source organism: Tetrapedia diversipes (assembly GCA_033822845.1). NCBI lineage: Eukaryota > Metazoa > Arthropoda > Insecta > Hymenoptera > Apidae > Tetrapedia > Tetrapedia diversipes. The sequence continues at coordinate 362,363 of JAOPTO010001697.1, forward strand.
ACATCACTCGAACATTGTTCGAATCTAATCAGAACTCAATGCCAGTCTAATTTTTAATTTAATTTTGTAATTCTCGTTTAGTACACTAATATGTAGAGTTGTTTTAGTACAATTAACACACTTACTCTTTCGTTTCGGTTGTGGTATAGTAAACGCATTGCCTTTGTACGGAATGCCACTCAAAAACAGGATCGCTTCGAACAAAAGCAGAAGCTACGAAAAGAGCAACAAGCGACCACGTGAACGAGGAACGTTCAACACCGTCGCTCAGCATCCGTGAAAGAAGCGGCGGTACACCAAACAGGCCGGAACACATAACGCTCACTCGAATCGAGTCGTCGCTTGGCGAAGAGAGCCAACAACAATCCTCGAGCGACACCGGGTTCGTGTGACAAGGGTTATTTAGCGCATTTACGGTGAATCAGTCTTTTCTCCGCGAATTACAACGCTGAATGTTTATCCACTTCCGACGAGAGACCCTCCACGCGACCGACTCTTCAAAGTGGTACCGTTAATTTTAATGAAGAAGAGCACGCCCCCTTCAGAAGGACGGGATCTCTCCCTTCAAAGCCTCGCCTCGCTTTACTTAGTCGACGTAACTCTTTTTCGTGGCCCCTTCCTTCCCTCCTCCTACTCCTTCGTGCAACATTGTACGCGTGTGTATACCCAGGTGTGAACGCGGGTTGAATTTTTCTCCTTTTTAACCCTCCCCCCTTTCTCTCTTTCTTTCTCTCTCTCTCTCTCTCTCTCTCCTCCCTTCACCCCTCATACCCGCGGCTCCTTTTCTCTCCTCGACGTCAAAACGACCGAAATTGGACGGCGGCCAAAAGCGACCGAGCACAGCACGCGAAAAGCCTGTCCCTCCCTCCTGCCCCCGTCCCTACGACAACAACCGCTTCTGTCGCCTGTCCTCGTCGCGCGAGCAGTCTCGAGCGGAAACGTCTCGGTTCCTCCTTGTTCCGGGCTATCAATTTATCCGACCGTTTCTGGACCCTCCTCTGGCCGCCGCGCCGCTTCTTCCGCTTATTCTTTTTGCGGACTTTCGTAGCCGCGAACAGCCGACCGCGGATAAATTATTGTTTACCGCGGCTGACACAACGTTCCTCTCGCACGTCTCGGTTATCGTTTGTTATTAACAATATTCAGCCGGCGTGTACCGAGGAGGTTAATGAAAGGGATATCGAAAGGGTCAGCGAAGGATTAAATTACAGTAAAATCTCGATTATTACGAAGAATGGGACCGAAAATCTGTGCGAGAACCGAGATTTCGTAATAATTGAGGTACTCGATTACGATCGATCCGACAGAACATCTGCCTTTTTTTACATTTCGTTTCCAATCTTTTATTTCCAAGCAATGAGCATTATTGTCCTCACCAGACTCGATCGTTTGCATGCAATAATCGAGGTTGCAAAAATCAAGGTTCTATTGTATGGACATTGAATTTTTAGTGCGGTGACAATTAGAAACACTATTGATGAATGAACTGTAATGTTTTGAGGATAAATTTGTAGGTACGGTAAAATTTAACATCGGATCCCTTAACTATTGATTGCTTCAGCAATTAATATTGTAAGAGATTATGTACAAGACGTATACATAACAATTAGTAATTCTTGCTTCAACCTTCTCTAAATTACTTCTATTTACAGTTTCATTGAAAAATTTGACTATATCCCTTCCGTCGCGAGAAAATATTTCAATTGCTAAACAACAAATTTTCACCGACGCCTCTGCGTTACAAAGTCCGAGAAAGGATGTTCAAAACAGATATCAATAATTCGTGCATTCGCTACAAAGGGCCGACGTAAATTTCAAATACCTACATCGTAGCGTGGCCCTTCTTCCCGCGTATCGACGAGCTGCGTTAAAATTTATACGACACGCGTGTTCGTGCAAGAATATCGAGCAATCTCTGACGAGCGAACGTTCTCCCTTCTTTATATTCTTTTTCCTTTCCCCCACTCGTGACAGTTTATTTTCGATAGAAGGTTTAATACCCGATACCACTGACGCGTGCGACTGAATATAGCGGATTTTAATTATGACACAGAGCTTCGAGACTTAAAATCGCGACGGAAATAACGTTAAACGCAAAATGGATGCTGTTTCCGAAGTGACACAACCGACACGGACGAATATTAATTCGGTGTCGCACTATTTTTATCTTTTTCGTCGTTCTCTCTCTCTGTATATGCATGTACTAGCTGTTGCCCACGTTCTTTTTTTTTTATAGTGATTTAAAATCGACGGATTTTCAAAGAAACTTTCAACCCTTATTTTACCCTCTTGGGGGCTGATTTTCCAAAAATGTTGCGACACGTATTTCTTTATTTCTAACCAAAAAGCTAAACACCAGTTTTCTTAATGATTGCTTCAAAATTGGCGGATTTTCCAACAACCTATCGACCCCTATTCAACCTCCTTAAGGGTGGAATATCAAAAACATTGAAACATGTATTTCTTTATTTCTAACCGAAAAGCTAAACACCAGTTTCCTTAGTGCTTGCTTCAAAATTGGCGGATTTTCAAAGAAACTTTCAACCCTTATTTTACCCTCTTGGGGGCTGATTTTCCAAAAATTTTGCGACACGTATTTCTTTATTTCTAACCAAAAAGCTAAACACCAATTTTCTTAATGCTTGCTTCAAAATTGGCGGATTTTCAAACAACCTATCGACCCCTATTCAACCTCCTTAGGGGTGGAATATCAAAAACATTGAAACACGTATTTCTTTATTTCTAACCGAAAAACTAAACACCAGTTTCCTTAGTGCTTGCTTCAAAATTGGCGAATTTTCCAACAACCTATCAACCCCTATTTAATCCCCTTAGGGGTGGAATATCAAAAATTCCTTCCTTAATGGACTGCCTAGGTCATAAAAGAAACCCACTGTCCAAATTTCATGTTTCTAGCTTTGGTAGTTTAGGCTCCGCGATGATGAATCAGTCAGTCAGTCAGGACATGCCTTTTTATATGTATATGTTACCGTGAATGACCGAAATTGGAGAATGTCGGCTTTCATCGGTGAATGTCAACAGATACCAAATACGTCGGTGAAAGATCGAATATTTAATTACACTGTTGTACATTCGGACCCTCTCCGGTGTGTGTCGACAATCACAGATATGCTCTGCCGGAGGTCCAAAATAGAAGAGTCAAAAAACAAGTTCCACAAATAAATGCAGTTGTAAAAGCAAGGGACTCTTGTGCAATTCAAAGTGTCATAATAGTTTAAGTTGTTGCAATAACTAAGATTTGAATCACATAAGTAAGTCATTTTTTTATTACTATTATTTTCTTTTCTCATGTAGAATGTAACTGTGTATTTTAAATTCTTGGTCATTCCTTTCAGAAAGAGAGGCGAAAAAGTTACGTCACCCTTGTGACGTTTTATATGCGACTGAATTACGGAGAAGAAAATATAAATCTTCAACATGTTCAACATTCACCACTAGTGCACGGTGAATGTCAACATTTTTGTAAATCAGAAATAAGGGTATTTAGCAAATATTTCGAACATACACCAAGCGACTATGTGAATGTTGACATTCACCGGTGAAAGTCGACATTCTCCAGGTTTCGGTGTTTCACTGTAACATACAGTGGCTCCAAAAAGTATTCGTACACTATGTCACAAATAAATCCGTTTAACCCTGAAATTCTGAGTCTGATAGAAGTATTTGATAAAACTTTGTGGGTATGTAGATCGTAATAGTATACGTATAAATTAATCTCTTCTTTTTATCTAAATGCCATTTTAAAGGGATGAAACCAGCGTTGAAGTTTCTGAGTTTTCTCTCATTTTTTAAAGATAATTTTGTAACGGTACTTGATAAAGCAAAACCTGTCAAATAGAAAATGTTTAATTTTTAATACTCTATCGCCCTGCCATAAAAAAAGAGCCCAGAAAAGCTTGTATTCAAAGCGTAAAAAATTGCTAAAACTTTGAAATTCGTTATCAGCCCCCTTAAAAGATATTTTGCCGTCAAATAAATTGCTCCATGCAGGATACACCATGGTCTATACACACATAAAGTTTCATTAAAATCAGAATTTCGGAAGTAGATGAATTTCCTTATAATACAGTGTACGAATACTTTTTGGAGCCACTGTATATATTTGTTTGTATGTATGTATTTTCTTAATTTCTGACGTGTCGCAATGCATGATAATTTCGACGCGAAATTATCGCGTCGCCAACGTCGACTACGTCCCGATAAATGGTGGTATACACTTTTATACGGTACAGACACGAAAGATTAAGTACGCGAGCTTTTACTGCACTCGAACCGATCGATACCGCCGCGCTTTTACGAGACCGGTGACGTAAATCAGAAAATAATACTTCACGGAAATACGAGGGAAATGTTGAAACGTAGCTGAATCTGGGTACAGTCGAGTTTCAGCTCGTTTCGAGTACCTGTTCCGCGCGGGGAAAAAAATTGGCTTCGGTAATAAAAGGGATAAAGCGCTCGTTAGAAAATGAAGGAATTACGTTCAGTACGTTAAATGGAGCGACACGTGATACTTCGATGTCCATTAAAAATTTTGTCAACCTTTCTGGTTCTTACAGCAATTCTTTTTGTAATTACTACTTTTAATTCTTCATTACGACGTCTTTCCTTTCTTCTCTATTTCTAGACGAAAGCACTGCTTTCTCGAGGCTAGAAAAATTTCTCAAAGGATTAGAAGAAGAAAAAGCTCCAACAAGGATTAATTTTTCTCTTCCAATCGACAATCTTCGCTTCTTAAATAATTACTGAGCAAGTACCATTTTATCAGTACCATTTTTCCGAAAATTGTTCGCTATTATATCAATCCAAATTCCCTAAAAAAATTAACAATAACTTAAACGATTAACCCTTGTAGACTTTGACAAGTTTGACTCGTCAACAGCTGTTTTCGAGTATTTTTTTTGTCAACAGTATATAATTAGATTACTAAGTTGTTTCACTCGTGCATCGATTCGATTTTGTTTAGAATATTCAAGTTGCCCTCCCCTCTGCCTTTTCAAAAAACAATTTCAAACCAAAATGTTCCGTTTCCAAGCTTGCACCTAATTGTGAGTTCAGTTGAGTCAAATTAATCAGTATTACTCGGACGCATCAAATTTCGTTTCATCTATATGCCAACCGGTTGAAAATCTAAAAAGAACCGTCACGCAATCCTACAACTGTTTTCCATCTTTCAATCGAGTATCACCGAGCTCGCGCACACGATACGAGGATTAAGCGAAATAAGGGAATTTATCGAGAGGGCACGAAGCGCGAAAAACAGGCGGCGAAATGGCGTATCAGCGTGAAAACACGGAAAGTAGTCGAGGGGGATCGGACGGTTCAGTTTCCACGGATAAAACTGGAGGAGGCGGGATGCGTTTCAATAAAATTTCGCGTAAATATTCGGGATCGGGCAAGGGTTTATACGAATGCGAGTCGAGGGAAAAGGAATATCGAGTCGGGGCCCTGCGATGTAAACGCGGCTCGTTTCCGTTTTCGCGGCCCATCCGCGATACACGTTCGCGAACAATGCCTCGCCAGAAAGGTGAAATACCCGCCGCGAGGCTCACTGCCGCGGAAAATAGAATTTCCGATACGTCACCCCGTGAAGTTTCGATGACGCGAAACATCGCCCTCGCGAATCGCGCCCCAGCTCCTTCGTTTCTCGTTTCCCCGTAACCTGTTATTCTGTCTTCCAAAGCGGATTTGGTAACGTTGAATTTTTCAGTGGGCACGAATCGCTGAGTAATCGCGAAAATTCGGTTCGTTCGACAGTTCGTCTGTTTAGAAATTGGTAATTGACGGGTGAAAGTGGAAAGAGGAAATGGCGATGGGTGGTGAATGTGAAGGTGGATTATGTATACGTTTTACCATTTCACGCGTATTTGTAAAATTGCGAATTCTTATTGTATTATTTTCGACCCTTTTGCTTCCTCGACAGTGTCCTTCAAACATAACGTTGCAAAACTTTTTAATGTGTAATTTAGCTTTAACTATTAGCGATCAGCGTCTTTAAACGTTAAATAAATGTTATTAAATGTAAAATCTATTGAGCTATTCGGGCGTAATTAGTCTACATTTAAGCGTCTTATCTCGAATCAAGTTTAATCGATTTCTTTATTGTACTCAATCTTCTCATTTCAGTTGAACCATTATAATTATTCTTATTCCGTTATATACACACTAGTGAGTGTACACCCGTAAAATTAATAAAATTCAAATTCAAATTAAATATCACCCATATTCGTTCGGGTAAATTTAACTTTGGTCACCGTAGAATACACGTGAATCTAACAAAATTGTTTAGCGTATCACTAGTTTCCTTTAAAAGAACCTTCTTACCATATCAGAGATTATTTTTCCAAAAGCTTCTTAAAGTCATCCCTATTCTTCGAATAGCGACCGTCTTCTCTATTAAACTTACATTGCCCTCGTACATACCAGTGAAATACTTTCTAAACGATCAATTTTAGAACTTCAAAAGTTCCCAGAACCTGTTCATCACGTTTAACCCCTTTAAAATACCGTACACCCGCAAATTCCACGGTGCACCGTTCCAAAAAAAAACGGCAACTCTGCAACAGAAGCGAACTAACGGTACAACAATTCACCTCGCTGCATTCTCGATACGCGAGCGACCAAATAAACGAGAGCTAACAGTTCCAAAGGAAAAGAAAAAAAGACAAAGAACAGGAAGTAGAAAGGGAGAGAAAGAAGGAACAGCAGCACGCGTGTATTTCTTTCTTGGAGCACTCGCCGGCCGAAAGTGCATCCTAGTGCAAACAGCCGGGACGATTAGTCCGTGGTAAAAACAGAAGACGACGCGAATCGAGGCGGCGAGGGTGTAATGCACGTATTCCTATACAACAAGGGGGTTGAGGGGGGAGGGAAGGGCGAGATGGAACCGGGGCTGCAACTTCCCGGAAACAGCTTCGCCTCGGCTTACGCGCGGCCGTTACTACCGTTATAGATAGCACCTGTTACCTTTGCTCAAGCTCCACCAAGCCAACCCTCTGCCTCTTCCACCCCCGCTTCAATTCGACTCGCTCCTCTAACTACCCCGAGCATCGCTTTTACATATCGCGCCACCGTCCTCCTCTCGCTTTCCTCGTGTGCCGCGCTGCGATTCTTTCGTTCGCCTACAGCACCACCACAACTTTAGTGACCGATACCGAACAGGATGATCGTCATAATTTCAAGAAGAATACGATTGGTCTTATGCTTAGGAAGTTAGAATTAAAGTTGAAATTGCAACCAACGCGTAATGATTCTTGAAAATGTGTAAATTACTCAAATGACTCGCTCCTCTAACTACCCCGAGCATCGCTTTTACATATCGCGCCACCGTCCTCCTCTCGCTTTCCTCGTGTGCCGTGCTGCGATTCTTTCGTTCGCCTACACCACCACCACAGCTTTAGTGACCGATACCGAACAGGATGATCGTCATAATTTCAAGAAGAATACGATTGGTCTTATGCTTAGGAAGTTAGAATTAAAGTTGAAGTTGTAACCAACGCGTAATGATTCTTGAAAATGTGTAAATTATTCAAATGAAATATTGTTTCATAACAATGAAAGAGAATTGGAAAATTTCGTGACTACGGTTATGTATGATTTTCTGGGTAAACCGTGGACAAAAGTTTAAGACGGCAAGACAATGTAAAAACATTGTAATTTTATAGTTCGCGAATATTGTTTATCTGTTCATTTTTAATGTCATTATAGTGGAACATTTTTTATTGATTAGCATGGAATACAAATTTTATTTATACCGTTATTTCTTTTTAATTTATTCATTTATTTTCTTCAACCCTTTGATCTTAAAGTTTCGTCCGATTTGTATATAACAAAATACGCGAATAACAAGTTTAAATGTTTTCAGACGGTAACCTTTCGCCACGATATCGCAATCCAATCAGATAAGAAAAACAAGATCGCATCTAATCAAACGCATCGATTAAACCCAACACGTGGACCGAGCAAGTAGAGCAGGGACGTCCTTGGTCAGACACGTAGATCTGGACCACTTTCTGGCACGAAAATGTAGACGGCGACTATTTTTAACCCAACAAAGTAGAATACAACCCTCCGTTGCCAGACAGCTGACAGAGCATTAAGCGTGTTCAGCTTTTTTACGTCAAACATTTCTTTACCTAGCTTCAACCGCAATTAAATAATTATCAGCGTCGATTCCGTGAAACAGAAAAACGATCAAAAAATTCGTTATGAATTTCGTTATATTTATAAGTACAGTATTATGAAAGTAATTAAACGGTCTGATAAAAATTAATTGCAACAAAATTGCTTCCTCCTTTCATTAAACGTATCACGAAAAGATGAAGTTTTTCATCGACGAAAGGTAATCGACGCGAAAAACCGGGACCAAAGAACGTAACGACTTGTCCCTTCTCAGGGAAGTCTTGCCGCGCGACAGGAAATTGATTCACCAGCACGCGAGGATTTATTTTTACGCTGGAAAATAGGCTCGTCTTCCCGTTCATCCTCCTATACTGATAAACGTGACCTCGCTTGTCGTCCACGTCGTTCGTCAACTCTTTAAGCTCTTTATGTAGAAGTGGTTCATTGCAATCGTAAAATAATGTTATCATGAACGCAAAAGAATAGAATTTATCTTTCTGAAAAGCCGGATACTGTGAAAAAGTCTCTCGCAGGATCCACATCGCAGAACATTTCCAAATACTTTCACGAATCGTTCGGTGCACAAACGACCCTTTATCATTTATATTTTGGTCCACGAATATGCATACGTCTTTGCCATTCTGCTACACTCAATAAATATTACTAACTCACAAAACACAACGATTAACCTCGCAATTATGAAACCTTCAATTTTCTGAACCAAAAAAAGAAACACCGTCCTCCATCACCGACAAATTCCCAATAGATAACTGTAGAGGTAACGAATGTGTGAGCGAAGGAATGGATGAAAATGGAAGAATGCGTATGAGTGTTAGAGATCAAAGGAAAAGCGATTAGCGTATATATGTGTGGTTGTGTCTGTGTATATGGTATGCATGCATGAGCAATCGGTCGAAGATTAAGCGAGCTGTATGAATCTTTGATGTAAACGCGAATGAACCCAAAGAGAGTATGTGGTGCACGTGATTTTCGATGATCGAGTGAGAGAACAAAGTACGGAAGGGAAAGAAAGTCGAGCGAGTAGACAAAAGAATGTATCGAGAGAGTTAGTCTGGGTGGAGGAGCGAATGTATTTCGAATAAAATTATTTTATATTTAAATAATCTTAAATAAATTATATTTAAATAATTTGTGCCTTACCCACTAACGATTCTATGATGGAATATTAAAGCAAGATAAACCGATAGCAAAATTCCAGTATTATAACGAGAAAAAAAATTATATTTTATGCACAACACAGGCTCGGGACAAAGGATGTGAAACGAATGAACAGAAAAGATAACGATAACAAACAATAACGCACAATCCATGATATGAAAAACACGACAGTTCCAATGTCACTCATAGATGCCGCAATTATACAATTTTATTTTTATTGATTTTCAACATTCTATATAACGCAACAGAAATCCAGCTTTCCGATCCTTCAAAATAACGTTCGCCCAGTATGATAACGGGATAAATCGTCGCCGGTTATTACCGTTGTGCCAGACATCCGGAGCTACCCGCAGAGATAAGATTATTCACCGATGCTCCCTTAATCTTAATAGAATTACCGGCCGAATCGAGAGCTTTCCACGATCCCGCCCCGTAATCCCGCCGAGTCTCGCCTCGGCGAAGATGCCGGAAACCGCGACCGGAATCGTGCCCAGCCGGACGTCCACCGTTTTTAATCACGTCAATCCCGCTGGCCACGACGCGATGGATCCATGGAATTCAACTTATTACAGCGTGCAGGTCGACGCGTGCGAGGCGCACGCTACATCCGCTCTTAGGTTACAATCAGTTCGACAAGTAGCAAACGTGCCACCGACTGATTGTGCCAATATACCATGCCGTTTCCGCCCGACCGCTACATCCAATCGGTTCTCTCACCCCCTTCACCCCTGCTGCTCTCGCTCTGGCATCCCTCTCGCATCCCTCTCCCTCTGTTTCCCGTGGCTGCGCGCCTCGAACCTGCTGCATTTTTCCTTCCGCTTCGACTTGGAAGCCTTTCGCTGTTTCTTCGCGCAGCTTGGCCTTTTGTCTTGGAGTAATTCTTTTATGGCCATCTTTAGCGATATTCGTGGAGGGAGAAACAGGATGGCGTGGAAGAAGCTGGTTTTCTTGAGGTTATCGTTTTCAACGGTAGCATTGGAATTACGTAGGAGAGTGTACGGAATTAGTTGATCGTTGGTTAGTGAAACATTTAACGCTCTATCGAATGAATTGCATTGGATGGGAACATATAGACACAGGTTGAATGATTAAACGAACACAGAAAAATGTTGTTTTCTATTTCGTCTAACCGTCCAGCTACCTCTCTCGCAACGGGTCTCTACCTGTCGCATTCTTTCTCTTTAAACTTCATTACCATTACCGCCGTCTACAAAATCCCCGCGTAGATAAGCGTGCCATCCAGATACTTTTCCAGCGCCCTGTATTCCCTCAGCCAGCCATCTATCCATCCGTCTGCGTCCCTCTCCGTCTCCGCCCCCGCAGCACCCGCTTCTTTCATCCCCGGTGACTGAGCGTCTGTTCGCAAACTTAGCTTCAAAGACCGGATGCAATTAGCGAGGAAAAAAGATCCACGCTGAGGAGGAGGAGGAGAAGAAGAAGAAGAAGAAGAAGAAGAAGAAGAAGGATGGAGACGGGGCGTGAGAGGCAGAAATGTGAAGAAGCGGGTAGGAAAAGAGTTTGTACGAGCAAGATATTCGCGGAATCACGATCACGTCCATCATCGGCTTCGACCAGAGTAATTGGTGCTACACTGAATTCGCGTAATTGATCCGAAAAGCGTCTTCGCGGATCCGCGGGGCCACGTCGCCGCCATCGACGATGCATCCCTCCCCTCTTCGCCGCTCTCTGAAAGACCTTGCCACTCCGCCTCTTTCTTCTGCTCCTTCATCCACGGTGAAAGGTAATCACCGGATGATTACGCCGCGTGCGTATACCGGAGCGTTGGAAAAGAAGTCGGGGCACGCTCGTTACAGAACTCCTTCCGATATCCCCGGCAGGGGCCACGATAATTAATTAACCGGCCGGCGGACTTCCTGTTCGCGAAATAGCGAGGAACGCTCAGCCTTTGATCCTCCGATCTTGATCGAGATTAACGTCGCGACCACCGTTCCAACTTTGATTCGACGTTGGAAAGAAAGTAAAGCGGCGGAAGAAGAAGAAGAAAATGAAAAAAGAAGGAGCCGGCAAACGTGAGGGAGGAGGATAAGGAGAGAGAAACAGAAATAAAAAAGAGAGAGGGGGAGAAAAAGAGAGAGGATGAGAGAAGGACAGAGGGAAAGAGAAAGAGAGACGAAGGAAGAAAGAGAGGAAGAGAGAGAAAGGAGGAAGCAGATCGAGGAAGAAAAAAGGGAACAAGGAGAAAGACAGAGGGAAAGAGAAAGAGAGTCGAAGGAAGAAAGAGAGGAAGAGAGAGAAAGGAGGAAGCAGATCGAGGAAGAAAAAACGGAACAAGGAGAAAGACAGAGGGAGAGAGAAAGAGAGAGAGAGAGAGAGGAGACAGGAGCGAGGAGCAGCGGGGTAACCGGACGCGTAGAAAAGTTGCATCGGTGCCTCGCGGTCTGGTTGGCTGCTACCACTAGTAACGGGGCTCTGGGGGCCGCAAGTAATTAGAGAAAAAGTCGCGACCCAGATGTGGGCGAGCGTGTCGATCGATTACAGAGCGCGGCGGCCGCCCTTTCCTGCGCACAGGAAATTGTTCCCTTCGAGAAGCTCGCTCGAGAATGTCAAAAAGATGGATGAATCTCTCAGGTCGAGCCGCCGTTCCTCGTCAGAGGCCGCCGTCTTTCCGTTCGCGCCATTAATTACAACCGGAAGAGGAGGGGGAAGAGTCGACGGTGGCACTGCGTTTCGCGATGCTTCACGCCGGACCGGAAACGGCCACGATCGCGCGAGCGTCGTTATCGGAGCAATTAACAGAAACGACGATCGTCAGACTGTTGTAAAGCGATTCGTCCGGTTTTTTTGAAGCGGGGAGCTCGTTACGTCTTGATCCTTTGAGTTCCGTCGAAACGGCTGACTCCAGAATGACGGGACACTGTGATTAATCGAACTGATTTTGCGCTTTGAAAGAGTCGTAAAACATTTTTACCACGACTATCGTTTTGTACGGCGGTAATGCCAGACGTGAAACGCTTCGCCAATAAATAATTATGTACCACTAAGTATCGTTAAATAAAATAGACAATTCGTTCAAGGAGAATAAAATATTTCTAAACGTTGAACAAATTTGATCGCAATGAAACGTTCAATTCGAACTTCCAATGAATTATTTGGAATCTGTACTATGCAAATTTACAACAACCGAGAAACCAATTAATTAATTTTACCAGAGAAGCTACAGAGCTTCGTTTGTAACGTCAATCTGGCTCGACCACGCTCACCGAACGCAAGACAATTTTTATTCCGACTATTATTAAGTAATAAACGACATCCTTTGAAGCCACCGATCACGCTGGTCAAATGAAACAGCCGACGGAGGAAAAGTTCTCGCGCGCCGTCCATTACGCCCCCATAAAGGATTCCATCCGGCGTTCCCATTATCTCGTAAAAATACGAGTCCGTTCGGCACCGCCGGAAAAAAGGTCGCGATCATTTATACCGCGATTTAATAGCAGATTAACGAGGCAATTTGCGTCAAAGGAGAGGGTAGCAGGGTCGTTTAATCGGCGGAGACGGCTAATTTGTCATCGACATCGATACCCATCTACTCGTAATTTCGTGCCGGATAATTCGTGCGGCTCGTGGAGATCGGGCCACGGCCACTTCGCCTCCTCCTTCCTCTGGCCGATCTATAAAACTAATTGATCTCGTTCGCTACGTTTTTCAATCGACCAACCCCTTCACCCCCCAACTCGAGGATCGATCTATCCTCCACCCGTTTTCCGACGCGGCGAACCGGTTCGCGGTAATTAACGACGAAATATTTTTAAATATCCTCGGTCGTCGACGGACGTCCAATTGATAATTAACGCCGGTGTAATTAGCTCGAATTCTACAGCGATGCGCCTTCTTCGCGCACGCGATGTTACACGTTCACGGGAAATTAATTAGCCCCGATACATTTATCGCGAAGCGATCAGAACGTGATAAATTTAAAAGGCCTTTGCACGGTCGCCGACCGCCTCCCGCGAGTTTACCATTATCCAAATTGTCTATAGGCGCTCTGCTAAACGATTGTAATTAATTTACCGTGAAATGGAGCCGTGTTGTCTCGGCCAATCGACCCAACGAGTGCTTGAAACTCGTTTTGTTCACGGGCCAACACCTTCTGTTTCGAAAACAGTCATCACCCCACCTCCACCCCCATGTAACGAATGTTCGTTTGTCCCGTAATTAAATCGCGCCTATTAAGTCGTTGTATTCACATCGTATTGTCTCGTTTGGCGGTTTCTGCTTGTAAATAAATGAATTTGTACGTGTTATCGACCGCAACAACGTATCTTAATTCACTGGGCTACGTATTGTCTCGGCGCTTACAAATGACCCTCTCTTTACGATTACTTTGACTACTAATACCCGAGTATCGCCGCTTGGTTGTTCTTCTGATATTCTCCTACGTTGTTCTTTTCTCCCTGGGATATCGTCGAGCGCCTTTTAAGGGGTCGAACAAGTGGAAGATGGGAGAGGAAAGTGGACAATTTGAAAATAGAGGGAAAAGTGCGGGAAAAGGAATTTACTGGCAGAAAGGTAGTGGTCACCCGGATGGGTTAGGCTCTGATCCAGAGGATTTGCGATGGTCAGGGCCAGACCAAGTGGTTATAAACCAAAGCCGGTTTCCATAATAAATGTAAACAATTATCAATTCCTAACAGTACGCAAAAGGGAAGAAGATTTCGCGACGCTCTACCTACACCCTTCGTGTGCCAAAAAAAAAGACCAATTCACCAATCACCAACTATATAAGCCCGCAATTCCGAGCGACCAGCGATGAAAAGGGGTTGAACGCTCGAACCGCTGATCCAATCCTCGACAATGTATGCATACATCTTACGCTCTCCCGAAAAGGTCCTCCGCAAATCTCGCTCGACGACCAGTCTCCGTCGCCCATTACTCGTGAGCCCCCATCTATATTCGTCCAACGAACGAACCGAGTCCCGGCCAAACTGCGCCATTGAAACGGCACCGGCCAGAAGCGAGACCGTGTCAGAGCTCCTCTCCACCGCCAGGAGGATTCTTCTTGCAAATCATGGCTGGTCGTTTCGTTTCTGGGGGGGGGGGGCGGGCGGCGACAGCACGGCGCCCCTTTACGAGCTTTCTGCGGACGTTGGTTCCCCAATGGTCCCGGCGAACGCCGCTCCCTCGCGGCCGGTCAGCGGCCAGTTTTACGCGCGTACGTGCGCCGGTATTGATCGTTACGCGCGGGCACGCCGCGCTTTTTACCGGCCATGAAATTTTCCCTAGATTACCGCCGTGGATTTGCTCCGGTCCGCGCACCACGGCTGCACGCCGGATGGCGGCCGCTTCCTATTTAATGGATAGTTAAGCGAAGGTTTCCTACGTGGCACGAATATGGCCGCGCACGCTGGAAACCGCGCGTCGCATGTGTCTCGAATACAACCCCGAAACCAGCCACCGAACCCCTGCGGAAAGTAGACGCGATGGTTTTCTCTAGGAATTGAGTGTGCTCGGTTGGTGCTCGTCGCTTTGGTCAGATCCGCGACGAGGATTAGGATTATAGAGCAGTTTCTCAGCGGAACTAATTTTGGGTACAAACTCGACTCGACGAGAGCGAGCGTTTTGTAGGGGATCGTAGGTAACTCGAGGCGTGGATTATGGAATTCTTTGGAGATGTAGGTGTTTGGTTGGAAAATTGTTTCCTCGTTGGATCAGAGCGAGACGGAATTTTAAGGATCTTGATTCTGGGAAAGACCATTGTGAAACGATTCACTACTCACATCTAGATCTATATCAAAATTCTCCTTTAGCAATTCCTTCGATCAGTTTCTAACGTTGCCATAACAAATTCGATAAAACATTCCTCCTCCTATTCTAATACAAAAGCAAATTTAAACTAATTCCGGTACCATGTCAAATGAAAACTTCCCTACTATACCAGGACTAATCTCCGTTACTCTTGACAGTCCTAATGCAAATTACAATCGCCGCGCGCGAGGCAGCCCAACCACCGACATTACCCCCGAAACCGCACGATGCAAGGAAAAATAACGCGCAAAAACGAAACAGCCGCATCTCCGATTTCCGTAGGCGGAATCACCGAATCGAAACGGTTGGTCGAGCCAGAGGGGGAGAGGGAGGATCGATCACCGGTGTGGCGGCTTTTATCTCTCGTGAAAAATCGCTTATCCACCGTTTGCGCCCGTAATTGCGAGAGCAGCCGGAGCATAGAAACGATCCGCGTATTCGGGTATAACCGCACCAAACACGTACTATTGGGAAACCAAAAGATGGCCGGCTACCCACAAGCCGAAAGGCACGAGATTCAAGGGAAATCAGCCGCTAAATCCATCCATTCTCCCTACTTTTTATCTACCGGGTGGGACAGACCGCATATGAACAGGATTTTCAGATATCGAGGATAATATAGAAATTTAGAAAGCACAAAAAATTATAGACATAGGATTGTCTCGCTGCATTAATAAAATGTAACGATGTTTAATAAAATTATAGTATAAATATATAATATGTATAATACAGGTATTCGGTAACAGTTCATCAGAAAATTTATGAAACCTTTTATTTACTTTTAATATTTATCCTCAATAATTGCTGTAAACACGAGAAATATTGTGCTGCCAATAGCGTCGTGAATCGTTCGATTTCGCATCAAGCAGGATACTGATACCGTCATCCACCAACCACTATTGACGAGTTCCCTGCAGTCGTTACAGCGATGTTAATATT
>JAOPTO010001698.1:0-58054 GCA_033822845.1 Tetrapedia diversipes
TGCTCCCAAAGCACCAGGTTTAGGATCTTAATATCGCGCGTTGATGAAGTATTTGATATGTCTGATAGTTTGAGTCAATAGTAAGCTAAAGCCAGAAATGCGTGTGAGGTGAAACGCGTCCCTTGTTCGAAGATCAATTAGATCCATATCCCTTAGATGAGGCTTCTTGTCAGCAACACACGGTTTGTGTATTTACAGTTGTTAGAATGGCAGGCACAGCATCAGTTTTAGGAATGTCGAAAATATTGCAAGTAATACTGTTTGATTTGTTTGACTACTTGACTGTGCAATGTTATGGTAAAGCTGTTGGCAGTAAATGATAATGACACCTACTCATACATGTTCCGCTCAACGGAACAACAGCGGGAAGTTTTCCTTGGCATATTTACGACATGAGCGTGCCGGTAATGCTATTTTTGAGGACGAAGGAACCGTCGCGTATTTCTGCTTAATTTCAAACCCTCTCAACGTCCACTGAGGGACAACAGTCTTAATTTCGAGTCAGCCGTGTCTTCTCAATAGCCAAGTCCGTGTCGTAAATAAGGGACTTTCAATAGACATGGCGTCTAGCCGATATCCGCACTCGAGAGGTACATGGGCCCAGTGGAATTTCCCCTTCGACGGCTAAATTCGGGAAACCTTCCCGCTCCGAGTGACTCGCCCTACCCTCGTTCTCGCAACGCGTGCTAAGGGCACAAGAACGGGGTTGGTGGTACTCAGGGCATACCTTGATTGGAGTCTTGATTTTTTTACTCTAACCAATTAGCGTATCGTCTTGGGGTATGGAGGAGTGACCATCCGAACTCCTCCATATAAAAGCGAGTCATTTGGGCGTCGCGAGTATAATAACACGTAATAACACATAATAATACAAATAGTAACTCAACATACATCGTCTTAACGCAATTATCCAAGTCGCAATCTATATCGTTCATAGCATCTACAAGTCAACAGTCGGGCGTCTTGTAGCACATCATTCGGTGCATCGGAATAATCGCAACGTACACCATCGGCATAAGTAAACGACGCACGTAACACCACCAAATTAAATCAGTCACCTAAGATTAATTTTGCCGGCGACAAGGCGTAATTGAGTCCGTCATTCGCGCTAACAATCCACATTGTTAATTTATTTCTTTATTTATTTAGGGAAATTCATCTTCAAATGATGGATATGGATATACTTCGAACGTAGGCAAAATATATCGGACGAAGATTGAGATATTTTGTAGAATTCGGTACCTGTTAGCAGTTTAATTACTAGTTTCATTCATTCTATTCATACTCATATTTTCTACATATACTTTATTCCGTAATTACTAAATACTTACTTTGTCCCGAAGTGGGAAGAAAAGCAACAATTGTTTCTGAAACGAAACATAAAATCTTTATTTTCTTCTTGTATACTTGTTTTAAAAAACTCTACCGTATTTATATATCATTGTCTTTAATTAGTTCTAATACTAATTCAATTGTTGATTAATTACTTCTGTGTACATGTTGAGAACGATGGACTCCGAATACCGCTCGAGTACGTACGTTCGGAGATATTGGTACGACCGTCCTGTAACACTATTAAAACCGATTTATCAAATAGAAGTTTACATCAGACTATGGAACCAAATAGAATGCTTAATAATTATTATATTTAATGTTAGTATAGAATTAATAGCAAAAGTACAAGGTATACAGTAATCCTTAAATTATAAATATCGACAATATATAATTACTCATAACATAATTGTAGGATTTATTTGTGGGTCAGGCACATAGTAAGAGAATCTTTATTTTAATTAATTAATTATAAACTTGGATACACGTAAGATCGTCGCGCCGTCGAGTCGCCCCATCGTCAATTACAAAATCGTAGATTGTTAAATCATCGAATGTCGCTTGGTGGGCATGCATCTCCTTTTATATACATTAGGATAGCTGGTGGAGGTTACCAGCATTGAAGATTCGTGAAGGCCCTTTAGGCGCATCTGTGCTACGCATTAGCATTAACTGCCATCGAACATTCGAAAAGGCTAATTGAGGAAGAACAAATGACAAACGCTAAACACACACTCACACACATCCCTATCCATTCTTTCACTCGCGCATTCGGCACCTTTACATAAGTAATACTGAAATTTAAAAACATTACAATTGGAAATTTGGCACCTCTATACTCTGACCTGGAGGAGCATATTTTTAAATATATTGTAAAAAACAACATTTTGAACAACTTTTTTCTATACATATAACCGCCGCTCGGCCTGAGCTTCCGAGATTTTTCCTTAAAACAATTGTTGCTACTACAATGAATTCTATCTATATGTACGCGTCTGCGAGTCTGTATGCGTCAACTCATGATCGTCTCTTATGTCTGGTTTCTAATAAATAACGGCATAGTGACCAACGACGAATAATGTATAATGTGTATAATTCCAAAGTATGGAACTTGCCAAATACATTATGTAGGCTATTTAGATGAATTCTTCTTCTGTCGACAATGTGATTTTAATGATCGAGTAATGAAATTTTTCGAAATAATGGCTGAAATCTTTCCAACTTCGAATAATGTCAACAAAGAAAATTGAAACAGAACATGAATGCGTGGCCGGCCGCCTAAAGGCGGCTGGAATAAAAAGGCCTAACCAGAACCTATTCCGGTAAATTATTTACTAGGTAGAATAGTTAGGTTTAAGTAATGTTTGGGTTAGGCTCTCTTATTCCGGGGGAGCACAAGGTTGGTACAGTCTTTCACGGCGGACGGTCGTGTCAAAAACCCCGATGGAATTGATATTCCTCTGAATAGTGAGTAAATGTCTGGGTTCCCACCGCAAGGCGGGTATCCTGGGCATCGTCTCACTAGGACGAAAATTTCGGTGAAGTTGGCGGGACTCTACTGACCAAATCCACACACCTCACCTCCACGAGGGGCTCCCTGGGACTCTGCACCGACATTGTCGGGGCAAGAGTGCGAAAGAGTGTGTGGTAACAGGACGGATATCATCGTT
This sequence comes from Tetrapedia diversipes, assembly GCA_033822845.1. NCBI lineage: Eukaryota > Metazoa > Arthropoda > Insecta > Hymenoptera > Apidae > Tetrapedia > Tetrapedia diversipes. Next base: position 3,003 of record JAOPTO010001698.1, read on the forward strand.
GACGACATGGCGACTTTTTTAAAGAACAATTATGGACAGCACAACTATAGGATCGAACGTTTACGGTGCAGGGGGCGTCGGAACCCCAGTGCCGGCCCGATGGGTGGTTCTCGAGCGGGCCCCTACGGATCGTTAACCAGCGACCGCGGGACCTTGGCGGCGGGCAGTCAGGCCGCCACGTCGGAAAATGCGACTGGCTTGAATGATGTGCCTTCGGGGAGGGTCGACCATCGGTCGGCATCCATCGCGGGTGATGTGGGGCCCGACGTCGCGGGATGGTCTTCCGACTCATCTAGCGGCGGCCGTACACTGCTGCTACAGGGCGGCCGTTCGGTGAGGAAGCGGGCGAGAACTATCTCCTCCCCTGGCGATGATTCGGCATCAGCGAGGTACTCTCGGGCCTCGAGAGCTTCGCTGCCGAAAGAGGAGGAGCTGGAGGCATCAATGAGGAAGGAGGTCTCAGGGTGTCTCGGCGGCCTCATATTTGAGAATATGAGAGCCGTCGAAGGGGTCTCGTGCGGCTCCAAGGACCTCCAGTGCCGCTTCGTGCGAAAGCTCCGCGTGGCTGCACTCACCGCGAAGGTGGTAGCAGCTGAGCTAGTGAAGCGGTCCACGGCGAGCGCCGATGCCTCCTGGCTGAAGCAGGAGAATCGGGAGCTGCGAGCCGAGCTCAAGGAGGTACGGAGGGAATTGGCTCAGGTGAAGGACGCCGTCTCCAAAATGAGGGCGGCTCCAAAGGCGGCGAGCGTGTCAACTCGGCGGGTCGCTCGGGCCCGAGATGCGGTGGTTGCATCGGCGGCTGCTACGCCGGCGGCGTCAACGGTGCGGTCCGTGGCAGATCCACGAATGGGGGATATTCCGGGGGGTGCTGGCATGGAACATCTGGTTGCCAGCATCACCAGGATGGTGGATGAGAGATTGTCGGCTCTGAGGGCGGAGCTGGCGCCGATGGTCTCTGGCGACATGGCGGGGTCCGGGAAGGCGATACTCGACGCTGGAGTGGCTGCTCGACGAGCTGCAGAGCTCCCTGTGGCGGTGCAGCAGAGCGTTCGGGTCGCGCCGCCGAAGGAGCAGCCGTGGAGCGAGGTCACGCGAAGGCGCCGGAAGAGACGCCGTGCTGCATCGGCGGCTGCCGCGCGCGGCTCAGGCGGTCGTCCCATCGTTTCGGGGGCGGGCCCCGACAGACGGCGGGCAAAACCGGCCCCTGTGAACGGCGGAGCGAGGACCGCTGCGGCTCCGGTGGTGCAGCGCCCTCCGAGGACTGCCGCTGTCGCCCTCACCGTGCCGCCTGGTGTGGGCTGCACTTATGTCCAGGCTCTGGCGACTGCGAGGGAGCGGATCTGTCTGGCACACCTGGGCATTGAGGGTGTGCGCCCGAAGCGCTCCATGACCGGCGGTCTCATCCTCGAGATCGCCGGAAAGACATGGTGGCCAAGGCTACTAGCCTGGCCCAGAAGATGGCCGAGGCCCTGTCCGGCACGGGGGTGAGTGTGTCCAGGCCCGTGAAGCTGGTTGAGCTTCGGGTTAGGGGACTGAACGAGTCCGTCGGTGTGGCCGAGGTGGCGGCTGCTCTGGCGGAGGCGGGCGGCTGCGTGGCGGCCCGTGTCAAGGTGGGGGCTATCCGTAGCTCCCGCCGGGGGATGGGCTCAGCGTGGGTGCAGTGCACCGCTGAGGCCGCCGTGAGGATCTCGAGGGCTGGCAAGATACGCGTCGGATGAACTATGGCGCGTATTGAGCCCCTGGAGCGGCGGCCGCTTCGCTGCTGTCGGTGCCTCGAGGTCGGGCATGCGAGGCAGCAGTGTTCGGCGGCGGTTGACAGGGGTGCCCGCTGCTACCGCTGTGGAGGGGAGGGACACAGGGCAAGCGAGTGCTCGCGCTCGCTGAAGTTCCCACTGTCCAGCGAGCATGAGTGTCCAACATGGCGGCGACCCGTGCGCACATGCCCGTATCGCTCCGCGACTGATATGTAATTTCGTGCGGAAAAAGTGAGCGAGGAATTCTGAATTAGTGATCAGTATTTAGTGCTAATGGATCTGCATCTGTGTGCGAAAAATTGTGCCAAAATTCGGTGAGATAGTGTAGATATAAGTGATCGAAACATTTACCACGTGCACGTGTCGTATTGTGGCGTGATTCCTTTTGTGCGTCGAAAAACTATTTCCGGCAAGAGGTGTCATATATGTGCGTGTGCAGAAAATTTTTCTGAGCATTTTAAGACTAATAAGACTGAAATCGGTTAAGAAATAGCGACAATATTAATTAAAAAGTGATTTTATCGCCACGTGGTCGGGAGGTCGGCCATCTTGGCTCGGCGGTCAGTGCCGTATCATCAGGGAGCGGTGCCCCTTAGACACAGTGTTGTGCCAAGAGGGCGCAGTGCCCCTTGAAATTTTTAGATTTTAGATTTAGGTATTCAGGGCCGTGTCAACAGTGTGCGGTGCCCCTTAGACACTCAGTGCCGTATTAATAAGGTTTTTTTTTTCTTTTCTTTTTTTTTTTTGTGCATTTGAATTTAAGAAGAAATAAAAAACTGAAATAGACAGAAAATTTAATTTTTAGTGTAGTTATAAGAAAAAAGTACTTTTAAAAATCCACGCCATGGATATCGAACAATTTTTAGCTGAGGAAGAGATAGCTCTTGCGACACGCGCTCTGAAACGCAAAGAAAAGAGAAGTGACAGTTGTGACAACGGCAGTCGAAAAAAGAAACCCACTTCGACCACCTCCTCTGATGAATTTATCAAGCCTCCGACACCTTCCCCGAAGGCTCGTAGAAGGACCATCTTTGACACTGAAGTCACCGACCGCAAACCAGATAATCCGACGCTCGCTACATGCCCATCTATCACTATGATTACCACAGAAACTGAACCCAAACCCCAACCTGAACCACTATTTGACGCTGACCTACAAGAGGATATCGACAGATACCAAACCTTTCAAAGCCGTATAAACGCCTGGTCTCCAGAGGATGTGACTGAAAAACGTCTGGACAGAACCAGGAACTTTATCTCCGAAATGCTCGACACAATCAAGCACCTCGCTCGGAAAAATCATAGGCTGAGTAAGAAACAAGACGTGACGGTTGCTCTTGAGAGCCGAATAACCAGCCTTGAGAAAGTTATCGTAGGGGCAACAAATTCAATTCAGGAGCTCAAAACTGTAGCACAGAAGCCCACGACGTACGCCGACAGCTTAAAAGCACCAACAGCTCCTAAAATGCCACTGCATTCACAAACTCCAGTCCGCCACGTGGTAGCTGTCTATCCGCGAGCTGGAGCCCAGATGAATACCAGTGATGCCACCAAAAAAACGCTGATTAGGAGCCTCGCACCAGCGGAAGAGAACCTCAGGATTAAAGGCGTCAAAAAAATTGCCAATAATGGCGTTCTTATCGAAACAGCGACCAAGGATGATATGCAACGCGTCCTTAAGAGCGACAAATTGCAGGCCGCAGGGCTCCAAGCTGGACTCCCGGCCAAGAGGAAGCCACGGGTCATAATTTATGATGTACCCAACGCCATCAGTGAGACAGAGCTCCTTGCTTCGCTGAGACGACAAAACCTCAGCTCATCGGAAGATGGAAAGTCGCATGAGGCAGTGACCATCTCCCACAAGACCGGCAGTAAAAGTGGTGAAACTGTGAACATTGTGCTCGAGGTGACGCCAAGGACAAGAGAAGCCCTGTTGAATCAAGACCGTGTCTATGTGGGTTGGCACTCGCTGAGAATAAAAGACTATGTAGTAGTAAGCCGATGCTACAAGTGCCAGGCATTCGGCCATGTGTCCAAGTTCTGTAGGGCTACCAAGGAGGTCTGCGGCCACTGTGGATGTGAGGGGCACGCATACAAGGACTGCCAGAAGAAAAATCAGAACCCAGTGTGCATCAACTGCAAGCGCGCGAGGAAGCCATGCGACCATTCAACGCGGTCCCCGGATTGCCCAGCGCATAAGCATGCTGTGGCGGACTTAATATCCAGAACTGACTATGAAGTAAATGCAGTGGTACCAGGAATTCAAATAATGGCAGACAAGTGAAAACAAACGACACCTTGTGCACACGATACCCAAACACACACACACACACACACACACACACACACACTCACACTCACCACGCAGGCATCGCGGGCACCCCTCTGAAAAGGGGGGTGTTCCTGCGTGGTGGCTAAATCTTGGGACTTGTCCCGAGCCCGCATGAGACCGAGCTGCTGCTGGTGACCCCGCCTCCCCGTGGCCCCCGCTGGACAACGTTTTGTCGGAGATCCCCTGGGATCTCCGGCCAAACGGCTAAGTGGGTCATCTCCCGCAAGGGACGGTCTTCCCTTCTGATGATCCTTAAGTGGTGAAGGAGGGGTTTTTCCTTGCCCGCCGACCGCAACATCGGGTCGTGACTCTTGTCAGTGGTTTGACGCTACCCCAACACCGCCGGGAATAGGCGCACGCCTCGGCACGGCAGAGCGGGAGCACTTTGCGGCCCAAAGCTCACTTTAACGTAGAGTAATAGAGTGTCCCTATTGCCTTCCCTCAGGGGCTGGGTTGGCCAGTGGAGGCCCCAGTACGGGCTTGACGAACCCGAGGTGCCTGAATCGTTGGCGTACCCAGGCCATGGGGTGCAAGCGCATATTGGGTAGCGGGTCTCTTCGGAGACTCAGCCTGGAGTATGACCAGTATGACTCTAACACTGGTACCACGGGAGGTTGACTAGTTAGCCCGAGGGTCGGTGTCCCCCTCAGTCAACCAATTGGTGTTGGCCTCGTGGTGGCAGATGGTATAGCCCATATCGCGGGCGAGGGCGTGAAACCCCGGCGGGTGAGCTGCGCTTAAACAGCTCGGGCGCCAGCCTGCTCAGCTGGAAGTGGTATTAGAAAGGCCGCCCCCCTGACCAGGGTGTCTGTCAGCTTGCACTGTTCGGATAAAGAGGTAGCAGTCGGGGTGGTGCGGCTGCGCGCTGGTTGAGCGTATCTCAACCCCGCGCCCATGGGGGCCGTGTGGATTAAGGTCTATGACTAGGTGCCGCACGTAAAATCAAAACGACGTTCTGTCCAGCGAGCATGGGTGTGCCAAATATGGCGGTGACTTGTGTAGACGCGTTCACGTCGCTCCATAAATGTTACGAATAAATATCGCGATCGCTATTCCTAACAATCGTGGAAATTGTGTTCAGTTAATTATTGTGTGTAGATTTCTTTGTGTTGTGTCGTTTTCTTGCGTTTTCTAAAGTTTGTTCTGTGTATTTCAATATTTGTTACTCGTGTTAACGTTTGTCGTGGCTGTCACCTCGTTGACAGGCGACTCTTCTGAGTTTCAAGAACAGAGGTTTTCGGTGAGGTGTTGCGGCTTCCCAAGTGCGGTGTATTTTTCCGAGCATTTTGGTGTATCATTTGTGTGAATCCGTGCAGTATCGAGTGTGTAATAAATTTTTGAAATATATAATTTTGACGTTACTTGAAGTTGGCGGTGTCGTTCTGTTCACGCGTCGCTCCGCCGCGCAACAAGGACTGCGCGCGCATAGCCCCGGCCGGTGCCGTACCTAGAGAGTGCAGTGCCACCGGCGCATATATAAAATATTACAAATTCGTAATATGGAGGAAAATAAGTCAAATCAGAAGTTAAGTAATACAGATGAGATTGTAGTCCCGGCGAACACCACTAATAGGCGTAGCTCGCTGAGGGGGGCACAGGAATTGGAGGAAATGAATGCTGTATGTGTGAGTGTGAGCCGCTGGCCATCTGTGTGCAGTGTGAATAGTGCGATAAGCGATGCGAGTAGTATGAATGATGGAAGAAAGAAGAGAAAATTACTGAATGATAATACAAAGAATGATGAAGTAGATGATTTATCAACCGTAATGAATGTTAATATGAAATTGCGGAAGTATTTACTCAATGATGTAAATAGGGTTTCGAAAAGTGCGAGCGAAGCGATTTTAGGTTTGGCTGCCGAATATGAGGAATGTATTGTTAGATTGATTGCGAAGAATGAAAGGTTGAGGGGCCGTTTGGAGGAGCGTGAATGCATGAGTGTGACTGGTATGGGTAAGAGTGTGAATGACACATACAGCAGCGTGGCTGAAAGAATGAATGTGAAGAGTGCAACTGAGAAAAGTGTGAATGAGAAAAAGCATGTAAAAGCGAATGATACAACATATGCCGTGGTAGTTAAATCTGCCAATGAGCAGAAGAATGTGTCGAGTGAAATTATTAAACAAAAAGTAATAAAAGAAGTGAGTGGGTTGCTGAATGTGAGAGTGAAAGCAGTAAGAAAGACTAGGGGTAATGGAGTAGCGATAGAAACGGTGAGTGAAAAAGAACGTAGTGTGATTAGAGAATGTGGTAAATTTAAAGAGATGGGCTTGAAAATTGATATGCCCAAAAAGGTTGGCCCTAAGGTCATTGTGTACGATGTGCCGTGTGATATGACAAGCGATGAGTTTATGAGAGAAGTATACGATAAAAATTTGAAAGAATGTGTGAGTGAAAGTGAGTTTAAAGAGAGAGCAACGATAGTGAGTAGGACGAATAAGAAAGGTGCGAAAGAGAGTAACATTATTCTAGAGTTGACAATGAAGTCGAAAGAGAGGCTAATACAACAGGGGCGAGTGTATGCTAAATGGTCGTGTTTTAAGGTACGGGAGTTTGAGAGTGTGATGCGATGTTTTGGATGTCTCGGGTATGGACACATGATGAAAGAATGTAAAGGCAAAGAAAGAGTGTGTAGAAAGTGTGGCAAAACGGGACATGTGCTGAAAGAATGTAAGGAGATGAGTGTGACTTGTAATAACTGTAGAGTGAAAGGAAAGAGGCATGATCACTCGATTATGTCTGTTGAATGTCCGGAATATATGAGAATGGTGGAAAGAATGAGGGAGCGCATCTGTAATGATTAAGAACGGACAGATGAACATAGTGCAGCTGAACTGCCAAAGGGCATATGTTGTAATGTGTGAGTTGGGTGTGGTCATGAACCAACAGAATGTAAATGTGGCGCTCCTCCAGGAGCCGTATATTGCACATGGTGGGGTGAAAGGGCTGCCAGCCCACATGAGAATATTCAAGTGCGACTGTGCGAAAGCTGTTGTGGTTGTGAATGATGTGAATGTTGAAGCTATGATTGTGGACAAGTGTACAGATGAATATGGTGTATGTGTGTGGTTGAAAGGTGAGTTTGGAGAAATGTATGTCGTTTCTGTGTACTGCCGATTTGGCTGTGACTTAGAGCCCTATTTGCAGTACATGGATAGGGTTGTAGGATATGCATGTGGAGTGCCTGTTATTATTGGAATGGATGCGAATGCGGTGAGTGATTTGTGGTACAGTAAGGGTGAAAGAAGAGGAAGAGAGCCTGAGATTCGTGGTGAGATACTTGAAGAATATATAATGCAAATGGGACTGAATGTTTTGAATGAAGCGAGTGAGTGGTTTACTTTTAGCGGTGCGAATGGACAGAGTGATATTGACGTCACGCTTGGGCATAATTTGGATGGTAAATATGAACATGAATGGCAAGTGAAGTGTGATTGGAGTATGAGTGATCATAACTTGATATTGGTACGTATGTGCTATGGAGTACCCAATATGAATGAGAGTATGAGCATTAGGAAGAGATGGAGTGTCAAGGATGTGGATTGGAATGAGTATGCGAGGGCCCTTAGAATGAATGCAGAAGATTGCGGATTGGTACAATTCCGAAGCATGAATGTGGATGATAAGGTTAGAGCGCTGTGTGAATGGGTAACTGATGTGAATGACATGAATCTGAGAAAAGTGAAAAGGGAGAATCACCGGAGAGCGCATTGGTGGAGCAATAATTTGAGCGAACTGAGGAAGATGGTCCGATGGGATAGAAGGAAGTATCAGAGGGCAAGAAGGCAACAAGATGAGAGAATGGATGAATATAGAATAAATTTGAAACGACGAATGAGTGAATATAAGTATGAGATAAAGAAAGCAAAAGAGAGTGATTGGAGAGAATTCGTTAGAGTCAGGGGAAACTCTGAGCCTTGGAGTGATGTGTGCAGGATATGCATGCAGAAAGCTAGAAGTGTGGAATTGGGAAGTATGAATGATGGATCGAATGGAAGACGTACTTGGAAAGATAGTGTGAATGTGTTGCTGGCCATATTCTTTCCCTCTGGAAGAGTGACAGAAAGAGAGAATGAGAGCGTAGTGGATGTAAGAATGAATGAGGATCTCTCCACTAATGTGCGTGAGTTTGAGTGGGATGAAATTGATCGAGCCGTGAGTGCATGTAGGTCAGGCAAAGCACCGGGTATGGATGGTATAACTGCAGAAATGATTAAGATCGTATGGCGCGTGATCCCAGAGTATGTGAAAGTGATGTATGATGACTGTGCGAACGAGTCCTACTTCCCGGATGAATGGAAGGTAGCAAATGTGATTGTGCTGCTGATGTCCCCTGACAGGGCACGGTCGGACCCAACATCATACCGACCGATCTGTTTGCTCCCAGGGTTTGGAAAAGTCCTGGAGAAAATGATGGTAAATCGGCTAGAGTGTAAAACGAATGGAAAGCTGAATGAGTGTCAGTACGGTTTCCGGAAAGGGAAATCGACTGAGGACGCCTGGCATGAGGTTAAGAAGAGTGTGAGTGATTGTGATAAGAAGTATGTGCTGGGTGTGTTTGTGGACTTCCGGGGAGCATTTGATAACCTATTGTGGGAGTCGATTTTGGCGCAGCTACGCCGGTATGAATGTGATGAAGTGAAACTATGGATGAGTTATTTTAACAGTAGAAAAGTGTGTATGATTGGTAGGAATGAGATTGTCTGGCGAAAGGTTGAGAGGGGATGTCCGCAGGGCTCCGTGTGTGGTCCTGCGGTGTGGAACTTGACGATGGATGAGTTGCTGAATGAACTGTTGAATTATGAATGTAAGATAGTTGCGTATGCGGATGACTTACTGATAATGATTGAGGGAGGAAGTAGGGGCGAGATTGATAGATTGGCAGCTGAGTGTATGCGATGTGTGGATACATGGAGCAAGAGAGTGGGTTTGGAAGTAAGTGAAAAGAAGACGGTGTGCATGTTAATGAAAGGTACTTTGTCTGACAGAATGGAGGTTAGTATAAAAGTGAATGAGAAAAGAGTACGGTATGTAAAAATGGTGAAGTATCTGGGTGTATGCATGTCTGAGAGAATGGGTTTCAATCCACATCTAGTGTGTGTCAGAAAAAAGATTTTGAATAGTGTTGGATGCATGAGGAGGGTACTTCGTAAAGAATGGGGATTGGGTAAGAAGTGTGTGAGAGTGTTGTATAAAGGATTGTGGACAGCATGTGGCATGTATGGAGCAAGTGCATGGGGAGGGATATTGAGGTTTAAGTATGGGAGGGCAATGTTGAATGGATGTCAACGAGTGGTGATGTATGCATGTCTGAATGTGTGTAGAACGGTCTCCACGGAAGCCATGCAGGTTCTTATGGGAGTTCCTCCATGGGACCTAGAATGTCAGAGGCGATGTGCTATGTACAAAATAAGAGCAAATGTGAGTATGAGTGATGAGGACATAGTCGTGAATGAGGAAGTGAGTGGACGGAGTATGAAAGAGTACAAAGAGCTACTGAATGATAGAATCTATGATAAATGGCAAGAGAGATGGAATGAATGTGAGAATGGGAGAGTGACGTATGAGTGGATTAAAAATGTGAGATTTGCGGGTGAATCTATGTGTTTTGTACCCAGTGTGTACGTATGTTTTCTTATGACTGGACATGGAAGCATGAATGACTTTTTATTCAAGCGTGGGTTGGCAGAGAGCGCAAGTTGTATGTGTGGTAGTGAACGTGAGGATTGGAAACATGTGTTGACAGAATGTAAGATATATAGCGAGTTTAGGGATTTGAATGAAATAGGAGTGAATGTAAGTGCTGATGGAAACGTGGATGTGAGTGGTGTGTTGGAAACGAGAGAAAGGTATGAGTGTCTGAGTGTGTATGCGAAGAGAGTGTTTGAAATTAGAAGGAGAATAAGCGGGGCGGCCGCACATCCACCGCCTCAGCGCAGGACGGACACTGGACCAGTTTGCCCAGTGGACCCTGGGGAGTAACGCCCCCACGTTCCTAGTTGGCCCCAACCAGGTCGAGATTTGCAAGGATCTCAATGGGTAGTGTGTAAACCACACGAAGAGTATGACCAGTATGACTTTGACACTGGTACCGCGGGGGTTGACAAGTCGGCCCACGGGGGGAGGTGTCTCCCCTCGTCGTCAACCATGGGTTGGACTCGCGGGGGCAGTGGTACAGCCTACATCGCAGGCTAGAGGCGCTGGATCGCCTCGGCGGGTGAGCTGCGTTATCCCAGCTCGGGCGCTGGCCTGCAGAGCCAGAAGGGATGTTAGAAAGGTCCCGCCCTCACCGAGGGAGACCTGGGGAGCTTGCACTCCCGGGTTGATACGGTAGCTCCTATGGAAGTTTTCCGGGGAGTGCGCTAGTTGAGCGTATCTCAACTCCGCGCCCATGGGGGCCGTGTCTGTTAAGCCCTCGAGGCAGGAGCAGACACGTAAATAAACATTGACGAATTGTCCAGCGACCATGCCCCTAAGGGGCTGGGTTGGCCAGTGGAGGCCCCAGTACGGGCTTGACGAACCCGAGGTGCCTGAATCGTTGGCGTACCCAGGCCATGGGGTGCAAGCACCTATTGGGTAGCGGGGCTCTTCAGAGACTCAGCCTGGAGTATGACCAGTATGACTCTAACACTGGTACCACGGGAGGTTGACTTGTTAGCCCGAGGGTCGGTGTCCCTTCAGTCAACCAATTGGTGTTGGCCTCGTGGTGGCAGATGGTATAGCCCATATCGCGGGCGAGGGCGTGAAAACCCGGCGGGTGAGCTGCGCTCAAACAGCTCGGGCGCCAGCCTGCAAAGCTGGAAGTGGTATTAGAAAGGCCGCCCCCCTTACCAGGGTTTTCGACAGCTTGCACTGTTCGGATAAAGAGGTAGCAGTCGTGGGCGACGGCTGCGCGCTGGTTGAGCGTACCTCAACCCCGCGCCCATGGGGGCCGTGTGGATTAGGGTCTATGACCAGGTGCCGCACGTTAAATCTACTTGACGTTCTGTCCAGCGCCCATGGGTGCCCCTCTTCTCACCGCCTGGGCGGCAAGTCGTGCTTCCAGAAGCCATCTGGCGGGTGTCGGCGGGGTTCGCTGGCGGTGGCGGCTTCGGCGCCGGTCGAATCTGAGAGTTCAGTTTCTGCCTCCTCCAGACAAACGCGAACCACTCGCGCGCTGCACAAGACCTACTCATGCAGGCTATGCGCGAGTGGAGCGTTGCAGTGGCGGTGATCGCGGAGCCGTACGCTGTCCCGGACCACCCGTCGTGGACGGGGGACAGGCGTGGCTCGGTCTCGATCACCTGGAGCCACGTGCCGGGCTCACCGTCGGTCACCGAGTTGGAGATCGGCGACAGCTACGTTGCCGTCGAGTGGGGCGACCTCGTGGTGGTGGGCTGTTATATCACCCCGAGCTGCGGCCTCGGGGGGTTTGACGCCAACCTGGGTAGAATCAGCCGCTGTTTGGCTCGATTCCTGCCTCGTCCCGTGTTTGTGATGGGGGATTTCAACGCCCACGCTTGTGCGTGGGGCTCCTCCAGCACGGACGCACGGGACGCGGCCTGCTGGATTGGGCTGCGGGACATGACCTAAGGGTTGTGAACCGTGGTTCGGTGGCGACGTGTGTGCGGTGGCTGGGGTCGTCCATAGTGGATGTCACGTTTTGCTCCCCTGCTGCCGAGCGCCGCGTCGATCGCTGGCGGTTGGCGGGTGGCGGAGGGCGTTGGTACCTTCTCCGACCATCTCTACATCTTTATGGATGTGGTGGCCGATGGTGGCCTTAATCGTGCCCTGCGGCGGCCTGGCCCTGTGGGGAGGTCGGCGCCGCGATGGTCGCTCACGCGCCTGAACGACGACATGATGCGAGCTGCTGCTCATGTCGTTGCGTGGGGCGGCCAGCGATTTTCCCACATGGGCGGCGCCGATGGTGCGGCGAGGTGGCTTCGGGGCGTCCTCACTAACATCTGTGACGCCTCGATGCCCCGGGCCGGGAGTTCGCGCGGGTGGGCTGTGTTCTGGTGGTCGGAGGGGATAGCGCAATTGCGCGACTCGTGCGTCCGCGCTAGGCGCCGGTACACCAGGGCCCGCCGCCGTGGTCGTCGCGGGAACGACATGGTAGAGGGGGCATACCGGGGATACCGTGATGCGCGATCGCGGCTGCGCGCTGCTATTGCGGTTGCGAAGGCCGCCGCATGGTGTGAGCTCCTCGGGACGATCGACCGGGACCCATGGGGCCGCCCGTACGGAATGGTGCTAGGCAAGCTCCGCCCCTGGGTTCCGCCGGTGACGGAGTACCTTGACCCTCGTCTGCTCGAGACCGTGACGGACACACTATTCCCCACGGTCGCGGTGGACAGCCGCATGGGATCAGCGGTGTCGGTGGACCCGACCATCTGGTCCGCCGACATGGGGGTCACTCGTGAGGAGCTGGCTCGCGCGATGAAGCGCACGGGGGCGCCCAATACCGCCCCTGGCCCGGATGGTGTCTCCGGGCGCGTGTTGTTGGCGGCCCTCGGTTCTCTGGGTGACACCTTCAGTGACATCCTGAGCGGATGCCTGGAGACCGGGGTGTTTCCGCCGTCATGGAGGCGCGGCCGCCTGGTCCTCCTTAAAAAGGAGCGCAGGCTTTCGGAGTCTCCCTCGGCATACCGGCCGATATGTCTTCTGGACCAGGCTGGGAAGTTATTCGAACGCGTCATTGCGTTCCGCCTCGTCGCCCACCTGTCTGACGTAGTACCCGATTTGTCGAACTGCCAGTTCGGATTCCGGGAGGGACGGTCCACCGTGGACGCAATTTCGCGTGTACGTTCCCTCTCGGAGGCAGTGGTTTCACGGGGTGGGGTCGTGTTGGCAGTGTCTCTCAACATCGTCAACGCTTTTAACTCCCTGCCCTGGCGAACAATTAGGGCGGCCCAGTTTCATCACCGGGTGCCGCCCTACCTACGGAAGATCATCTGGTCCTACCTGTCATCAAGATGGGTGAAGTATTCCGGCCGGGATGAAGCTTTCATCGAGAGGGAGACTCATTGTGGGGTCCCGCAGGGATCAGTGTTGGGTCCCTTCCTGTGGGACCTTGCATATGACAAGGTGTTGCGGGCTGCGCTCCCCCGCGGGGTCACCATCACGTGTTACGCTGATGACACGTTGGTGCTGGCCACGGGGGAGGACTACGAGAGGACGCTGCGCCTCTGTGAGTGCGGGGTGGCATGCGTCGTCGCCGAGATCAGGGGACTGGGGCTGCGGGTTGCCCCCGAGAAAACCGAGTGTGTGTGGTTCTACGACACCGCTCGGCGGGGTGAACCGCCGCAGTCCTGGCTCCGTGTGGGTGAGTCGAACGTCGAGGTGGGCCGTACCATGAAGTACTTGGGGCTCACCATCGACAGCCAGTGGCGTTTCGAGGACCATTTTGCTGGTCTGGCCCCCCGGGTGGAGAGAGCCGCGGCCGCGTTGGGCCGGCTCCTCCCGAATCTGGGGGGTCCCCAGGATGGGGTTCGCCGTCTGTATGCGGGAGTCGTACGCTCGATGGTGCTGTATGGCGCACCAATATGGGCGTGCGACTTGATGGCCAGCCGGCGCAGTCGTGCTTTGCTGCGTCGGTTGGAAAGACCGATGGCCATCAGGATCGTGCGGGGTTACCGCACGGTCTCATGCAGGGCGGCGATGATGCTGGCGGGTCTCCTTCCATTGGAGATCCTGGCGGAGGAGGCGGCGACGATGTACGTCCTTGCCGTTCACCTCCGCCAGTCGGGAGGGGACCCGTTAGCACAGGAAGCAGACCTGGCTTCCTGGAGACGCCACGCGCGGCGGCACGCTGAGTCGGAGTGGCAACGACAGTTGTCGGAGCCGTCTGGCTCTGGTCGGCGTGTTGCTGGCGCCGTCCTGCCCGTCCTACGCTCATGGATGGGCAGGACGTTGGGTAGGCTCGCCTACAGGGTGACGCAGATGCTCGCCGGACATAGATGCTTCGGCGAGTATCTGCGACGTATCGGCCGAGAGTCGACGACGCAGTGCCACCACTGCGGAGAGGAGGAGGACACGGCGCAACACACCATCAAGGAATGTCCCGCATGGTCCCGCGAGCGCCGTGTCCTTCGAGTGGTTATTGGAGGCGAACTCTCGCTGCCAGCGGTCGTGTCATCGATGCTGGACAGCGAGGGAGCCTGGAAGGCGGTGGTCTCCTTCTGCGAGCAAGTAATGCTCCGGAAGGAGGCCGCCGTGAGGGAGCGCGAGGGAGCGCGCCCCTCATCATGGAGAGATGGCGGCAGTAGGCTACAAGGGCGCCGTCGTGTCGCCACCTGAGTTGGGTAGTTGCGGCGTTGCGGGGGATGAATTTTTCTTCCCACATCTGCCCCATAACAACGCTACTAGGAGAAGCTGCTGACTCGGGTGGAGGCCAGAGTCGGCATTGCACTGCTTCTCCTTAGGCGGAATGGCGTCGTGTTGTGGCTGCACGGCGCCATAAACAACTCAGGCAATACCGGGGGTCACGTTAACCCCCCGAGATCGAGCCTCCGTTGAGGCGCGGCGTGGGGGGAGTACTGGATGTGTTCTTCCAAATTTCCTGGTGCTCCCCCAACACACAGAGTCAGGCCACCGTGGAGGTTTTAGCGGGTGAAAGTCCCGCATAACCTCGCCATCCCCCCCAGGGTGGTGGTGTATCTTTCGAAGATTTCCTCCACGTAAAAAAAAAGGCTTTCTTATTCCGATCTTGCGGGCGCAGCGATCGACGCCTTCGTGTGGAATAGCGGGCGTCTCACCAGCGGCAGCGACGCGTCCGTTGGGGCACGACGGTTCCGGGGCGCCCTGACGGATATTTGCGACGCATTGATGCCCTGAGCCAGTCGCCCTCACAACGGGTCGGCGTACTGGTGGTCTAATGACATCGCACAGCTTCGCGATGTATGCGTGCGAACTAGAGGCCGGTGCGCCAGGTTTCGCCGGCGCAGTCATCCCGATGCTGAGGGTGAAGACGCATATCATGCGTACCAGGAGGCGAGGTCCGCGCTGCGGGTCGCCATTGCAGCAGCAAAATCAGCCGCCTGGAAGGAGCTCATCGAGTCCGTCGAGCGGGACCCATGGGGCTGTCCGTGCCGTATGGTAATGGGCAGGCTCCGACCATGGGCTCCGCCGACGACGGAAACACTGGATCCCGGCCTATTGGACAAAATCGTCGGTGCTCTGTTCCCCGCTAACGTGGAACGTTATCAGCAGGCAAGACGACCGGGATGTTTGGTGCCCGGAGATGGCGATCGCCACCGAGGAGCTTACCAGAGTCGTGCGGCTCATGGAGGCTCGCAGCAGGCCCGGATGGCGTTCCAGGACAAGTTCTCGTGGCGACTCTCCGACTCATGGGCGATATCTTCCGGGACCTGCTGGACACATGCCTGAGGACCGGGGAATTTCCAGCAGAATGGAAGCGAGGACGGCTGGTCCTACTGAGGAAGGTGGGCAGGCCAGCGGGGTCTCCTTCCGCATATCGGCCGATTTGTCTGCTGGACGAGACGGCTAACAGCCAGTCCGGCTTCCGAAAGGAGCGGTGCACCGTGAAAGCAATCTCATGCGTGCGGTCCCTTTCGGAGGCGGTGGCCTCACGGGGTGGGGTTGCACTGGCGGTGTCATTGGATATCGTCAGTGCATTCAACTCCCTGCCCTGGGGGGCCACCAGGAAAGCCCGAGTCCGTCACGGGATACCCCCATACCTGAGACGGAGAGTGCCAAATATGGCGGTAATCTGTATAGACGTGTTCACGTCGCACCGTACATATCACAGGTAAATATCGTGACCACTAGTGCTAATAATCGCGGAAATTGCATTCGGTCAATTGCTGTGTGAAGATTTCTTTGTGTTATGTTGTTTTCTTGTGTGTTCTAAAGCTTGTTTTGCGTATTTTTAATATCTTGCTGTTCGTGTTGACGTTTGTCGTGGCCGTCACCTCGTTGACGGGCGACTTTTTGAGTTGCAAGAACGGAAGTTTTCGGTGAGGTGTTGCGGCATCCCGGGTGCGGTGCATTTTTCTGAACATTTCGGTACATCGTTTGTGAAAATCCATGCAGTAAGGAGTGAGTGATTAATTTTTAAAATATTTAATTTCCTCGTCACCTGAAGTTGGCGGTGTCGTTTTGCTCACGCGTCGTTCCGCCGCGCAGCAAGGACTGCGCGCGCATAGCCCCGGCCGGTGCCGTACCTAGAGGATGCACCATGTATCCACACATCTCATACACTCAGCTGCCAATCTTTCAATCTCTCCCCTACTTCCTCCCTCAATCATTATCAGCAGGTCATCCGCATACGCAACTATCTTACATTCATAATTCAACATTTCATTCAGCAACTCATCCATCGTCAGGTTCCACACCGCAGGACCACACACGGAGCCCTGCGGACATCCCCTCTCAACCTTTCGCCAGACAATCTCATTCCTACCAGTCATCCACACTTTTCTACTGTTAAAATAACTCATCCAAAGTTTCACTTCATCACATTCATACCGGCGTAGCTGCGCCACAATCGACTCCCACAACAGGTTGTCGAATGCTCCCCGGAAGTCCACAAACACACCCAGCACATACTTCTTGTCACAATCACTCACACTCTTCTTGACCTCATACCAGGCGTCCTCAGTCGATTTCCCTTTCCGGAAACCGTACTGACACTCATTCAGCTTCCCATTCGTTTTACACTCTAACCGATTTACCATCATTCTCTCCAGGACATTTCCAAATCCTGGGAGCAGACAGATCGGTCGGTATGATGTTGGGTCCGACCGTGCCCTGTCAGGGGACTGCAGCAGCACAATCACATTTGCCACCTTCCATTCATCCGGGAAGTAGGACTCATTTGCACAGTCATCATACATAACTTTCACATACTCTGGAATCACACGCCATACGATCTTAATCATTTCAGCAGTTATACGATCCATACCCGGTGCTCTGCCTGACCTACATGTACTCACGGCTCGATCAATTTCGTCCCACTCAAACTCACGCACATTAGTGGAGAGATCCTCATTCAGTCTTACATCCACTACGCTCTCATTCCCTCTTTCTGTCACTTTTCCGGACGGAAAGAATATGGCCAGCAACACATTCACACTATCTTTCCGAGTACGTCTTCCATTCGATCCATCATTCATACTTCCCAATTCCACACTTCTAGCTTTATGCATGCATATCCTGTACACATCACTCCAAGGATCAGAGTTTCCCCTGGCTCTAACGAACTCTCTCCAGTCACTCTCTTTTACTCTCTTTATCTCATACTTGTATTTACTCATACGTCGTTTCAAATTTATTCTATATTCATCCAGTCTCTCATCTTGTTGCCTTCTTGCCCTCTGATACTTCCTTCTATCCCTTCGGACCATCTTCCTCAGTTCGCTCAACTTATTGCTCCACCAATGCGCTCTCCGGTGATTCTCCCTTTTCACTTTTCTCAGATTCATGTCATTCACATCAGTTACCCATTCACACAGCGCTCTAACCTTATCATCCACATTCATGATTCGGAATTGTACCAATCCGCACTCTTCTGCATTCATTCTAAGAGCCCTCGCATACTCATTCCAATCCACATCCCTGAAATTCCATCCCTTCCTAATGCTCATACTCTTACTCATACTAGGTACTCCATAACACATACGTACCAATATCAAATTATGATCACTCAGACTCCAATCACACTTCACTTGCCATTCATGTTCATATTTACCATCTAGACTATGCACAAGCGTGACGTCAATATCGCTCTGTACATTCGCACCGCTAAAAGTAAACCACTCACTCGCTTCATTCAAAACATTCAGTCCCATTTGCATTATGTATTCCTCTAGTATCTCGCCACGAATCTCAGGCTCTCTTCCTCTTCTTTCACCCTTACTGTACTACAGATCACTCACCGCATTCGCATCCATTCCAATAACAACAGGCACTCCACATGTATATCCCACAACCCTATTCATGTACTGCAAATAGGGCTCTAAGTCACAGCCAAATCGGCAGTACATGGACACGACATACATCTCTCTAAACACACCTTTCAACCACACACACACACCATATTCATCTGTACACTTGTCCACAATCATAGCCTCAACATTCACATCATTCATAACCACAGCAGCTTTCGCGCAGTCGCACTTGAATATCCTCATGTGGGCTGGCAACCCTTTCAACCCACCATGTGCAATATACGGCTCCTGGAGGAGCGCCACATTTATATTTTGTTGGTCCATGGTCACCCCCAACTCACACATTACAACATATGCCCTTTGGCAGTTCAGTTGCACTATATTCATCTGTCCGTTCTTAGTCATTAGAGATGCGTTCCCTCATTCTTTCCACCATTTTCATAGATTCTGGGCATTCAACAGACATTATCGAGTGATCATGCTTCTTACCTTTCACTCTACAGTTATTACAGGTCACACTCATATCCTTACATTCTTTCAACACATGTCCAGTTTTACCACACTTCCTACACACTCTTTCTTTACCTTCACACTCTTTCATCATGTGTCCATATCCGAGACATCCAAAACATCTCATCACACTCTCAAACTCACGTACCTTGAAACACGCCCATTTAGCATACACTCGCCCCTGTTGTATTAGCC
Source organism: Tetrapedia diversipes (assembly GCA_033822845.1). Classification (NCBI taxonomy): domain Eukaryota; kingdom Metazoa; phylum Arthropoda; class Insecta; order Hymenoptera; family Apidae; genus Tetrapedia; species Tetrapedia diversipes. The sequence goes on from JAOPTO010001698.1 coordinate 21,683, forward strand.
TCTCTTTCGACTTCATTGTCAATTCTAGAATAATGTTACTCTCTTTCGCACCTTTCTTATTCGTCCTACTCACTATCGTTGCTCTCTCTTTAAACTCATTTTCACTCACACATTCTTTCAAATTTTTATCGTACATTTCTCTCATAAACTCATCACTTGTCATGTCACACGGCACATCATACACAATGACCTTAGGGCCAACCTTTTTGGGCATATCCACTTTCAAACCCATCTCTTTAAATTTACCACATTCTCTAATCACACTACGTTCTCTTTCACTCACAGTTTCTATCGCTACCCCATTACCCCTAGTCTTTCTTATTGCTTTCACTCTCACATTCAGCAACCCACTCTCTTCTTTCATTACTTTTTGCTTTATAGCTTCACTCGACACATCCTTCTGTTCATTGGCAGATTTAACTACCACAGCATACGTTGTCTCATTTGTTCTTACATGCTTTCTCTCACTCACGTTTATCTCAGTTGCACTCTTCACATTCACTCTTGCGGCCACACTGTTATATGTGTCATTCACACTCTTACCCATATCAGTCACACTCATGCATTCACGCTACTCCAAGCGGCCCCTCAACCTTTCATTCTTCGCAATCAGTCTAACAATACATTCCTCATACTCGGCAGCCAAACCTAAAATCGCTTCACTCGCACTTTTTGAAGCTCTATTTACATCATTCAGTAAATACTTACGTAACTTCATATTAACATTCATTACAGCTGACAAATCATCTAGTTCATCATTCTTTGTATTATCATTCAGTAATTTCCTCTTCTTTCTGCCATCATTCATACTGCTCCCATCACTTATCGCACTATTAACACTACACACCGATGGCCAGCGGCTCACACTCACACATACAGGAACATTCATCTCCTCCAATTCCTGTGCCCCCCTCAACGAGCTACGTCTACTAGTAGTATTCGCCGGGGCCACAATTTCACTGGCATTACTTAGCTTCTGCTTTGACTTATTTGTCTTATTTTCCCCCATATTACAAATTTATATTACCCTATACAGGGTGTTAATCTACCTATGGACTTAAATTAAATGGGGGGTTCTAGACGATGAAATAAGACGAAAATCAAGAGTGACGAAATTTCGTTAAATGCTTCGTTAATCAGTTATTAGCAGTTAAAGATTGCCCCAAATCAGCCAATCCGCTGCAGCGCCGTCCGTTGGGCTCGCCGCGCACGGGCGAACCCAAGACCGTATCGACATGTGTTATAACGTGTTTACCTCGTGGGGAGCAGAAAAACTTGTTTGTCACGGGTAATTCAAAATCAAACCTTCAGGCACTTTCCAAAATGTTGAATGACATTAAACCTGCTTACTCGCAAAATCCACAAGAGCATATCAAAACTCGCCCATTGGGATTTTCGAGTAAAGAGGGTCAATGATCTCTTAAAGCAGATAGTACACTGCCCAAAAGTGAAGCACCCACACGCATTGAAATCGCGATTGTCGCGTCCGCGAATATTTATTGAATAATACATTGGCATCTCGATTATCCCGTCCGCAGTCTCCACAAAAAGGTACACAACACACGTGCACGAATCAGTCATAATTTACACCGCTACTAAAATGTATTCTTTTCTCTCATCTTTTACACTCTCACAATAACACCACACACGCGACTACATTTTATTTAAAACTACATAAAAAAACTGTTATTTAAAAGAAATTAACTGTAACCAGGAACAATTTAAAAAAACGTTTTTAAAGAAGTCGATAAATAATTCGTGACAAACAAGTTTTCCTGCACCCCACGAGGTAAGCGTTATAACACATGTCGATACGGTACTGAGTTCGCCTGTGCACTGGCAGCAAAACTGACGGCGCTGCAAGGCGGATTGCCTAATTTTGGGCAATCTTCAACTGCTGATAACTAATTAACGGAGCGTTTAATGAAATTTCGTCACTCTTGATTTTCGTCTTATTTCAACGTCTAGAACCCCTCATTTCATATCGGCCCATAGGTAGATTAACACCCTGTATATGATAATTCTAGCAATTGAACCAGACTTTACGATTTACAGGAGTAACATGTAGATTTGATTTTTAGATTGTTCTGAATCGAAGATTATTTGAAAATATTTTCTAACAGATTTTTAGGCCCCGGACGCGGTTTGGTCCTTATTAATATGATACGACGTAGTTGATAAAGTGTTGGAAAAAGCTTTATGAAAATTACTTAGGCCATGCTTTGAAAGGTTCCGTCTTCTCGAGGTAATTACTTAATCTAGTTAAACTGATTTACTTACCAAAGGATGATGCGGTTAGTTGAACACAGTGATCAACACCAGATGTATCATCAGTACCAGGACATTGATTGATAGTCGACTAGCAAAATTTCCTGCAATCAGCCCACGGTTCGCGTTAGAACAAACACGATAGAGCATTACTATTTAATTGTCAAACAACTAGAAAAGATTTTTAAGACGTGCCTATAATAGCTATCTAGGCATGAGATACTTAAAGCTCTAGTCAAGCACAGAGAAAAAGTCATTCAGGACAAGCTAGTAGGTATGAATAATAATCCACATCCCCTCTGGGTAGGCATTTACATTAATCAATACTGTCGAACAATGTAGCCGATCGACTTTGCGAATGTTTGTGGTACGTTCTCATTTCATCGGTATCATGGTGAATATCTACCTGTTCTATGATTCTAACCTTTTCGTTGAGGTGACAATCGTGGTTTACTATAGTTGGTAAATCGATCGGCATGTCGTTCCACATTTAATTTTACACTTACTAATACGTGAGCAAAAATAATTCTTTTCCTTCCCTAACCGTGTTATAGAGAGGTGAAACTGAATATAGTTAGTAGACCTAACATGGAGAGGTTAGGAAGAAAGTAAGGAAGAAGGTGAATGGGGAGGTAATTGGAGAAATCACTTGCAAGGTAACATTTACTCGATGAAGGTTGGGTGCAATGCATTTGAATTCGGCGCATATCAAATGCACGGATCAACAGAATATCATTATTCTACTTGCACTTTTTGCAAAGATGAAATTCTGTTTATGATCTAACATTTATATATCTTTTTATTAACATTATTAATCATATTAACTAAAAAAATGTATGACTTATGCAGTTGGTAGATACTAAGTAACCCTTTCTCGCCTTTTATAAATTACAACCTTTTTATTTTTGTGAATTATCTATTCTTATTACTAAATTTTACAAAAATATTTCCCCTCCTTTTATTAAGTACTGTCTATTATACAAATTGCTTTTCAAGAATTTGAATTCTACTTCTTGTAGCCCAAGATATAATCAAGAAACTTCTAGTGGTCGGAACTGTTCGACTGTCCTCTATATAACTTAACAAAATCATTTAAGCTACTGAATCCATTATATTAATTTTCATTTAGAGGTTGACATTTGTTGATATCACGTTACAACAAAATTTTAATAGCCACAAGAAGAATTCGAACTACAGATTGAGTAGCATTGTACAAAATTCATGGAATGACAATAAAAATCGATTGTATATTCCTTCGCCTCATCGGTTCGTTATTAACACAGTGACATCCTTTTTGCATGCATTATTATTTAAAACGCAACACCAGTTGGTCATTAATCGACGCTGGTAATCATGTCGATGAGCTGACCTCCTAGGAAAATATTTCTCGAAACTGGTAGTTATCCCAAAAAGTGTATTTGATACCGCTGTATAACACGATGATACTTTGCTTGGGACACCAGTATTGGGCTAACTTAATTGAGCTAAGTTAACCGCTGATGTAAACTGCACGTCCTTAGATTACGGGAGGGCACTTCGCGAAATTGTGCTGCTTCGCTTTAGTTCTATAGCTTCAGTGGACCGAATTTCCATTGGCAATAAGAATTACGGCCTTGCCACTACTAATTACTTTTTCATTTGCAAACTTCCTTACATTACTTATCATTTTCTTCATTACCTTAGGAAGAAAACATCTCCATTGTTTGGAGTTCTTTTCTCTGCCCGTTTAGTTGTTCGTCAAATAATGAGGTAGAGGAAAGGGATGGAAATAAAGATTTTACTGTGAATCGAATTGTCACGGAATACCAAATTATAATACAAAAGCAAACGAGGTAACTAGAGCTTTGCTCACTATTTATTACGCTTTTGTAAATTACAAGTTTTGCAGAACTATCGATTTTACTGTAATGGTAATCTAGGGAAATCCCACGCAATGATACACTGAACTATCATTACAATGAAAACATAATATTGCATAAAGGAAACCAAAACAACGCTTTGATGGATTCACCGGCACAAATATGTATCCTAAATAGAGTCAGATGTTGCTAATCTTACACGCTGAAGAAATTGAAAAAATTGAAGTAATCCATTTCAAAACAAAACTTTAACTTGTACACTAACTGAGTAATACACTACTATTAATAAAACAACAAAACTTATTAATTCAATACAAAACTAGTAACTATTACACAACTTAAGAACGAATACAAAATTTAGGACGAATATACAAATTTTAAAATGATAGCATGTACTTTAAAACAGATACACAGTTTAAAATGAAGACACAGTCTTCTCGTTACTTTCATTTCACTCGAAACTATCAAACTGTTGCTTAGAAGTGCATCACGGATTACCCGATTATGCTCATCACGACAGTATGATCACATTCAAAACGCTAACACTAATGTACGGTAACGAAAACGGTAATGGTAATAAAACTAGAACAATACTTTTAACTTACACAAGCATTAAAATGAATACTGCATCCTTCGTCACTTTTATTTTACACGAAAACCGTGACAAATTCTACCTCAGGAACGTACCGCGAATTGCGGGATCATGTACTCGCGATTCTTCGATCAAAGTCCAGTCGGTAATAACGAATATGGGCTCTGCTTAGGTTTTTATAGTCTTCTACTCTCTCTACATTGCCATGGGATCAACAGTTTACGACTTCTTCTGCGCGGTAGAACAGCCGAGATGTAGCGTGAGAGGGACTTGTCTCTGAATCTCTTATCTCAGCGGAAGAGGACACTAGACACTAGTAAAGTTTCTTCACGAAAGATCTCTCGGAAAAATAATTAGTTATTGTAATCCAGAATTCGTCCTTTGCGTAGTGTCAAATAATCAAGACGATTGATACAGTAATAGAGTAATTTACGAATAAATATTTTGACTTAATTATGCGTTACGATAGGAATTTCGAGTACAATTAAGGTGCAAAGGCGGTTTGTTTGTGTGGTTGAATTCCGTTCCGCTTAGTAGCCAACGTTGATTCCAAGGCGGGAATGCGTTATATTAACAATTTGTTCTCGAAATCTAAATTGAGATTCGTAAATGAGTTCCTACAATGCTTTATCCAATCACGTTCTCAGCGGTGTATAATAAAGCAAAAGTTTTTATTGAGTACGTAGCACCGTATCTTATCTGGTCGGACGAACTACATGATTAATTAGTGTAACATTCCCGAATATGTTCATTTATGTGTATTACCCTTCCAGCAAGAACTGGCAAAAAGTCTAGATAAATGCAACACCCCCGTCTTTATGCCTCAGGCGCTGGTATTCAGGAACGATTTTGATCTCCCCTCGTATGGATAGCATACGACTGAATATATTTTACATTTTACATTTTACATTTTACAAAATTATGTAGATGACGAATCGCTTGTAGATTGCGAATTACTGAAGAACGCTTTAGAGGGATATTTGTTATGATGTTTGTAATAAATAGACAATATCGCGCAATATTACTGTTATGTACTACGTTGAAATATGGGAATGAACAATAAACATTATTTCACCATTATTGAAAAATATTACTTAAAAAATATTTTAATTTACCTTACAATTACCCTTTTTGTCACGGCACACTACTTAACAAATTAAGATGAAATCCCCCCCTTTGGGTTACCTATGTGGATACAGTCCACAAGAGACACTGGCTTGATAAGGATCAATCACCCCTTTCAGATCCGAAAGCAAACATCCATGGCAAAAGATTTTATTGTGTGTATGGTGGGATTGTCAAGAAATAATTTACCACGAGTTGTTGAAGTCAAATTTAACGATTACTGCAGATGGATACGTTTAACAATTGCAAAAAGTGCAAGAGAAACTCCATGAAAAGCGTCCTGCACTCGTCAATCACAAATACGTGATTCCTTTACACGACAATGCGCGACCACATACATCAAGGGTGACTTAAGAAAAAGTTTTTCAGCTTGGATGGTCTGTTTTACCACATCCACCTTACTCCCCGGATCTTGCACCAACAGACTACCACATTATCAGTTTTTTATAAAACTTTTTAAATGGAAAAGCTTTCAATTCTGAAAAGCAGGTCAGGCAGGTTGTCAAAAATTTCTTCCAGTCCAAACCAATCACATTTTACAAGAGAGGAATTGCTAAACTGCCAGGAAGATGGGAGAAAGTTATATATAATAGTGGTGAATACATAATAAATTAATATAATTTTGTTATTTAATGAGAGAAAAATAAATATCTATTTGCTTGCGAAATTACTGGTTAAGTTCTGGTTGTTGGAACTATTGCTACTCATGACATCTCTTAGTTTCGGTTGTAAACACCCGGAACGGGCTGTCTATGTAGAAACGTATCTGGGTCGGGTTCTTTACTTTAAGTTTTTTGCCTGGTTCGCCTACGCCTCCCTCGCTCTCTTCTGTATCGTCGGCCGAAGCGTTAACACGTGTACGAATCATATATTATATTACATTATACTATTATAGAAATTTAAATAAAACAACAGGTTGTGGGCCCAGGAAGCTCAAATTGAAGTGAAAATAATAAAGTATAATTCCTTCCTTAATAAAAGGAATAGTGAATAGTGAAAAGGTTTTTTCTCGAATATTAACAAGGATCTCGGCTGACGACCACGTGCTGCAACACATTCAGTAAGTTCGCAACACTTCTATAAAGAAATTCGGTTGACAGACATCTACGAGCTAATTCCCTCTGTAACCCAATTATTTCAATCCTTGGTCGATTTAAAATTTTAAAAAATTCGTACTACTCAAGTGGTTATTTCGAATATATATTCCATTGCTGTAACATTCAAATATGGCGACGGGACAAACGAATACAGCAACTTCGCAAGAATCTAACTTCATATTCGGAAGCATTCCTAACATCGAACCGAAATTAGATGGTGAAGAACGTACCGAAGAGAGCGCGCAACGCAGTCATTGTAGAGACAGCAACAAAAGGGAGTCTGAGAACGCTAATGGTCATCGAGAAGCTCAAGACCGCAGGCTTAGTTCTAGAAGCAACAGTGAACAAAAATCCGCGCATTATAATCTTCGACGTGTCGGTCGCCAAAGACGACGATGAGCTCCTACAAGCCATTGTTGAGCAACACACAGAGAAAAAACAGAGGTCCCTGCTCCGGCAACAAGTTAAACTGTCATTCAAAACTGGACAAAGAACAAAGACCGCCACAATATCGTCCTGGACGTTTCAAGGGAAGCAAGAGAGACTCCGATGAAGAAGGACAGCCTTTACATCGGTTGGAGCTGTTGTAAAGTACAGGACTATGTAGCTGCCACCAGGTGTTACAAATGCCAGGGATTCGGTTACACATCCAAACACTGCCACAGCGAGAAAAAGATCTGCGGCCACTGCGCAGCGCAGGGGCTCAGCTTCAAGACATGCCCAAACAATACCAAGAATGAGATGTGCAGCAACTGTAAGAAGGCAGGAAAGCCGGCACAGCATTCCGTGAAGAGCAAGGAGTGCTTAGCTTACGCCGCAGCGATTAACCAGATAACCTCCAGCACCGATTATGGGTTCTAAGCCCGTAAGGAAAAGAATCACCGATTTGAAGATCGTGCAACTCTACATGAGGCGATCGCTGATAGCTTCGTTGGAAGTAAGCAAATTGATGGAAGAGAAACGCATAGACCTCCTACTGATCTAGGAATCATACAATGACAAGGGAGAATTCATCGGATTCGGCTCCCGTGTAACAACAATAACGGACGGGCCACCGAATGCCAATGCAATGGTTGACATAATCATCCGCAACCCACAAATCATAGCTCTGAAGATCGCCGACCTGAGCGACGAATACTGTGTCTGTCCGGAGATATGCAGGTCGTTCGGAGGAATTTATGCGGCCCGTATCTACTTCCAGTGCTGACATAAAATGAAACCATATCTCGAAAGGATCGACCGAATTGTGAGAGCACTTCCCGGGCGTAAGCTAATAGTGGGAGCAGACGTGAATGTCAAATCAACCCTCTGGCATTCGCATGACTATCCGCCCTTCCGGAAATACAAAAGGGGAGAACTACCATAAGAGATGTTGGCACAGTGAGGCCTTACTGTGCACAACGAAGCACGAAATCCCTTGACGTTTACGTCGCATAAGGAGTCCACGTGCATCAATATCGTGCATCGATCAGCATTCTCAGATCAGTGAAAAGCTGGAGCGTCAAAGAGGCATGGACCACTAGTGACCATAACGCGATCTATATTCAGATCGGACCGGAAGATAACCCAGTTTGCACACATCACCGTGGAAGATATAACGTCGAGAAGGCAAACTGAGAACTGTTTCAAGTCCGTCTCCTCGAACGCAGAAGAGACAGCGATCCCTGCGAACAGCTGTATTCGAAGCAAGAAATGAACAAAGCGACGCAGGAAATTCGAGATATCATTTTTGAGACCTGTGAATCGACCCTGAGGGCCAAGGAACGTCGTACCAATGCGGTCACATGGTAGACGGCGGAGCTCACGACTGCTAAGAAGAAAACGTACGCCGCTAGGAAGCGGTTTCAACAAAAGACGGATCCGATTCTCAAACAGGTGAAGTAGATAGCTTACTACAACCTGATGAGGAAATACCAGAAGGCGGTATACGAGGCGCGGAAAAGCAGCTGGGAAGGAGGTCACGCCTGAGATGACCTTCGCTACGTCCATCACTTCGGGTGGCAGCCCAACGTGGAAGAACTGCGCCACAAAACTCTTAAATGCCCGTGTACCGGACAATACACCGGATGAGACAATGGAGCAGAGAGAAAAGCGTGAAGGACCCCCTCACCAATTGAGGACGTTCCTCCGTTCGACGAGAGCGAACAGTGGCGAGCGGTGACCAGTATGAGGAGCGGAAAAGTACCGGGAATCGACGGAATCGAGGTCGAAGTCGTGAAGGCGGCTTACGGCATCATCGACGCCTACCTGGTAAGTTTGTTCAAGGGGTGTCTGCGTAACGATGTTTTTCCAGATCCGTGGAAGGTTGGATCCATCCGTGCGCTGCTACAGGGCATCGAGAGAGATAGCTGCGACCCATTGTCTTACCGACCTATCTGCCTTCTTCTAGTATTGGGTAAGTGCATGAGAAACATTTACTCGCGAGACTGGAGCCGATGATCTCGGACCCTCTCTTCGCAAGCGCGAGCAAGTTTGTTTTCAGGAAATGGAGATGAGCAACGGACGCGATTCTTCAAGTCTGGAAGATGGTCGTTGATTGCGAGAAGAAATACGTGGCAGCAGTTCTGTTTGACATACGTGGAGTGTTCGACAACGTCTGGTGCCGTACATCATGCATCGCCTCAAGGAAATGAGCTGCCCCTGTAACCTTTACAAGGTGGTAGTAAACTACCTGAGTGAACGGAGTGTAAAGCTGGACGGAAGGCACGGAAGCATTGGTAAAACGTTCAGCAGAGACGACCCATAGGGATCCATCCTGGGCCCGAGTTTTTGGAATCTTGTCTTCGACGACCTTATGCAGACGTAGAAATCAAGAAACGTCGGAGCGGTAGGCTACGCGGACGACCTGTTGGTGTTGGTGACTGTTAGGAGATGCTCCGAACTAGAAATATACGGACAAGCGGCAGCAACTGTCGTGAAAGACTGAAGTTAGGAGAGAGTAACTCGCCCTCTCGGTCGAAAAGACCGAGATGACATTGATGAAAGGGAAGTTGGACGTTAAGCGCCCGCCAACTATAAAGGTGGCCGGGCGGTCCGTAAAAATGGTAGTCACAATCCGTTACCTCGGTATTGCCCTCGCCGATGTAGCCAGACGAGATTGGGACCTCAAGCATGGCTGCATGCGAGCACTGTACACCGACGTAATCGTACCGATTGCAATAAACACTGCAACGGCATGGCGAGACTTAGTCACCAACGATGGAGTCACCGAGATCAGCAGAGCGCAGCGTCTTGTGTAAATGAGAGCTGCGATGGCGTACAGGACAGAATCGGCTGACACTTTGCCAGTACTCGTAGGCGTCTTACCGATTGATATTAAACTCAAGTAGTTTGATTGGAGACACCTATTGAAGCGGGATCTAGAGATCGAGACGGATGGAATCATCCAGCCGAGCGGTGATGACACCTAGGGAGGCGTCGATCTCGAATCCATCCGATTGACTCTCCAAAGCAAATGGCAGAGGAGGTGAAATGAATCAACCAACGACAGATACACCTTCGACATCTTCCCAGATGTATCGGAGAAGCTCCGTTCGAAATGGGTGTACTTGGGCCACCATGTTACACAATTTCTGAACGGGCATGGAGATGTTGCTGCCAGGCAGAAGCAGTTCCATCTCACCGAATCCCCAACCAGCATTTGCGGATTCTGACAAGAAGATCTCTGTCACCTCCTATTTGAGTGTACCCTTTATGAAGAGGAGAGGAGAAACCTGCGTGATATCTACGAAAAACTGAATGTCGCATGACCGTCCACGATGCGCCAACTTTCTCAAGGAGATAAATTCAAGGAGTTTGCAGAAACTGCGAAGAGGATCCTCCGATAAAAGGAAAAGAGGTGGAAGTCACCAGCCATCGGACGACCACATAAACAAAGGCCGGCAAGGGGACAAACAACACCGGCAGTACCGACAAGATCTGCCGCGGCACGTGCTGCACTACGGAATGCGCAGTGAATATAATTGTATAAAAACGGAACGGTTGAGCATCATAAAATTCATCGGAATTTTTTGCCTTTTGTTCCCGTTTGCGATGTGACCTATCACCGGTAAGCATTGCAAAAAGTTTTTGACGAAGACGACCTAGGCTCGCCTGCTTTTCGATGTACTGGCACGCGCCGTTCGTTGCATGTGTCTTCGGAAAACAAGATAGGTGGTGGGCTAGGTCGTACGTGTCAAGGCTAAGTAGAGAAACACAGATAAACAAGCAAGGGAAAGACAAAACAATACGAGACTCGACAGCACCTCTTATCAGCACTGAAATTAACGAAAGATGTGCGTTCGTCGGATGAAGCAGACGAACGGCACAGTGCAATCGAGGATCTCGAGCGAACGACTTCGGCGAACCCAAGTCGTCACGCCCCAACGGGACCCGTCCTATATAAGAAGCGAGCAGTGAGTAACCGGGGTCTCCACGTGTTCTACGTTGGTAGACTCCCTTCGCGAATCCCTATTTAAAGCAAATTAGGGAAATCCAAATTTTGCTCCAGCCGAAAAACGAAAAATTCCACCCAGTTACTCGGCTCGATCGTCGACTGCGAGGAAGAGTACTGTGTGAATCAGGTGCAAGACAGGAGAGCCCAGCTCTACGCTGCTTACTGATTCACAGCATAAGTCGCCTACCGCTTTCAACGCCCTTGCCTCCCACTGGACTAGCCGTGCTCTCACGCGAGATCGTTTCCAAAGACAGGAGAGAATCCCAGCGTATTGCAGGATCGTCTCAGCTGCTCACGTGCTCACGGCGTATACACAAAAGGCGTCAGCAACATTTTGGTTTAGCTGACAAGGGGCTTCAAGGCCGAATCGAGTGCACAATGGGAGGAGCCTTACAGCCTCCGCCATTTTTGGATCCAACGCCGGTAATCTCGACATGACGTACAGCAGACTCCAATTGGTTCGTCGCTCTCGTCCAGGCACACCAGAATAGAAGCCTGGCACCATCTGCCGAGACTACATCAAAGTCCACCTCGTTACCTGTAAAAGCAGGAAGGCAGTTATCGCAGCGATTCGACAGCGATCGTGTGTGACGTTATCCTGACAGCTGATCGTACACGGAGATCGTGGCGTCACAGCACAAGCGAGCATGTTCTTTTACAGAACTGTTGAGGAGGCTGCCGGGAGAAGGACGGAACCCGAGCGGCGAGCCCCGACAGCCAGACAGTTCTGTTTGCGACTAGCTTTTTTTCTGTAACAATAAACAGCCGCTCTCCAGACAAGCGGCGAAAACATATATTAATTGCACTTTTACTTCAGAACCCTCTTCCTCATCCGCTCTGTTCAGATTCCGGTAGTTCGAAAACTTTAAACACAGACAGTTAAATTTAAATCCTGTTATAAATTTCGGAGGCACATTGCGAGTTGATTGTAGGTTAAAATATGTGTCAATCAATGATACGCAGAAACATCTGATGTTACTACCACGTAATCATCGCATTAGCGATTTAATAATTCGACACACACAGTGCTGGTTCTAATTTGGAGTTTTTAATATTTCACTTCTTCTCGTCCTCAATAGCCAAAGACGTGTGGTAAAAAGGGGATCTTCGAAGAATCATTCTGAGGTGTATTATAACGGTCGAAATACCGTTGGTAAGAAGCCGGAGGTACTTCCCGTCGTTGCTAGCCATCATCGCACTCGCTACCACCATTGCAACACCCCCTCTCTGAGGCCTAAGAGGAAGAGTGTTTAACAAATCCCAAGTCGCTGATTAGCATTATTTCCAAACTCAAGAAGATCAAGCAGCGAATTTTTTACTGACCCGGAACGGCCATGGCCTCCAGTGGCAATGAAAAAGGTCAGATCAGAAACGTTCACGAAACAGGTAACACCACCAGGAGACGTAATCACGCAGACCTTTTTCTCATCTACAAATACCCCATACAACGTTAATTCCGGGTGTGAGCGAGTATCCCAACACCCAACCTTGATTTGTAAGAAGCATACAACTAACACACACTATTGACAGAAAAGCGTAATTGATATCCACCGACCAATAATATAAAAATACCAGAAATAGAACGCAAAAATTGATATATAAATTGTGATAGATCGTATTACATCGCGAAACAGAGAACATGTAGATAAAATAATAAGTAATACATACATAGTGCTAGTATGCAAGTGGGGATTTAAGGGAGCGAGTAGCCAGCCTAAGTACAAACAGATTCAGAATTAAAATTATAATATAAATGACAACGTAAACTTTATCTGGAATAAAGTAACTATACGGGTACAAGATAAAGCAAATTCCAACATGATATGCACAACCCTCTTCTAGAGTTGGGCAGTGAACCATTTATATTTTCATGATTACCGTAATTGAATACTACAAATAAACATAGCAACCATAACCATTAATCATGTAATTGTCAGAGGGAGCGATCTAGTTCTCTTGCACGACATTGTAATTAATACAGATTGCAGTGTATTGTTATTTGTAGCCAATAATCAGAAATCTGACACTATTTGCATGATTGGTTTAAAATTTTGTCAAAACAATATCGATAATCAGAAATGAGTCGGAAATAATCCGAGATTACACTATAAGAGCGATAAATTATTTTTAAATTATATCAAAGGGTGAAAGTTATATTGGGAGAACAAAAATAATTAGCAGACATAAATTTGATATCCAATTCATCATAAAAGTGATAAAAGCAAATTATAGTTTGTTAAATAATGAACGTATTGCAACGCCAAAAGATTTTAGTCGTTTAAGAATAAGAAACTGTGATATGCGAAGTGCTTAAGGTATCCCAATCAGCACCTAAGATTACTACAATGTGTAACGATATGTTCAATAAAACGGTATCTACTGAAGCTTATAGAAGGATATTGAGAAGCGAAAATTGTCATGGTCGAACACAGAGAAAAGAGAAAGTTTCATTAGAAAAACTAACGGAATACGGGGATTAGCATTTTCGAAGGACTACTGAGATCAAAGAAATACCTTTTGGAAAAACATTAATTTCTCACGTGAATCAAAATTTAATGTTCCTGTATCTGACGAAAAAGGAAAGGTTTGGATAAAAACCTAATAGCGAACTAGAATTAGAATATCTACAACAGACTGTAAAGCACAGCGGAAGCTGCGTGACACTTTAGGGCTGCATAACAGCATTTAGAGTGAGAAACCTTGTCTTTGTCGAAGGAATTATACATAAGATAAGGTATACTCGAAGAAAATCTGCACTCGGGTACGATTGAGCTGGGTTTACGGGACCCAGATATAGACAGAAAATGTAAATAAAGATTAAAAAAAAAAATATCCCAACAGAATTTGAACTCGCACTGCTACTATTGCCGAGTTACTACACACGCTTGTTTCTAATTTCTCCTTCTCCTTTCCTGTGTAATTAACTTCGACAACAACTTTAACATCGTATATCTCATGAACTATAAGCTGTCCACTCCCAAACGCGGGTATTCTTCCGCCGTTATAATATCTACCGCCGTACAAAAGCTGATCAAATAACGAAGGTCACACACTGAGACCTCACTTTACTGATATACCAGTACGCGAGTAGTGAAATTCATAAGAACACGCGTATGAAAATGTAGGCGTAATTTCACGATTGTGCCCTGACACATTCATATTTCAGTTGTTAATTAAATATCCCAATATTTATGTTGTTCGTAAATGATCTGCAACACATTCTTTACTAAGTTACAGATGAAAATAATGAACATTTAACGATTTATCTATTAATCATTTATTTTCATGTAAAAGAACTAAGGTATTTACATTTTCAGAGAGCAAATGATTTCTCTCTGTGAGTCACTATATTTCCAACACACGATTTATAGGTAAATATGCTTTACTAGGTATTATCAATATTTTTAGCAGGACACAATGCATAATTTGAATATTTTGAAAATTATCAAAACAAGTGAGTAAATAAAATAAGATAAATAATTTAAGAATTTATGATTAGAAACAAATTTTGTAAAAAATGCACTAAGATTAAACATAGCACCTATAGAATCAAAAAAGCTAGTTGAACACGTAAAGAGAAGGAGTAATTTCGATAAATCAGATGTAACCATCCCACGTTTGTTGATTTCAATATACTGTGTGGTTAACAGTTTTCCTGTAATGGAAATTTTCAACTTTAACCCCACCTCGAACCCGAGAAGATTAGGTAAATATGAACATGAATTAAAACTGCAGCTACGTAATTAAAATAGATATTATCGAAAAAATGTACAATCACTAAGCCAAAATAAATCAAGAATACTAGTGTATATAATAACAAAAATGTTTCAGAACAACTAATATGAATGGTTGGTATGAATGTGGCGTATGAAAGTATGTTGGTAAGACTGAATGTGTTCTGAATGATTGCTGTATGGTATAATCATTGTTCGAAATTTGACTATGGAAATTTTATAATTAAAGAAACATTTCCCTAATCTTCGAATAGTCTTCGCCGGGAGCGGGAGACTGGTATCGATAAAGGTTAATAAATTGTCAACGCTGAGCTCCGTATGTAGTGGTGTTCAAGTCCGGATCACCGTTTATTTGGAGGATACAAATTAAAGAAGAGATATTAATTTATGATTCTTCCCGATATATTCGCCTGGCCTGGTTGGCGCCCAACGGTCCGGCTGATCGGGTAGGTCAGGATCTTCACCTGCGAACAATTGTGGACTGTATTAGTTTTACAAAGTAAATGTTTATTATTTTCATGTCCGAAACGTCGGCTTATTGCACGGCGTTCAGCCGTGTCGCGACGAGTTTTTACGACGGTAGTTAATCCTGTTAAGAGATTAAGTGTTGAGCATCACGATGCTTCAACACATATAGACCCGACGTGTCTGTGTGTTTTGACCACGTCTCGGTAAACACCGAGGATCTACTCTCTTATGTGTGTATTCGACTCGCCTATGACATAGACGATTCCGTCACAATACACACAACTTCTTCTTCCGTTCGTTCCCCTTGCGTGTGTGTTGTAAGGACACACGCAATGCGTAGTCGCATTTTGGCTGGCCGCATGGACCTGCAGAAACTGCAGAGTGCCTCCAGTGTAGCAATCACATAGCCGCTGGGGCCTCTTTGCGTTGTTTCTACATTATTGGTGCATGCACTGCGACAGGCGTAGCTATTGCATCATAGCCCTTACAGCTGTAAAGGAACAACCGTTGCTTCGATCCACAGATCGAGCGTATTCTTTGACTTTTTCAAGACCCCCGTGCGTGAATTCTATCTTCACATGATGCACGGGAACAGGAGAAGTATCCTCCACTAGAATACACCTGCTGTTGGTGGGCAGGATTATAAGTAAGACGTACGCCATTCTGTGGGCGTGCATCCCCTAATGCTTCACGAATAAGGACAGCAGAGATGCACGGGACAGAATGGGTGATTATTACCGTCCCCGGCGAACTCCGAAAGTCGGAGATCGTCGGTTGTTGTTTCCTCGTTTTCCAGAGGAATTCAGATGCTTTTGTCTGTGGACCATAAGAAACTTATGGGTGTCCACCGACGTCACGGAGCTGCGGAATGCGAAACGCATGAAGCTACAATCGACGACTGCCGCGTCCAAGTGTAAACTCTTCCGCACGTTGGTCGATGCGCGTGTCTACGATCAAAAGCGTCTAAAAATGACCTACCGCACGACCACAAAACTGTAACCCCGTGACTCGAATCGATTCAAACAATTCCCGAATCCACGACGCAATATGACGGTAAAACACTACGGGAACGTCTAACCGAATTCTCTAAAACTCTAAAAGTCCCAAAGTCAATTTCTCAAAAGTCTTCAAAGTCTCCAAAAGTCTTGTTCTTCCGCTCGCGCACGGCTTAAATACCTCGCGGAAGGAACGTTTTTCTCTCTCTCACTCATGCGGAAACGCCCTTCCTCGGAACCTTATTACTAATTTCGAATTAGTCGGGCAATAGGCGTTTGATACTCTATAAACACCTTTTTCTCTTCTCCTTGCGGCTCGGTGTCCTCGAGCTATAATAGCCAAGGCCAAGGTGATGTTTACCGAATTCACCGTTAGAAATTACCCGATTATTATTACTCTTAATAACGATTAAATCAGAGGTCGCGAATCCAGAGGCGTCGCTATGTGCGATATCGCCCGAACCTCGTTTCAAAACGTACTTTTTTAAACAATGAGAGAAGCCCGGCTCATAAAAAGGGCATTTTTTAGGTGGTGCGACTGTTATTCCTTTTGAATGCGTCTTCCAAGATTTGATTGGGAATGGTACGAGAAACATTAGATAGAATGATACGTTGAGGCGGAGAGATGAGAGGTTTCAGTTCAATAATAACGTTATTTATGTTTACACTTTTGACTTTAGACGTTAGCTCAGTGGCAGTTTTGGTGGAGTCTAAATATATACAGATTCTCGCGTTTGAAATGCGTGAAATGAATCTAATTGCACTGGCACCTACTATATTAGCGATGCTACTTGCGTAGGTTTGGATCGGAATACCTTCCTTGGCTTCTAATACTATTGCTTGTTCTTTCTTAGGATAATTGTTATTGTTGGCTGTTTCCGCATATGTTCGTCGTTTGGTTTCAGTAGTCGGTTGGGTTGAGTCGATCATGTTACTGGTCGTATTTAGGTTGTAGTAGTGTTTTTTTAATTCTGCTGGCATTCTTGGTTGCCGAGTGTTAACAAGAGCTCCCGGCGAATACGGGGCTCTGTAGAAAAATTCACTATGCACACTATCACTTATAAAGTTTACTTGTACTTCGAAGACGGCACTCGCGAACGGTCTTGACGCTAAGCGATCTCAACGAAGACTCTGGTTACAAGTTTTGGTGCAGATGTGCGAGTGCCTGGTATACGCGCAAGCTGGAGGGCGCGATATTTGGAAGGGTTAACGTCCATATGTGTCCTATCCAGAAATGTGCGCAATTTCAGCTGGTGTTCACGCATGCCATGCTGGTTGTTACTGAGCAGGACAATATCGTCGGCGAGTAGGAGACACCCGATCCTAGCGTTGCCCACTTTAACACCCAGTGATGCATTTATGGATGACACAAAATCATCCATAACGATGTTAAATATGATCGGGCTATCAGTATCGCCCTGACGAACTCCGCGACACATTCTGATAGGAGGACTCTTCTGCCCATGACACTCGATGATGGTATCAGCGTCTTTGTATGTAGACATGATATAGTCGATGGTATGTTGGTCAACGCCCTTGGAATGTAGCGCATTCTCTATTGCAGTTGGGTGGAGTCGGTCAAAAGCCTTAGTTAGGTCTATGGAACACACAAAGAGGGGTGTACCGTTATACCGATGTTCACGGATTATTGTGTCTCGGATTGTATAGCTGGACATTATCCCATCTCCAGGTGTAAACCCTCTTTGCGTATGATGGAGTTTAATATTTTCTAATAATCTGGAAGCCAAAATTTTATGTAGAAGGCGTGTAAACAGTGAGGACACAGTAATTGGGCGCCAATTAGATACCTGGGTCATGTCTCCCTTTTTAGGGAAAAGTACCGTGCGGTTACGTCTTAAAATAGATGGCGTGCGACATAGACCGAATACTATATTCAGTAACCCAACCAAATCCGGCATATCAACTGATCTTAAATGGTCGCGAGTAATACCGTCAGGGCCATAAGCCGACTGTTTGAGCCTACGCAGGCCTAACTCAGTCTCTCTAAACGTAATCGGATGATCTAGATGGATAACCGTGTCAGGAGACTGAGTGGCAGGACCAAAATATACCGGACACTCCTCAAATAACGGTTGGTAAAAATTTACAATATCAGACATAGGAGGAAATGCTGAAGCCTCTATATCTTTTTCGTCTAATATAGCGTGCGCCAGCTGAGATGGGTTAGCGGCGAATAAGCGTTGGTGGTTACTGAAGGTTGCAGATCTAACAGCCGCACGGTTACGTTTTACTATTTTATTCTTGTTACTTTTGAATTTTAACTTTATACTATTTTGCTTATTGTATTTATTTCTATATCTATTACTAGTTTTATTTTTCTTATTAAGTGTATGGTTTGCATTTTTGGAAATATTGCTTATTGCAGAAGAAACAAGTGTATCGAATACGTCAAAGTGGTCAGTATTAAATAATTTATCTATTAGCGCCTGAACATCAGAAGAACAAGAAGGAAGCAGCTCTCTCAGATATTCACATATACCGGGGTTCTTTAGGAGTGTGCAAGTCTTCTTCGATGCCGCATCGGGAGAAGCAGTGCGATCAACTGTAGGAGACGGAACTGGTATAGGAAGTTTGGGCAGTTCATCAGGTGTGACCGAGGATACGGAAGGTACAGGTACAATTTCAGTTTCAGATACTGTTTCGGCAAAAATTGCTTTGTATGAGGGGTTCGCACGCTGCTTCTTGATTCCCCCTGCAGATCGCCCGGGATGTAGAGCAGCTAGGCGGATACATATTTCCTTTTGGGGCAGCTGCGGAGGTAACCGCAACTCCCGGCGCGCAAGCTGCAACTCCTCTGCAGCAGTCAACTTGGCTCTGGTGGAGGGAGCTTCAAGTTCCGTTAATAGCTCCTCCTGTCTGTTATGCTCCAACGCATGTGAACATTTTGTATGCTGGCGCAAGCCGGCATACGTCTTATAGTTCTTTGAACACACTTCGCACGTGTAAGTTCCGTCGGAGTTAGGAGGAGGCTGATTGCAACGGCGGATATGCTGCTTGTGCTGCGCTAAAGTCCTCGCGGACAGGTCTATCAAACACGAAGTACATTTCAAACAATCCAAATCCGAAAATATACCGACGGAAAATCCATGGGACATCGCCGAGTCGTCAACAGAAGGGCAATCGAGTTTCCGAGGCTTCTTTTAACGTTTAGGAGCAATTAAAATGGAGCAGAGCTACGAGGCATCCCAGGGCTGCTAACCCGGGGAGCCACTGACGAAATGTCATGGGTATACACCCGGTACGGCCGCCTCCGTTAGCTCGGGCCAGGTAAAAACAAGGGCCCTTTTCCCGGCGCCACGTAGCCTTACCAAAGGGCTGGACGTGGAGGTCGAGGAGGCTGAGCATCCTTTAGCTAATTATCAAACTTATAATCCTCAGTTCGACTATTCCCACCTTAAACGCTGCCTGCACTCATATTAGTTCCTGGTACAGTCAACAAAGCACTGCTTTGGACCGCTTCCGCCTTATCCCTTGCTACCGCCTGCATCAGTCGCTTGTATTTCGCCTGCTTACGAAGACCCTTGATGACCTCCAGAGTCCTCCTGCCGTCTATTCTGTCATGCAAATACATATTAATTCCCGAGGTAACACTCCCAGCATTCACCTCTAAACCGGCCATGATGCGCATTTCTTCCTCCGTCCATCTTGCCATTGACCGTTCAACATTAATCTCGCTGTTTAGCTCACGCTCGTGTTTTTTCTTCCTATGCACACCAAGGCCAATCTTCGAGCCGAACGCCTGAAGGCACTCAGGACATACATGATGCAATCCAGTACTATCACTATGTCCCTCCAATTGCCTGTTAGCGACACCGCATTTTGGGTGGTCGCTGAAAAAGGGCCTAGACCGTAATTTAGGCGAGTGACCGATTTATGACTGGGTATCTGGTGTGCCTGGCGAGAGAACTTGTTGGAAAGTATGAATGCAACCCCGAGGCACCCCTTGACGGCGGACGTCTCGAAGACGTGCAGCCATCAGGCGCCAAGGGTGGTATTGTTTATATTAGTCGCGGGAAAGCCTAAACATTTGCGAGCAACCCGACGTTGCGTCGCCAAAAAGAAAGGACCTTTGTCCTGTAGGATCTGGTCACGGAGTGGGGAAGGCTATGCAGCCTTCGGGAAAGAGGACTGTGATGAACCACACGGCACTTACCCCAGAACCGTCATCAGGCATAGTCCAAACATTCTTTTATCATCTTTTCGAACTTTTCAATTCTAACATCAGAAGTGGGATTCTTACGCCTCCGCGACACAGTTAGTAGCGCATCGACCAGTGCATCAATTGATAGTGGGTTTTTGTGACGTTTGTTTGTGCGAGTGAAGCTTTAAGCGCACCTTATCATGGAAACGGGCGCATCATCGTCTCCTCTTGACGAACTTGTCCGTCAGGTGTTAGAAAAAATCGGGAAGAGTGTCGCGGCGTGTTCCGTGCCCCTAATGAATCCGTCCACCCCTTCGCAGACAGGTGTTATACCCGAATTTAGTGGCAGTGATATCGGGGAAGATGCTAACTCTTGGTGCGAGGTAGTGGTAGACATCACGGAGAACTGTTCGACGCAAGTGCGACTGAACTTAGCCACACACGCTCTAAGAGGAGCCGCAAAGTCGTGGTATCAGGACTGGAAAGGGCAACCTCGTACGTGGGAGAAGTTTCGCGATGATTTGTGCTCCGTGTTTGTGACGCGAAAAAATTTGCACGATCGACTATCTCGTGCGCTTGCGTATTCCAGTGATTCTGCAAAAACGTATGCGGAATATGCGCGCACCAACCTGGTCTATTTGGAACAGACTCGGGTTGCTTTTCGAACGGAAGAGTTAATCGAACTGATCATAGGAGCCGTTCCTGATCAAAACATTCGGCAATCGTTATTAAACGGCCAATACCAAACGACAGCCGAATTGATAGTGGGTTTGGCACAATATGTGAAGTCGGTCCCCGGAAAGGAGACCTCCATGGAACGACGCAGGGAGTTTTCCTCCGAACAACGTTTGCCGAGAAAACGATGTTACACCTGCGACGATGTGGGGCATGTACAAGCCGATTGCCCAGTAAAACGGAAGCCGGAGCAGAAAGAGTGCCATTATAAACGGCAGACGTGCACCTTCTGCAATAAAACGGGACATGGTGAAGCTAGCTGCTGGGCAAAACAGCGCGCCCAACCGCAGAATGGACAAGACCGTAAAAGGGCCGAAGCAAACGCGTGCGGCATCGCGGATTGCAGCACAACCCCCGTCTTGGTACAAGGGGTGCTGGTGTCTTCTCTTTTGGATACGGGTACCAATTGCTCGCTTATTAGAGAAAGCGTAGCAACACGAGCAAACTGTAAAGTTATGCCGTACACTACGGTGGTGAGAGGACTCGGGAACTCGAATGTTACGACGCGAGGACGGACCACGGCGATCGTGCAGGCAGAAAATGTAGCGGTAGAGCTGGACTTCTTGGTGGCGGAGGACGACGATCTGGCCTATGAGGCTATCGTGGGCAAAAACGTCTTGGAGGCCGGAAACCTGCGGATCGTGACGGATGCTGAGGGAACGAGGCTGCAGCGAGTTAGGGGAGGCTGGTACAAACGGACCCTCCCGAGGTTTTAAAGAATCTGACGGGACCCTCTGGTAATGTAGGCGGAACTCAGTATGGCCAAAGTCGGGCACAATTGAAGAATATTTGAGTAAGTACAAACAATTAAGCGTTCTGCCTTGGATCCAAAATTTAAGGGACCAGAAGCAATTAAAATGAAAAAGAAAAAAAAGAAAGAAAAAGAAAATGGAATGCGATAGGTTGATAGGGAAAAGTAGTACACGATAAACGGTACCGAAAAGAAACGATCGCGTTTGTGGGAGGGCGAACGGCGTGAAAACGCGGTGGATGAACCGTGTTAGCGACTGTGATTGCGCAGTTGTGAGTGCGTGTCAGGATGGGCGAGCGCGCTTTACAGTTTCATTTGTATTGTGTGACTGATTGCCACTGGTTTGCATATTGCATGGAGAGCGCTCGAGATTTTAATGCTGGCTACGTTATCTGTTGAATGGGTTTGAGTGTGCACGGCCGGGTGGCACTCTTTAATTTGCATGGAATCTGTGGGTATCAATGCTGCCGGATGATGCTTGCGGGCATCATCTGGAGATGGAATACTTGTAAGTGTAGACCATTGTTGTTTAGAAGAGAAGTTTTGAGACTTTTAGCTTTTGCACGATACTTAAAAATATCGTTGCTGCCGGATGATGCTTGCGGACATCATCTGGAGGTGGAAGCACTTGTGGGTGTAGTCCATCGTGGGTAGGGCGGTAGAGTGTCAGTATCGGATATAACGTATGAAAGGCGACAATGTTGTGTACAGAATAGAGTAACGTTATGGGTTCGAAGATTCCTATCATGGGTGGCTGTGAGACCACGGACTTGGTACAGTATTCTTCGAAGGACGACGTTTGAAAAGTACACGAATTGCGCGGAATAGAGGAAGTTATGATCTCGATGAGACACTTATGTGGTAGCAGTGTTTGGCGGTGACTGCAACAGGGCACATGCAGTGTGCGGAGTTGTGGAGGTCGCGACGCCTGGAGACACTTGCTGTGTACGTGTTTGGCGGTGACTGCAACAGGGCACATGCAATGTGCGGAGTTGTGGAGGTCACGACGCCTGGAGACACTTACTGTGTATGTGATTGCCGGTAACAATGGAGAAAATTGTAAATCCGAATGCCTGAACATTGCGAAAGATTGATTGAGGAGATTGTTGACCCGATAGCCTGTGTTGTGATTGTTACAAGCCGTTCTGATAAAACGATGCTTCCCGAGAGCGTGAAGCAGGTCAGGTTGGCCGTGTTAGCGACACCGCATTTTGGGTGGTCGCTGAAAAAGGGCCTAGACCGTAATTTAGGCGAGTGACCGATTTATGACTGGGTATCTGGTGTGCCTGGCGAGAGAACTTGTTGGAAAGTATGAATGCAACCCTACGGCACCCCTTGACGGCGGACGTCTCGAAGACGTGCAGCCATCAGGCGCCAAGGGTGGTATTGTTTATATTAGTCGTGGGAAAGCCTAAACATTTGCGAGCAACCCGACGTTGTGTCGCCAAAAAGAAAGGACCTTTGTCCTGTAGGATCTGGCCACGGAGTGGGGAAGGCTATGCAGCCTTCGGGAAAGAGGACTGTGATGAACCACACGGCACTTACCCCAGAACCGTCATCAGGCATAGTCCAACCATTCTTTTATCATCTTTTCGAACTTTTCAATTCTAACATGCCTATCACTAGCTACAGAATATACAAAAGAACGAGAAGAAGATGGATTAATGTTAATGCTACTACCATAATTATCCCTATCACTATCCCCGCTGGTGGCCAAGACAGTGGTCTTGGCTTTCTCCGTCCTCACTGTTCTTGTATTATTGGAATTTCCAGCGGGGGTATCCCAATGAGGGGCTTCACTTGCACTTAGACAAGTGAACGAGTTTTGGCTATTTTTTAGTCTATAGTGCAGCTGACGTGCGCTACCGGTCAATGTATATGGCTGTTCCAGCGGGAGTTCGCTAACTAGCTCCGGTGAGGCGCTACCCTCCACTCCCGCAGCCTCAGAGTATCTATGGGCTCTCTTATCCATAATGGATGTTCCTCACTCTGTCCTTCAGCTTCCTAATCAAGATTGGACACTTCTCCGAGTCAAACGCTGTGTGCCCTACATCCGCAGCCCCCACTATCTTGCAGTTCAAGCACTTCACCTCCTTCGATCCCCTCTTCTCACACTTCCTGGTTTCGTGTTCTCCTGCGCATATACCACACGCGTCCTTCTTGGCCTGACTTGCTGAGGATAGGTGGCCAAACCCCATGCACTTGTAGCACTGGAGAACCCTGATATAGTCCGATATCCTACATCTGTTCCAACCAATTTGCACTCTCCCCAGGTTAACTAAACGCGCTCTAATTTCCGGTGCAGTTTCAATAATACAGCTGGCTTCCTGTCTTTCCTTCCTCGGGAACCTGTAAATAATTTTAATGCTGTCTTCCTTCACTTCTCCAGGCTCCAAATTATGCTGCCTCAGGGACTCCACAACAGCCTCATCCTTCATCTCACACGGCACATCACGTATCATCAACCTTGGTAGAAGTTTCTTCCTTTGTGTCGCCATCAATCCTGCCTCTTTTAGCGTCGGGTCCGCCGCCAACTTCTCAATATTCCCTTCCCTAGCGACCACTTTCACTGCTCCTCCTCTGGTCGTGAGAATCCTAGAGACTTTCATGCCATACCGCTTAGGATCAATCGCCTCCATCATCTTCTTTCTTACCTCCTTTGGATTGCTAAATTTGCTTCTTGCCTCTGCAGTAGGCTCAACCATAAACCTTACTTCTTCCTCCACCTCAACGGTGGGACCCCTTGGAATCTTGACCGGTTCGACCCTCCTCTTCCTTCCTCTTACCTCCTGCTATTTGCCACTCAGAACTTCAGAATACGACAGTCCACTTTCCCCACTCGTTTCTGCTCCTCCGCACCGCTCATCCCGTACTGCATCCTTAATAGCCTCAACAATTTCCTCCTTTATGTCTTCCACTATAGCTGCAACATCATTACGTTCTGTAACAATTCTCTTCATCGTAACCAATTCATCCCGCAAAATATCACATGTCTTATACATAGTCTCTCTCTCAGTTTTCAACAGTAGGTACCCTATAGTAAGCCTATTAATAACTTTCTGTTAGTCCTGAAACGCTTCTGTAAGGCCTTTCTTCCTATCCGCGCTGTCCCTACTCATTGCTACAATGTTAAGTACATTATAGTTATGTGCAGATAATTTTTCCTTCCATCCCGACAATTCCTCATCCGCTATTGGCAACGGGGACTTTTCCATTCGTATTGGCTCCGACAATGGTAAAGAGGCCATTCTTTTCTTACCACGTTGTGGTTGGTTACCCATCGGTGTGGACTCATCCTCCTGCATCCCCGCTTCAGGCCCCTCCATACTTCGCTCCTACTGATGAGCAGTAAGCACCCCAACAATCAAACTACACAAAATACAATAATATATTCAACTAATATTAGAACTATAATTAGAAGCCATTGTCAATTAACATAAAAATTTTGAATTAGTTTCAGGTTCAAAACCGTGCTAAGTCCACCAAGGTTCCTGTCTACGCTAACTAAACAGAGGTTGAAGTCCGCGCTAATCCTACCAGGGTTCGTGTCCGCACTAAGAGTTCAGGTTCACGTCCGCACTATACCAACTCAGGTTCATGTCCGCACTAAGAGTACTAAGGTTCGTGTCAGCGCTACCCCCACCAGCTTTCTAGAAGTTTCCAGAACGTACTATCCCAGTGGTGTGTGTCCGGGCTAAATCGCCACGTGCTCCGTATTGCACATTAAACTCACAATAGATCAGCCATCCGTAAGGCGATTCCACAAACCATACACCAAAACGCTCCAAATAATGCATAGAAAATTGTACCAATAATAGTTCTGTTCAACAACTTCCCGTTCACTGTCCTATTAATACACAACCGACTACCGCCCACGTGGCGATATAGCCGTACACCAGAATTCTATTAATACACTACTAATAGCCTTAATAATACACAATTTATATACTAAACTAATCCTAAGCATTAACATTACCCATACATATATGTTCTATATCACACTTAGCACAAAAGACCACTATTACTTTAATTAATTGCGGAGCACATGTAAAGCACGTCCGTCCGCCATTAAAAGAGTCATAGTTATTTTTTTTTCCTCCCGGAGTGGAAGGCAGTGGAAATGCGTTTACGCAGACCCAGTACGATGTTAATCGGGTACTGTGGGACTCCTGTTAAATACCCACTAAAACCACTGCCCGCGGCTTTATTGCGTGCTGCCAGCTTCAGATGTTGGGGCGCACGTTACCCAAACTTAATTCGATTATCACCCAATACCTGCTCGCTGATGGTGTATGCGCATCGTTGTCATTTTATTCCTTCGTGTCCAATTAAGATGACTGCCTCTTAAGTCCCTTAGGGTGGTGAAACCCAAGAGCTTTTTGGACAGACCTATCTTCAGAAGGTCTGCAGCGGAACGAGGCGACCACACACCCCTTCAAGAAATGGTGCATGACGAATACAAAACATTCGATGGTGCAATGTT
The DNA here is from genome assembly GCA_033822845.1 of Tetrapedia diversipes. NCBI lineage: Eukaryota > Metazoa > Arthropoda > Insecta > Hymenoptera > Apidae > Tetrapedia > Tetrapedia diversipes. The sequence continues at coordinate 48,387 of JAOPTO010001698.1, forward strand.
GTACTCCCGCGCAATTGCAACAGTTACATCACTGTTATCGGAGTAGTACTTGCACTTGATTTCATGCGCTTCGTCAAGTGGTCCAGATCCGCTCACGATCTGTGCGTCAATCACTCTGGCGACGCCATTCCTCATCGCAACTATATCCGGTTTCCTCAGCCCTTGTCGTGTTCGCAGCTTTGGCTCTTCTCGCACTTCCCAACCCTTGTCGCGAAGGCCGGAGGCTAACACTTTGCATACTGCATTGTGTCTCAGAATCCGGCCGCCGTGGGTGCGGTGACAAGACTGAATGACATGCGCGGTGGTTTCAGTTACATGACAACCCGCCCGACACATGACATCTGCTCCCACATCTCGCACACCCCGAGATGTTCTAACGCGAGTCTGGATGGAATTGATGCGAACGTGATGGTACTGCACTTAGTCTCTGCCGGTGACGTCACCCACGGAGTTTACCCAGGTGCTAGACGAACTCTCACCCGAGCACTCACGCAGTTCGCGACCATCCACTGATCTGTGGAGCCTGCTGGCCCACCACCGGTCAACGTCCGTCCTGCATGTTAGGGCTTCCCCGTTCTTAGTGAGAGCGGCCGTAGCCCAATGAATGCGTTTCTGCACCCAGTAGCCCCGGACCGCCGCACTTGCCGCCCTACACGTCGATGTTTCCATCGACACAAGACGGGCTAACATCTGGCACGGAATGGACGTCTCAAACGCCGGCAGACCAATACCTCCCTCCTTCGCTGTCGTGTGGAAGTAGGCCGTGGGAACGTCGCGTGGCAGAGACAGCCACCTGCGAACAGCCGCTCGTACCTGCAAGTCCAGGCCTCTAAGGTGACCAAGAGTTGTCCTGGACAATACAAGGTGATGGTAGTACCGCGGCAATAGGTAGGCTCTGAGGATTAGAGGCCGTTGTTGTGGCTTAAGGGGGGCCCTCGAAATGCGCTCCAGCTCGGTCTTGAGACTCCGGCTAGCTGTTTTTGGTCCGGAGTATTGAAAGTCGACTCCAAGGTATCGCCACTCTTGCGAGGGCGTTATCTGGGCAATAAATCCCTGAGACGTTTTGAACCTTGGTGTCGTTCCAACTTTCACTTTCTTCTCCTTTCCGGATGGTATTAAGGAGAGTGCTGTGCATTTCGAGGCATTAAAGGTAAGCCCCACCCGACCGGCACCTTCTTTTACGCATCCGAGCAAAATGTCCATGCCCGGAGCTGTCGTCGAGACAAGGAAGGCGTCATCAGCATAAAGCAGAGTGTTGATACGGGTGTTGTTAAAGTCGTACCCTATGAGTGGCGACAGGGCACGCGTGACTCTATCGAAGCACAGACAGAAGATCAGAGTCGACAGGGGATCACCCTGACGAACTCCTTGGTTGACTTTAATCGGTTTCGACCGACATCCACCGACCTCGAGCCTGGTGGAACTGTTGGAATAAGTGTGGGATATGTGCTGGACAAATCCCGCTGGCAGACCGCATTCTTTTAGTGTTGCGTCGATTGCATGGTGACTAACGCCGTCAAACGCATTAGCACAATCCAAAGAAATCACGTGAAGCTCCTTCAGAGAATGCCTCGCATCGTCTAACAACGAAGCCAACACCGTGATGTTCTCGGCACATCCGTCCTCCATGCAGCGTTGCCTTTCGTCGACGACATTCGCACGACGAATTCGCATGGCCAAGATCTTATGTAGTTGACGGACGACGACCGACGCTATGCTTATATGTCGAAAATCAGCAGGATCAACACTATGCTGCTTCTTTGGCAGGAATACGGTTCTGCTTTCCAGCATCGAGGCGGGGAAAGAGCCATTCCTGAGGATGATGTTATACAGGAGGGCCCTCACGGCCGGTGAAACCGATGCCCATTGTCTGGCAGTGATACCGTCAGGGCCGGCAGCCGTGTTCAGCGGCGGCAGGCAGAAACGAAGATCTTCTTTCTATATTGGACCCCATATTGAACGCAACTCCGATTTCTCTGGAGTCGTCCAGACTGCATGATGTTCGGTAGATTTCTCGCTAAGTATTGGCTCCCATAACTCCGCCATTTCAGGCAAAGCCGGGGGCCGCGAATCGTTCCTGCCGTCCAGTACAAGTCTGGCAGCAAGGCTGGGGTTTCGATGGAAGAGAGTCTGCATTTCTGCATACTCCCTCCGCCTGACGCGCCACTTTGGCAACCGACCATTGGCGGGGGCTCGTTTTCGTCGCCGACGCTTACGCTGAACCCGTTGTCGTTGTTCTTCGGGCCTAAAAACCTTTCCGAGCCACTGGGTGAGGGACTCAGCAACATCATCACCACCAAGATGCCGCTCTGCAACGGAAACGAGCAACTCAGCTTTAAAATCAGTTACTCCCTCGAGATCCTGGATTAACTCCCGAATCTGATGTTCGAAGGGCTCGGGGACTTCAGTGGTCTGGTTCTCAGCGCACAGGTCGAGGACGTCAGAGGCGCCTGGTTGTGGGGCAGCGCTATTACTATCGTCTTCGCTGTTCGGACTCTCCTCGTGCACTTCGGTTCCTGCCTCTTCCAGTAGGGTTGAGACAAGTTCCTTGTACTTCGGATTTTTCCGAGTCCCTTTAATGGATTCGAGGGTCCGGCTGGTCTAAAGATGCTTCATAATGTACTCGTTTATAAAGCGAGCACCGGAGAGCACTCCTCGAACCTCAACGGCGACCATTATTCTTCGCTCCTCCTCCGACCAACGTTCCTTGGTGCGCTCCACCGATACAGCAGCGTTCGCGACTTCCACGTGAGCTCTTCTAACGTGGACGCCCAAGCCAGTTTCGTGGTGAACGACCTTTGACAGGTCGAACACACAAACATTGTAACCTCTCTGCGAGCACCAGAACAATGCGCACCGCTTGCAGGCCGGCGATCCGAGGCGCCCTAAGGGCCAACCGACAATTCTTTTCTTTTTCCTTTTAATTTGGGACCACTGAAATACAACCGCACCGGGCTGGCAACCCAATGCGGAGGATGGTTCACAGAGGCCGCTCTTGGTTTCCCCGAAGGTACTCATGGCGGGACCCGATTAGAGGGGGCCGCTTGCTAAACTAAGCTCTACTCAATGTCTGGTCTCGGATACTAGACCGGCGAACCGGTCCGACACCTCAAACGACCGCCTTCAGGGAGTCATAGTTACTCCCGCCGTTTACCCGCGCTTTTTTGAATTTCTTCACGCTGACATTCAGAGCACTGGGCAGAAATCACATTGCGTCAACACCCGCGAGGGCAATCGCAATGCTTTGTTTTAATTAGACAGTCGGATTCCCCTAGTCCGTGATAGTTCTGAGCAGAGCGTTGAATGGCGGCCGAAGAAAGCGACCACGACGGCAAAGCGCCACGGAAGCCTCACAGCAAGGAAGATCCGCGGGAGGCCAAGGCACGGGATCGAGCTCGGATCCCGGTGGCGATATGAACCGCTTCCCGTTCAGCTTCGCCCAGGCCCGGCACGTCAGCCAAACCCGCTTCCCGACCAAACCCGACACGCCCCGCTCCTCAGAGCCAATCCTTATTCCGAAGTTACGGATCCAATTTGCCGACTTCCCTTACCTACATTAATCTATCGACTAGAGGCTCTTCACCCTGGAGACCAGCTGCGGATATGGGTACGAACCGGCGCGACACCTCCACGTGGCCCACTCCTGGATTTTCAAGGTCCGAGGGGAAGATGCGGACACCGCCGCAACTGCGGTGCTCTTCGCGTTCCAAACCCTATCTTCCTGCTAGAGGTTTCCAGGGAACTCGAACGCTTATACAGAAAAGAAAACGCTCCCCGTACCTCCCGACGGCGGCAACAGGTCATGTTGGGTTACCCCGACGAGAACTCTAATAAGGGCCCGGAATGGTATACGGTTCCGCTACCAGGTTCAGGAATAGGAAACTGATGCCCTTTCGCCCGATGGGTGTGTGTGTGTACACAGTCTCGTTCGTTCGAATTTGTGTTTGTGCGTTTGCACGTATTATATATACATATACATATATATGTTAGGACACCTCATCTACATATGATTTCTCATAGGGCTTAGGATCGACTGACTCGTGTGCAACGGCTGTTCACACGAAACCCTTCTCCACATCAGTCCTCCAGTGTCTCGATGGAGTATTTGCTACTACCGCCAAGATCTGCACCGACGGCGGCTCCAGGCAGGCTCACGCCCAGACCCTTCTGCGCACACCGCCGCGACACTCCTACTCATCAGGGCTTCATGGAGGACGGTTCGCACCCGCAAGGGGTCAAAGGACGCACGTCACTCCCCTCTTGTTGCTGACGGTGGAGTATAGGCGCGACGCTTCAGCGCCATTCATTTTCAGGGCTAGTTGCTTCGGCAGGTGAGTTGTTACACACTCCTTAGCGGGTACCGACTTCCATGGCCACCGTCCTGCTGTCTTAAGCAACCAACGCCTTTCATGGTATCCCATAAGAGTCGACTTAGGCGCCTTAACTCTGCGTTTGGTTCATCCCACAGCGCCAGTTCTGCTTACCAAAATTGGCCAACTTGGCACTCTGATCCAAGATCTCGTGGCTTCATTGATCCAAACAAGCCAGAGATCTCACTCATTTAAAGTTTGAGAATAGGTTGAGGTCGTTTCGGCCCCAATGCTTCTAATCATTCGCTTTACCAGATGAGACTCGTAAGCGTTCGAACCGAGTGCCAGCTATCCTGAGGGAGACTTCGGAGGGAACCAGCTACTAGATGGTTCGATTAGTCTTTCGCCCCTATACCCAGTTCCGACGATCGAGTTGCACGTCAGAATCGCTACAGACCTCCATCAGGGTATCCCCTGACTTCGTCCTGACCAGGCATAGTTCATCATCTTTCGGGTCCCAACGTGTGCGCTCTGGTTGCGCCTCTTCTCGTAATGAGAACAAGACGCCCCGGGAGTGCGGGGCACCATCGTAAAGGTGCCCATCCTTCCTCGGTCGACTCTCAGGCCGTCCTTCACTTTCATTCCGCCTATACCTATATGCATTCCAAAGACTCGCGCACATATTAGACTCCTTGGTCCGTGCTTCAAGACGAGTCCTGGGACTACCCAAAGCAGTAGCGACGTCAACCAATAATTCAGATCTTGGCCAGTGAAAAGTCACCGCCCGCTAACAGCTGGTAAGGCCAGGCGAAGGCACGAGGTCCGTAACACCGGTTTGAAGCTGACCGATCTTGCGGCGGGCCTAACGCACACACATTCGAGAATGGATTGGTTGCGGCCCGATACCGTGCGAGTACCGTCGTGCATCCGGCCGGGTGACTGAGGGTCTGTCGCGTGCGCGCATGGCGACGAAGTATGCGCACTCTCGGGCCGTAGACCGACACGTAACGGGTCACGACGTTCTAGTAGGTGGAGAAGTACACAACTTCGGCAACGGAACGTTCAAGCCGAGGGTGGTGTGCCCTCGCTGTGGAACCACGGGGGTCTGTTCGGGGATCGCGCCCCGACCGGAGCCGGCGCCGTTGACGATGTATCTCACCATTCGATCTTTTGGGTTTCTCAGGTTTAGCCCTGGAAGGTTTGACGTACTCTTGAACTCTCTCTTCAAAGTTCTTTTCAACTTTCCCTCACGGTACTTGTTCGCTATCAGTCTCGTGGTCGTATTTAGCCTTAGATGGAGTTTACCACCCACTTAGGACTGCACTCTCAAGCAACCCGACTCTAAGGAGAGATCCTCCCGAAAACGCGTACCGGTCGCTACGGGCCTGGCACCCTGTATGGGTAAATGGCCCCATTCAAGATGGACTTGGACGCGGTTCAACGTCACGGGACAGACGGATCCTCCCAAACACTACATTTCCCAGCGGCAGAACCGCGGGATTCAGTGCTGGGCTCATTCCTGTTCGCTCGCCGCTACTAAGGAAATCCTTGTTAGTTTCTTTTATTCCGCTTAGTAATATGCTTAAATTCAGCGGGTAATCTCGCCTACTCTGAGGTCGTCATATACGTGTATTTATTGTGTGCGTGTGCGTGTACGTATATATTACATATACTACAAGAACAACAAACCTGAGTTACGCACAGTTGAGAATGGCGACAAAATAAAAGAAGTAAGAGAGAGAAGGTATAGTCGGAAGTCGAAAAACATTTGTACAAGAAACCTGGATTCTTAGTTTTATGCACCGCACCATATTGGCAATTTATTGCAGGTTCGAATCAGAGAGACGCTCGCTGGACAACCGAAGGATTTCCCGGATTTTTGACGTCCGTCTTCTATTTAAAAAAAAGCAATGCTTGGTATAAACTATTCCCCTGCGGTTCCTATATATCGTTTCGCCCTTTATTCTCGATCGTCTGCCTGCGTACAAAATAAAAAGAGACCATCGAAACGGCGCACCGATTCTCCTCATAGTCATCCCGATTCTTTATTATTACCCGAGATCCTTCAGAACGAAAGACCAGGATGGGGCGAGTCAGAGGTGCGCAACACGGATCTCAAACTCTTTTCATGTGTATGAGAGAACGTAAAAGGGACAAAAAGCAGAACGCACGCAAGTGGAGATAGACAAGCTTCTTTTTCTCTTTCCAGGGACTGGACGACCGGCTTCTGGTTGCGCTGTCTCTCGCGATCGACAACGAAAATGGCATGGGGTGACCAACACAGCGTGGATGCTGCTGCTGCCAACTCCAGACCGTTATCGACGAGTGTCTGGTTTATTCGAACATAGCCGCGCCAAAGGGGAAAAGAGATTCTCTTCCCTGGGGCCCTTTTAACGAATAATCGTAACCCGTCGTCAATCGGGGTAAAAAAAACAAAATGGCATCGTACAATACACACGCACACCGGGTCTCTTGTACCTCTTCCTCTCTTTCCCATCTTATTTACGTCGCTCCTTCTCTTTCTGTGACTCTCAGTCGTTTCATTTCAAACGACGTCGGGCACGCGGGTATATGTAATTTTGGTGCCCCAAACGACTTGGCGACACCTCTCGGATCGAGCGAGTGGCGGATGCCGTGGGGATACTGTTTGTATTTAACACGGGTAAAAAAAAAGCAATAGAAATCTGACAAGTACGGACGAAGCGGTGCTTTAACAATGGGCGGTCGTCAGAGTAAGATCTTTAGAACAAAAATCGAACCGACGACTCACGACACCATTTGAGCACTCTCGCAGGTTCGCCCGAAAGGTTTCTCTCCGTGAATAAATACATCCCACACACTCGGCGCCGCACGCGCACGCGCGTACGATCCGGGGGTCAAAGTCTTTTAAGGAGGCACACACCTCCGCGACGAACGCCGACGAACGTTCAACGATCGCTCGTACGTATACGCATGCATCTCCTCCGATTTATCGAGATAATCTCGATCTCTCTAACGAGAACATCCCTCCCGACTCGGAAATGAGTCCCCCCATTCGACAAGGGGACCGACCGACGACGGGGTTTTATCGTATCGTTCTCGCAGAGGTGAAACATGAAGGAGAAAGCAAAACGCAACGCAAGCAGTATATAGGTTACGTAAACGACCCTCAGCCAGGCGTGGTCCAGGAATTGTATCAGTGGACCGCAATGTGCGTTCGAAATGTCGATGTTCATGTGTTCTGCAGTTCACACGTTGACGCGCAATTAGCTGCGTTTCTTCATCGACCCACGAGCCAAGTGATCCACCGTTCAGGGTAATCGTATAATATTGTATTTCGTTCATTGGTCTAAATACTCGGTTCAACAGAAGCCGAGATCCCGACGTAACTCCGCGAAGGAGAGGCGGGTTAGTCGCGCGCGTCGCAACGGATTTTTTACGTCCATTGTATGCGACGATCGATCAACGACACAATATTGTGTCCCGGATGTTTGTTCGTCGGATCGTGGGTGGGTCACGTAAACGTGGAACACCCGCACACGTTGATGCGACGATCGGGCGCAAAGCATCTTCTCGATCTTTTTCCGCACAAATTCGCATATCATTAAGGGAGCGTTACGAACTTGTACGCACGGGTCGCCGCCATGTTGGACACTAGTCAGTAGATAGGGACAGAGGGAATGTCGTTAATCCATTCATGCACGTCACTAACTAGATGACGAGGCATTTGGATATCTTTTTTTTTATAGATGGAGAAATCCGTTACGCACACCGGGAAGATGTTGTTTCCCGGTAGTGTGGGACTCCCCCGAAGGGTTTACCCACTAAAACTCCATCTGTATTGTGCCATGAGAATGCATACAGCACACTTTATTCGCTGATAATTCGCTGATCGCAAGCAGTATATAGGTTACGTAAACGACCCTCAGCCAGGCGTGGTCCAAAAATTGTATCCGTGGACCGCAATGTGCGTTCGAAATGTCGATGTTCATGTGTTCTGCAGTTCACACGTTTACGCGCAATTAGCTGCCTTCTTCATCGACCCAGGAGCCAAGTGATCCACCGTTCAGGGTAATCGTATAATATTGTATTTCGTTCATTGGTCTAAATACTCGGTTCAAAAGAAGCCGAGATTCCGACGCAACTCCGCGAAGGAGAGGCGGGTTAGTCGCCGCGTCGCAACAGATTTCTTATGTCCGTTATATGCGACGATCGATCGATGACACAATATTGTGTCCCAGATGTTTGTTCGTCGGATCGTGGGGGGACACGTAAACGTGGAACATCCGCACACGTTGATCCGACGATGGGGCGCAAAGGACGTTTAATGAAAAATCAACCTTAAGGAGATCGTCGCAGCACGATGAAAACGACGGGGATTGCCCCGATAACTGGATTCATCGTGTTTAATTTAACGACCTCGCAGGAACCAAATGGCAAAAAGCTTGCTAGCAGGTCCGTCTCCCAACCGTCACCAGTTTCTCCCATTCTTTTCACCTCCCTCACGCTCGTTGTTCCCGGGGTTGTTCGTTCAGGTGAGAATCGATAGGAACCGATGATCCTGTGTTAATAAGCCTGGACACGACCTTCCAGAAGCGCTGTTTCGTCAAATCAATTCGTTGCGAGTAAAATTGTTCGATCTCGCAACGACGTGGGTGTCCGACTCACAACGGAGGGTGGTGCCCCTTAACGGCAACCGACGCAACACAGTGAGCATGGTCCCTCTCTGAGCGAAATAAATAAACAAACACTACTTAAACGGATGGGCACTACTCTACTCGAGATGACCCACCGTTTTCCCGTTCGGGTGTCATTACAAAGTAATGTTTCGATAGGTTCGAAAAAAATTGACGTAGGAGCCCGACAAACGTGCCTCGAAGCGGTCCATTTCATCCCATCGATTCGTTGCGAGTAAAATTGTTCGATCTCGCAACGACGTGGGTGTCAAGACTCTCGACAACGAGGGTAACGCTGCTGGCGTACCAAAAGATTCGTCCTCTCCAAACGAGTACTACGGTCAGGGTCGAATGTAAACAGAATTTACACAGCGAACACAAAAATCTGTGCGGCTTTGCATTTCATTGTGGTTCCAGGTTACCCGACGATGATCCCCACGTATGCAACCACATCGTGTGGGATCCATCCGTTTTGGTAACGTATATATCCTTGGGCGCAACCGCTCAGGAGGTAATTATTGTTGTGTAAATAAACAAGAAAAAAGGTTACACGTTGAGGTTTCAAACCAACGGTAACGAAAACCTTGACACCCGCTTCCAGAGGTCCGATGAGAAGAGTAGGGATATCCGAAAATCCTTCTCTCTCGCACCAACTGAGAAGCGCCCTTGCGAAAAAGCGAGAGCCACCGAAAATTTTTAAACC